>FR997735.1:11037370-11562457 GCA_905475445.1 Ochropleura plecta | reverse complement strand
CGTAGCCGATGAGTCGTAGCTGGGGCGTTCGTAGCAGACGCTACGTCGTAGCACTGTAGCACTCGTAACTCGCGGCGCTGGGATGACGTCAGCAGCACGTAGCACTGGTAGCGTTGTTTTGTCACTGCTCGCCACTGTCTCGGTGGCGCGTTGCGCCGGCGCACGGATCCAGGCTCGGAGGGGCGTGGGTTCGAATCCAGCAATCACAGCAATTTTTCGGAATCCAATTTGGATGTTGTTTATAAAAATACTGATGTCTCGCTCTAGGACTGCCCAGTGGGAGGAGCCGCCCGTAATAGATTCTTAAGGAGAGACAAGGAATCGAAATTTGGTAAAGATGACCAATCACAGAATTTAGTTTAAAATAGTGGATTGACAACCGACAAGCGTCCACACTGTACGACGTTCCACGGCCGAGGAGGACTTTAACGAACATCACAACGTTTTATTGTCTACTAGCTGCGCCCCGTGGTTTCACTCGCGTGGTGATAGAATTAACTATATATCTTTATGAATTCTAGCCTATGTATTATTCTGATCTATAAACTATATTATTGTAAAGTTTCATTAAAACTCATTCTGTAGTTTTGGCGTGAAAGAGTAACAAACTTACATCCATACAAACTTTCGCGTTTATAATATTAGTAGGATTTCCTGTTTTCTAATTCTGTATAATCATAAACATTAAAATACCACTTGTTACAAAAGTATTCAATATGGCATTTGTCTGACAAATAAATCTCGATTTCTCGTACATAGATCTTCGAGAAAAAAAAGCATCCCGAATTACTCGATCATCGGTTAATCTTTGAACGCTTTACATCCACAACACAAGAATAAAGCGCAAAATTCATTTTTTATTTCATTGGATTTTCCAGTTAGTTGCAGATAGTTTGCACCGATTGAGTGATTTTGTTACCAATATCACAGTTCATCGCCCTTTGTCAGATAAACAATAGTACGTAACGTGCGAAACGTGTGAGAATAATGGGAGAATTTAGACCTCTATATTGAGACAGACAGGTCATAGGTATTATCTCAGTTTGCACGTGGGGGCAGGTTGGGCAACAAAGGGCAGTAAGCCAGAAATCCCCAATTTGATCGCTGTCTGTGAGAAGCTTGACAGATGATAGCCCAGCTTGTGAGGGCACGATATATGGAGCTGTTGATTATAAGTTGCTGACCACCTGCTATATGCTAGACTGTGACTTTTTAAAATAAATAAATTCTTAATCACACCGATTGGTCTTTTTAGGGTTCCGTACCTTAAAAGGAAAAAACGGAAACCTTATTAATAATAATAAATAAATAAATATCTTGGGACAACTCACACACGGCTATCTGATCCCAAGCTAAGCAGAGCTTGTGTTATGGTAACCAGACAACTGATATACATACTTATATAATTTATAAATACATACATATCATAGATAAATCACACCCAGACACAGAACAAACAATCATGCTCATCACACAAAGTTTGTCCTGGGTGGGAATCGAACCCACGACCTCCGGCTCAGCAGTCAGGGCCACTAACTACTAGACCAACAGGCCCGTCATTATTGGATCACTTTATTGTCTCTCTGGCTGTCTGTCTGTCTGTCAAGACTCTTTAACTCGGGTACGCGTGGCAGAATCAAGTTGAAATTAAATACATATATCCAAGTCTGTGATTCCTTTGTGCTGTGAAGAAATTAACCCGCTAAGTCCGTAGACTAAGCGGGTTGCGTATTGTTAAAGTATAATATTGATTTGTCAGTATATATATGGCTGTTTATGTCGCAAGTTTCGCAACCCTCGGGGCGTGAGTCTGACTCGCTCTTGGCATGAGAAAGACTAACTTAATATGTACTTAATTTTTTGATTTTTATTTTTTTTCCCAAGGTAGGAAAAAGAAGTTCTGACGTAGATTTCACCAAATAGTTTTCAAATTGAAATACAAGGAAACAATATAGAGATACAAGGTGTATGTGATAGGAAGTTTAATTTTTTGTCGCAATACCGTCTCCAACAGTTTCCTGCTTTTTTTGCGGATGGGAAAATATCAAATAACTTCTCTCAGTGTCAGTTTTTTACTGACTAAAACCCATCCATGTACCTTATTTTGTCCTTTATGTTCCGAGGCCGCGGTATCTCGCTCGGAAAACTCGCAACCCAGATAAGTGGGGGTCCTGGCAGGCCCCTCTGCTTTGCAGGGAGATCTCTTTCAGGCGCGCGTGGAACACTAACGCGCCGTCAACTCGGCCTGGCGTTACTGGATGGACGGACGTTGGACGTTACCCATTGCTCACAGTCCATAGGCTCGAATCTACGGTGGCCGGGAGTCGTCTAGCGGCGCCCCACGCCCGGAGTGTCTCCCGCGGCAGCTGGGTTGGTTTGAGGGCCCTCGCAATCTTAAATTTCACTTGAACAATTCAACGTACACGAAACAATTAGTTTTACTTACTATTACGGTGTCAAAATATCCCGTTATTTTGTTCAATCCACATTAAAAATAAATATTTTATTACTAAAACAGATGTGTCATCACCATGCCCAAAGTATGCATCAAATGATTTCATTTGATGCATAATTGTAATCCAGACAAATGTCAGGACGGCTGTTTCAAAATCGGATGCATTCCAGTAAATAATTTAATAATGTTGCCTGTAACAGCCACTGTTTCATAATTGCCATATTTAGTGCATTAGTAATATTTGCATGTATTTAATACTAGCTTTTGCCCGCGGCTTCGCTCGCGTTAAATTCGGTAGCGCCTTATTGATTTGTAATAGCAACGCTAAGTTTTCCCGTTTCTTTCCCCTTTCTCCCTCATATCACACTCTTTTAAAAAAAAGTAATAGCCTATGTCCGGAAAGTCCCATTAAAATCGGTTTAGTAGATTCTGAGATTCAATTTCCTGCCTGCCCCCTAAGTTCATCGGCGTGATTATTTATATCCCAGTTTACTCTCCAGGTGATACTGAGTCAAATAAAAAAAGTCCCGTCAAAATCGGTCCAGTAGATTCTGAGATTAGCCCGGACAAACAGACAGACAGACAGACAGACAGACAGACAGACAGACAGACAGACAGACAAAAATTTAAAAAATTGTTGTTTTGGCTTCTATTACGGTAATTAAGACCCCCTGTAACAATTTTTCATAAAAATCTTCAATGTACAGAAATCGATCTTTTACAGTCTTATTATATGTATAGATACCAACTAGCGACTGTATTGTCACAGGCTTTAGGCTTTAGCCGTCTGTTCGACATCTACTCAGTTAGTGATTTTCTGGTTCTTTCCAAAGTTTTCCCGGTTCTTTCCAAGGTTTTCCCATTTGTAGTAAAAAATGCTGATTGTTTTATTAATCACCAATAAGTATCACCATCAGTTCAACAATGAAACGGTAATGGTTGTTTCGAAGTATGGTCAGTTACTGATTTTCTGGTTGTTTTCATAGTTTTTCTATTTGTAGTTAGATCATCTGCCTAGCCTTTTATTTTGCCTTTTATTTGTAGTTAGAGCTGCTGATAATATCGATTTTTTTTATTAATCACCAATTAATATCACCATCAGTAAAAATACGAAAACAAAGGTTTAACAACTAAAATTATTAGTTCTTTAACTAGGATAAAGCCATTGAACCAGCTGTAATCATTCAATCAAATCGATTCACATTGAAAAAAAACCAATAAATCATGGGTTTATATTTTTATGTTGGTAGTCTGGCTTGAACAATGCAAACTACGGAATGTTATTGCATAGCTGTCACGCGTATAAATCCTAAATGGTTCTGCAGGATAATAATAGCACAATTTTTAGGTAAAAAATCAGCATAAGTCAGCTTTTTTTTTAATTGAACTCTGTGCTACGCTAGGCCAGCTTTACTCGTTCCCTGCTACATCATTTTCCAAAAACTTTCAGCTGGTGCTTTGGAGGCCTAAATGATCTCGAAACTAATCTACCCTTTGAGACGTTTGAGACCTAATGAGTCTCCTAAAGATACAGTTTTCTCATACTAAAAGAACGTTACACATTAGATCCTTCCGCAAGGAGTGAAACAACACGATTATATTCAACGCACAATGCAAAAGTCCTGGAAGAGATCTGATAGATCTCGTAATGCAACGAATGTGTTAAGTCAGTTTAAAAAAAAATAGCCCACTGCTTTTAACAGAGGGTCAAAAACTAAAATTATATTATATATTCGAGTATTTAGTTTTAGGAACTACAACTTTATATATTTGAAATTCATAAGTCCGCGCGTCCGATACAAAATCCGTTAAAAAAAAACAGTCTGCTTATAATATCGATGGTATCAGTGAAGACTGCAAGTGCTTGCAATCGAACAAATCAATAAAACTTTACGCCTGTGTTTCATAAGGGGTAGGAAATGCTGGAAGGAAGGGACATCAACGTTTTCAGTGCATCATACCAATTTGAAACTTATTAACAATTAATAAAAAAAAACAGCTGTAGGAAGGTTTGGTAGGTAAATTACCGACGAAAAATTTCTATGTGAATGATGTTCTGAATACGTGGTATGATTTATGCGTCAATGCACACCACTCTGTATTTACTTACTCAAAAGTAAATTCATACTTTACTAAGGTTGATACTAACTGTCACTTTTGCTAGGGTACATTCACGGTCTTCGGTGGATCACTACGGTGGAAAGAGATGGCACTATATAACGCCTATCTGCATCCCTTTTCCGCACTGCAACGGTTCGCCGATTCCTGCTAATTTGGCCCTAGCAATAGACGAACGGGCCGTGTTGCTTTGACGTGCAACTGACATTCAACCCAAGGGTGGTAAAGAAATTACGAGATTGATATTTGGCGCGAGAATTGTCAATAAAAAAAGTCTACCGAGAAGTATTTATTTACAGTCTTCCAAAATAAGATACAATGAGTAAATAACTTCACTCTTTATATCATAGGAGTCATACATCGAGTGCTCGAAGGCCCTAGCGTGTGCTGCATATAACCGTGACGTTACGTAATACGTAGATTTCGTTTTTTTTTATTTTTATAAAATTTTAGTTGAATTGTTTCGCAATCAGTATCAGCCATCGATATGAATAAATTCTCAAAATTATTTATTATTTTTGTGAAACGATTGTTTTTAATGTCAAAATCGACGTATTTATGTTATTATATTATCGTAATACAAAGAAAAAAAATTTAAATATTAAATCTATAATGCAAAATAAACTTAATGAAAATAATGTAAAAGCATGCTATCTGTTAAGGTTTATTTCGATGTTTGGTACATTGCGAAATTTATGTATTGTCGTAAAGATCAACTAGTACATTCGTTGGTTGTTAAAACTTTATTGGTGTGGAAATGCAATATAATAGTAAAATATATTTATTGCTACAAAACAATTAATTGTCATATTTTGTACATAATAAAGTTTTGAGTAATATTTTAGTTTTATCACACTCAATATTTTATGGTATATCCATTAAATGTTTATAGGAAAATATCTTGATTGTTAATCGTTTATTATTAAAAAAAATATAAAACTGGCTGACAGCAATTAGGAAAACCAGGGCTCGCAAATTAAAAAAAATGTAGATTAAAAAATATATTAACCGAATAAGCATAAAGGGGAATGCCGAAATCCACATATAATCTGCAACCCTCATTGCAAAATTGATCACAGTCATTAATAATACGTAACCTAACCTAAAACGTTACCGCAATGACAAATTACGGGCACAAGTGAGGCTTGCATGCCCTTAACATATAGCAAGGATGATTTTTCAATCCGCACCCATTATCTAGCGATTACAAGGGTGGGTCCAGACAGATTTGGGATGTTTTTGCGAGTTTTCGCGTAGCGCTGACAGGGGGCGCGCGGGGTGTAACGACCCACCATGATTTATTGACGTCACTGGCGAGCTGTTATTTTTTAAACCCCGTTTTATCTTAAACGTTTTTCGATCAACGGTCTATGAGAATAACGGTGGTGTGACGTAACGTAAAAAGGGTGGGCTCCAGACAAAGGAAGGTAGTTTGGGAAATGTGTGCAAGCGCGGTCAAATATTTCCCATTTGGTAAGACAATTTAAGTTGTCATCGACACGCTAAGAAGGACGAAATTGGTAAGATTCGTGATTTTAAGTTGTTTTTAACGTTCGAAAAATTAATTTGTTACTTAGTAATTTTGTATTTCGTAAAATATTTCTATGTATTTTAATGCGTTGGTTTTCGAGTCAACACCTTTTAAAGATGCCCCGTGGAGGGCCAAAACTCGCGTTGTGCATAGGTTTGGATGCATTGCCTGCTAATTATTTTTTTTCCAGAATGTGCATACTTTTTCGGAAGAAAGGCGGTGCTGCATCAAAAGGTAGAATTAAAAACTAAATGTCGTGTTAAATAATGCCATGGATTTCCGTAAAGTAATGCCTGATTCTATAACTTATTTATTTATAGTATTCAAAGCTAACACAACTGGCATAGCATTTACCTATGAGTACTAGGCACTACAGCGCCTAGACAAAGATCACTTTGCATTCGCAATGCAATTCACCCCGCGGTTTTACCTGCATAGAACAAATTAAAAAGTTTATGTGTTATTCCAAGATATAAACTATCTTTGCGCCAGATTTCATTCAATTCCATTAAGTAGTTTTTGTGTGGAAGAGTAACAAACGTCCATCCTCTAAACTTTCGCATTTATAATATTAATAGGATTTTACACGCCACTTTTTTTAAATTACAGTTTTAAAAAGCAAACTACCAGAACATCTCCTATACTACGAGATAGTAGCTTAGCAACATCAATGAATCGTTTGAAAACATTTTCCGTCTTCAAGCGCTCGTATGTTGTAAAGGCTACAAATAGTGAAAAGGGTTCTATCCATCAGACCGTCGACATTAAGCGCTATTCATCGATTGCTCAGCACGAAGCCACGGTAACTGTTCCGATTTGAATCGTCAATGCATCGTTAACTACCGCAAGATGGCGCTACTAGTTTCATGGTATGTTGGTCATTTTACTGTAACGAGTTTTTTGTGATTGTAACATAGATTAACTGTAAATAAAATATATGATTGCCAAATAAACATCAGGCTATTTCAAGATACTAACATCGTGAAAAGGTTGTGGATTTTGGTGGTCTCTATATATAATACAACTTAGTCATCATACGAAGCGGAAAAATAATATCAAACTTGAAAAGGTCTGTCAACAAACTAATTTCACGCACGCTAAGCCGATACAACTCAGTACACCGTCCGTCCGTGTACCTAAATATCGTATCGCAATATCGCGCTCCCTATATTCCATCAAACCGAATGGCCTTCCGCTTTTCCAATACCTCAACGGCTTACCCTAATCCTTATGTACTCTTTTCCATAAACGGAAAAAAAACTTTTTCTTTTGATAGGTACTTCAAAATCGTCCAGCAATAAAGGTCTCATCCGAAGATATTCGGAAAATTACACTTTCCTATATCAAAATATCTTCTCCGATATAAAACATGACAAGGGTCTTGAACTGTCTGTGACTAACGAAATTCCTAACTTTTTTGTATTCGAATAATGCTCCAATTATACGAGTGATAACTTTCACATTTACCAATGACCATCCTCGTTATTTCGGTCCGAATATAAATAAAACATCAGTCAAATAATTCGTTCATTCACTTCGGCGGTTGAATTTTGATTCGAAACGACTCTTCTCAATTTACATGCAAGAGACAGTGAACGTGATAGCTTATTCATATTCATTTTTTCAATTTAAATAGAGAGGTACTAGTCATCTGCGCAGCCTTTTACTACATAAATTCAGGTCGGCTTCCAGTCTAACCGGATGCAGGTCAATACTAGCATAAAACTTAGTTAATACAATACGCCTTGGCTGACCAAGGTGAGACTTTCAAGCAACTGACTGCCTGTAATGACTGTCAAAGATAAAAATGTCAGCCAAATATAATATTTGGTCACCCTTACATGGACTAACCTAGGCAAGCTGGGCTTAACGTAAAGATTGATCCGAGCGGCAGTTGATATTTGGACATGATCTACATACTAATAATTTGTTTAAACAATGGTCAATAGTTGTTATCCCTTATAAATAGTATAAATATAAACAGGCGAGGAACAACAATACATTGCACCATACAAGTACCATACAAGCAATGTTTTGTAATATTCGATCTGTGACCTTATTTTAAGTCTGCGTCTAAGTGTAGGATAAAGTTTTATAATTATCATTATAATTATATTATCCTTACTAATATTATAAAAGCGAAAGTAAGTTTGTTTGTCACGCCTAAATGGCCAAACCGATATTAAGAATTTTGGCACAGAGATAGTTGAGACCCTGGAAACGGGCATAGGCTAAAAAAAGTGAGAAAAGGGGGAGAAAGATGGAAGAAAGATATTTTTTTTGCGATCATCACGCGGGTTAAAGTTAGCGTTAGCCCAAAGTAACTATGCCACGCGGACGAAGTCACGGGCGGAAGTTAGTAATTTATAACTTTCGGATTGTTTTGACTTTATTATAATGAGAGTAGTCTTCAACTAACACTAACGCCATGAAAATGTAATGATGTTGAGCTTAAAATATTGTTTCAGACCGGAAAAGAACAACTGAAGTCTTATTTATACATAGAAAAAGGCAAGTCTGAATACCAAATTTCTAACTCCTCAAAGTTAACAGAATTTTCCAATAACTAATCTTCCTATCTTTTAAATATTTTTATCCGATAAATAGCCTTCGAATATCCGTCACAGCAGACACGTAGCGCCCAATCAGGGAGATCTCGTTTCTTTCTTCATTAGAGCTGCATCAAAAAGCTTATTCCGCTTAAATTAAATTGGTTCAATAATCCCGGCTCAGCGATAGTTGCTTTGTTCAATGAAGCCAGTTTGAACGCGTTTCTAAAAAAAGAAAATACGGTGTGCATGCAATCAAGCGTCCCCACTGCGATTAGCTCGCGAAAGCCGATGACACGTGCTCACCATTTTATTATGCCTATATGCACTCTGTGTGCACCTTGTTATTTTAAATTGGACGCGCAATTTGAGAGAAATCGAATAATCAACATGTTTATATTCATTGCCTTTACATTGCTCTGTAATAATTCATCCTTTGTGTTTTTTAGACAGATTATTAACAGATGAAAAGGTTTCAATGATTTTTCTCTCATAAAATAACGGTAAAGGAATATTCTCATCCATAATCTGGGAGACGAGGGAAAAATAGCGCATTTGAGTATGCCTTGAATAGTTTAGAGATGCAAAAATGCTTGTAATCTTAGGAACTCCCGGGAATTCAGCTTTTTCAGTTATTTTATTGCAATGAAATGTTTTGCAGTGTTCAGCTTAAGTTAAGTCTTGTACTTTTGGATCTCGAGTTGTTCCCGATTCTGGATTCTCTTTAATGTGAATTCTAAAATGAGAAGATACTAAGATATCATATCTAAGGTTTTGTTTTATACATATTGTTTCAAGTATTTTATTTGCCTATGTTGCAATAACTATTTTATGGAATTAAGTAATTAATTCGATAGCGTGGCTGTTGTTAATTACAAATGTTTATTAAAAAATAGTCTACAATCGAAACAAAACCAATATTAAGAAAATAATAACTTTAACAACTATTCCAATTAGATTTGTGGTTTTATAGTCCTGATAAGATGATGGTAATGACTTTGTCGCAGCGGTCAACCACACCGTCGTTCATTCCACAGAGGCTTGAAAAGATGCAAAAAATAATGACTTAAATAGAGTGGGCTTAAGCTAAAGTTACATTGAGCTTAGCTAAAAATGTTTCTGAACGCCAGCAGAATTTTTTATTTCTTCCAATTCACGACTAAATTTTCAAAAAGTAAATTGTGAAATATTCCACTCGATGTTGAATGGTTTCTCAAAATAAACCCGGAAAGCATAAAGTCCTAAAACAACTTTCCAGCTTTAGGAAGTTATAGAAGGCCCCCTTGTGAAATAGGTTCGATGGGATAGTTTCAAGTTACTGTGAACAAGTTTACTTACAACAGAATGGGCGGGTCAACTTTGAATTTCACTACCAATTTCTATTGTGTGTCAAAAATACGGAAGAAGTTTTAAAAAAAGTGATAATAACAAGGTGAAAAGTTTTGCAGGACGTCGATTTCATCAGGCTTACAAACATAATGTGGGACAAGTTGGCAACGCGGGCGTCCGCTTCAAATTTCGTAATACTTTAAGCAAACTTGTGAAGCAAAGTTAGCGAGTTGGCGGGGGAACAGGTGCTGCATCGAATACGTCCTGATATTCAGCGGATCATGCACATAGAAATCAGAAGACGTGCCTTTGATTCCCTCGCTGCTACTCTGCTAAACGATAAGTTTTGTTTTTATTGCTGCATAACTAGACGACGAAATTTTTTAGTACTGGAAATAAAACAGAATTTTATTTTCTTTCCTATAATCGTGACAGAATTATTATGATCTGTAAACTTGTGAGCCTTGCCAAGATTTATAAACAAGGAGATTAATGTGACAATAAAATATACATACAGCCACTATAAAAAAATATCCAGTTTTTTTTTTATTCTTAAGTCTCGTCTAGTGATTTGTATTTCCATGTCAGTCGTACGTTCATGGTATGCAGGGTGCCGCGTTGGGGGTGGCAGTGCAGTTCGAACGAGATAACGAACCCGTTCGAGAGCTACGTGCCTTTCCTGACTCCGTCTGTCAAACTTCGGATTGATTATTTTGTGTATATCCATGTATGGTCCGTAAGTTTGGATTACTTCAAATATCTACAGTTTGGGAACACCTATTTTCATTGAACTTGGAGCATAGCATCTCCAGTTTTGGTATAAAAATTGAGATGATTCATTATTGTTTCAATCAACTTTTGTTCTCAATCAGCAAAACTACAACGTAAAGATAAATACGAAAACCTGCAACAATAGAACAATACCTTCGCCATTTTGTCCTACAATTCAAAGATCAACCCAAGCCTTGTCATTACACAACATTGTTCTAATAAGGCCAAGTTTATACGTTTCAACTGACGACGAAAAAAATAAAAGGCAAAGCTTAATAGCATGCCTGGGTCGGGCGAATACCGTAGCTTATTTATAAAGAACAAAGCTGATTAAATTGCTGTTGAGACCGACGAGATGGTCTTTATTGGGGCGCTCGGTTGCGGTCGGGGGCGGTCGAGATCTTCTATACATCGTGAATTTTCTCCCGCGAGGTATATGCGGGCACAAATTCAGTTTAGTTAGGTGTTTTGTCTGGAAAATATACATTTTTAAACAGGTTGTGATGAGAGTTTTTCTTTTGTGTTTTGTGGGTCTCTTTTTGAGTGGTCTTAAGCTTGTTCGTCCGGTGTTTTCTTACACTTCCGCTAAAGTATCTACTGTTTTTAATTACTCTGAAAATAATTAATTCTTAAAAAAAACAATGGTTAATCTCGACCTAGTTTATTCAAAATATACCATTTAATAAAATGGTAATAAATACGTCGAAAGAATTTTATAATAAAATGAAAAATTCGCATGATAAATATTCATAAAATTTCATATGTCATGCCGTTGGTGGATGGGACATGGCAATCATTAATCATTCTTATTGTTATAGGTTTGTTGTTACAATATTTTTATATTCGTTCGTTTGGAATGTGGGAGCATGTGCTTTAAGTATGACTGTGCAGCAGTGGCTCGTAAACAGGGCGACCATATGAGTTTTTAGGGTTTCGTACCTCAAGAGGAAATAACGAAACCCTTATTGGATCACTTTGTTATCCGTCTACTGTCTGTCAAGACCCTTTATCTCGGGAGCGCGTAAAGGTATCGAGTAGAAACTAAAACCATATACTCAAGTCTGTGATCAACCGTCTAAGTTTACGGCAAAAGATATGGCCGTTTATGTCGAAAGTTTGTACGGAACCCTCGTTGACTCGTCTGACTTGGTCTTGGCCGATTTTTTATCTAAAAAGAGCTGGAGTTTTCTGACCCTTTTAATAATATTTAATAGTTTTATTTTTGTATACGTCCTGCGTTTAACTTCTTATATATAAAATTCTCGTGACACAGTTTTCACTGACATACTACTCCGAAACGGATTGACCTGTTTTAATAAAATGTTATAATTATGTAGGCTAGCTTTTGCCCACGGCTTCGCTCGCGTTAAATTCAGGGTAACACATTTCCCCTTTCCTGATTTGCAGGTACCTGCGACCTGTAGTTTTTGCCCTTGCGCCTTATTGATTGTAATATCAAAGCTAAGTTTTAACTCCTTCCCTAATTTCACACTTTAAAAAAAATAGCCTATGTCCGTCTGCAGGGTCTCAACTATCTCTGTGCCAAAATTCATCAAAATCGGTTTAGCCATTAAGGCGTAAAAACGTAACAAACAAACAAACTAGTAAGGATGGTAAGGATGGCACGTATATTTTAACTTAGACGGTATTATTTTTCATATAATAAAATGCAGGCACTCCTTACAGACATAATCTAAAAATAAAATAAAGTAGGTAAACACCGGAGTAACCCAATATTTTATTAAAATGCAGATCCTGGCAAGCACGTTGAAAGTACATGCAAACTAAGGTGGCTGCAAGTAAATTGGTACTTATCTCCCGACTCGGATAAAGGTTGATGAATGAGTATAAATCCCGTATATGTACCGAGGAAACTCCGGAAAATTTATCCAGGCCTCCCGGGAATAATGGGTCATCGCATAAAATCAAAGGGGCTAGATCGCAAAGTACGCCGTTATTTGTAACTGGTTGGTTGTACTGGGTGATAAAGCTTAATTAAGTCAAACCCTGGGCGCGGTATTAGTCCTAGATAAAGTTTTGTACGTTTCGTGTTGGAATTTTATTGAATCTTTATTGAG
This sequence comes from Ochropleura plecta, assembly GCA_905475445.1. NCBI lineage: Eukaryota > Metazoa > Arthropoda > Insecta > Lepidoptera > Noctuidae > Ochropleura > Ochropleura plecta. The sequence continues at coordinate 11,549,626 of FR997735.1, read as the reverse complement.
TGTGTCTAGACTAGACGAAATAGGTTTACGTAGTTGAGCTTTGATTATTGAAAAGAATCAAGAGGCTTTGGCAAGACGCCGTTAGTGTCTGCGAGAAGGCTTCTATCGCTCGATTTGCTGTTATTTCTTTTTTTTCACTAAAGACTTGTCTGTAGTTGACAGCATATGGTGTTTATATTATAAGTGCTTTCGGTAACAAGTGCACTATCAACCAGTTCAATAACACTTGGTTAGAAAAGAAACTCTTTTGGTGGTTTACATACGTGAGTGATTGTTATATTACTTTTAGCTTTTAAGTAAATGTAAAGAAATGTCTTGGCAATAAGTTACCAGAATAAAAGACGTGTTCCATATTTAAATAAAATAAATCTAAAAAATACTTTTCCAGATTAAAACGGAGGCTGTAGTCAGCTCAAAAAATAAATAAAAATAAACATTTATTATAAAATATTAGCGATGTTCGATTCAAAAGGAAATCCTTATGTTACTGTAAAAGCCCGAACTACGGTAAATCTTAAGATTTTCCAGTAAAACCTAAGATTTACCGACATGAGTTGGTAAATGTAAGTATTTATTATGAAGGGACGACTTTTTTGGACTTTTACCATTCCAATTCAGTACATGCTAGGTTTTACCAATGTAGACTGGTAAATGTTGGTTTTAGGAATAATAAGGCGTAAAAATTATTTGATATATTTATCGTTTAGCGTAATGTTTAAAACTCCGAATTTACAATGGCATACTTTTAAGATGGTATAGTAGATGATTTAGTATAATTACGATTGGCAGAGTTCAAATTTAGCATTATATCGTTTAGCATAATGTTCATTTAGAGCGATGATTATTTGGTATAATTTCACTTTTCATACTATGCAGATGCAGAACTTCATTAAGAATAACTGTATAAGCATTAAAGTCTTTAAACTGACATGGTCACTAAAATTATTATTATTAACGGTTAAAACCGGGTATTTACCATGTTTGTTATTTAGTTTGAGTTTCCAATATGTTGGCGTAAACTGATACAGTGAGTTACAATTATACAAAAAATATTAAGGCAAAAATAAGATTTTTTGGGAATAAAATAGATATAGGGTAATTTGGTTACCCGAAACTGAAGTATCTAGATTAGGTTAATTCCTTAAAAAAAAAAAAGAAATGGGTAGGTTAGGTTAGGTTAAAACTGTGACCTCTACGCACGAGCCGAGCGAGCGTAGCGAGCTGTGCCGCGGCAGCGGCTGGCGAGTGGCAGAAACGACTTGCATTAATATAAAAAAAGATTGTTTTTAGTAGGTTACCCGGAACTGAACTATTTAGATTAGGATAATTATTTATTGAATTAAATGACATTATTTCAAAGAAATAAATAATTTAAATAAATGGCAACAAATAATGACAAAGATGATTCTAACTATAAACTTTCTGCGATATGACAATTCTGTCGTTTAATGATTATCGATATGAAATATATGCTAAACAATTTTTTGCGAAATGAAGTTTATGCTATCCGTTGTTATGCAAAATAAAGCTATGACATAAAAAGTTCTGCTATAAAGGGTGGACCCAATGTTTTTCGACATTTACCATTCCTTTAATGTAAATCCTAAGATTGACCAAGTGAATGATGGTAAAAGTTCGAATCGCAAACTTTTATGGACATTTACCAATCATAATCGGTAAATCTTAGGTTTTACTGGAAAATCTTAAGATTAACCGTAGTTCGGGCTTTTACAGTAACAGTTATACAAAATTCAAAGTAGTTTCAACAAATTCACGTTCATATTTTGTGACACGTTTCCATTCACCATCTGCTTAGCCTTTTCTCAACGGATGCAGCTGAATACCAGTATTTTATATGGAGCTGCCTATCTGGCCTCCACAATCCAGTTAGTACTGGGTAATACGATAATCCTTGGTAAGACTGGTTGACAATTGTTCAAACTTTCGGGACATTGGCTACCTGTAACGACTGTGTATCTATGTTTATTGTGTATATATATGTTGCTTTCTGAGGCAAAGAGGAAACTCGGTATGAAACGGGTGGTCACCCATCCACAGACCAACCCAGGCAAGCGCGGCTTAACCTAAAGATTGACCCGAGCGGCTGCTATTATTTAGCCACAAGCTCCTCTCGTTTCCATCCACCAATCAACTGAAAAGCTAACTACAAGTTAAATCATAGCTATATCTGCATTATTACTGTTTGGAACGAAATGTATGCAGGAAAGCGTGGCCGACCGTACATCACGGGATTAATGCTCGCACCCGATCTCTAACTAACGTGGCTGCCATAAAGGCAAATATTATCCGCCTCGCTTGAAACACTAGGACAGCAGGAGCTTCTAGGAGCTTCTATTGGTTTAATGGTAAAATATCATGATGATGCAGATGAGAGAGCCGTGGTTTTGGTAGTATTTTGACATGGAACGTAGCAACAGTTAAAATGATGCTATTTTAGTTACTGGATTTAAATAATAGTTTGACTACCTGTAGTTTATTTGATAAATACTGACGGGATGAATTCTTTTTCTTAACGTGTCGATAACAACCTAAATTGGGGTCCCAAAAGTTGGCGACGTTTTTGGCACTTTTAGTAGCGTCCATCAGTTCTGGTGATGTGCAAGCAACAGGACAGGCAGAAATTATAAAACGAGATCGAGATTATAGAATTTCATATGTTAGTGTGTGACTCGTCTTTTAGTTATTATTTTGTTTATGCAATATTGTTTTTTTTTTTTTTTTACTCTTGTAGGGCCTACGCTGTCCTCTCATACTTAAGTGCTAACGCTGTAACAATAACAACATTGTAAAAGTTTCTTGCCGGTTCCTCTCCATAGGAAATGACCAACCCGAACCGTGCATCTTTTCTTGACGTTTTATAAGTGCCCATGTAGGCCTATGTAAAATAAAAATATTTTGATTTTTGATTTTGAGTGAATTAAAAATTGGCCAACAGCGACTCAGACTCACGCACCGAGAGCTCCATACAAACTTGCAACATAAACAGCCATCTTTGGACTGCGTAGACTTAGAGGGTTGATTTTTACAACACAAATTGACCACAGAGTTGGGGTTTTAATTTCAACTCGATACCTCCACGCATTCCCGACATAAAGGGTCTTGACAGTTAGACAGACGGACAACAAAGTGATCCAATAAGGGTTCCATTTTTTCCTTTGGAGTTACGTAACCCTAAAACCAACATCATCGAATTATATTGATGTCAACACGTTTTAAAGTACCTATAACGGACCTACCCATATACCATAAATTCCCAATCAACACATTGTTTTATTTGATTTTTGAATTTATTTTTCATAAGATTGATATAATATGAAAAATAAATTCGAAATAAACTTTTTCGACAGGCATTACCCCAGGGCATTTAAATTCACAGGTTTATAGTGCATACGTGTGTTGTTCATTCAAAACAAAACTCAATGAAATGGGAGCCATCCCAGGAGATTGAACTTAAAGTGAAGGGGTGTCAGACGGTAAAAATGGATGTTTTGAAGCTTAAAAACGTCTACTGAGTAATAATAAAAACATTTGTATGTATATAACTTTAAATACTATATTAATGGGGACGACCTTTAAAAGCTTATTGTAGATGGCGCGGCTATAGCTAAGTCTCAATTTGACCAATGAGGTCAAGCTGTTTTAACATGACATATGTTCATCCTTGCCCAACTCCTCTCTTGACTGGAAAGATTGGGCCAATCTTTCATTAAAAATATTGCTGGTCCAGAATGGCAACTGATAGTCCAAGACCGGTCTGGACCGGTCTTGGGCTATCAGTTTAAAAAAGATGATTTGTTTTTTATATTGTTAAATATTAGAGGTATGGTAAGTTAATTTAAGTTACATAGATAGATATTAATTTGTCCTTTATTAAGTATAGATAGGAAACAACATGTATGTTTTAATTTGTTAAAAAGAAAAATAAAATCCTTACTAATATTATAAAAGCGAAAGTGAGTTTGTTTGTTTGTTTGTTACCTCTTCACGCTTTAATGGCTTAACCTATTTTGATGAATTTTGGTACAGAGATAGTTGGGAACCATAAAAAAAGTGGGATGTGAAGGAGAAAGAGGGAAGAAAAGGGAAAACTTAGCGTTGCTATTACCAATCGATAAGGCGCAAGGGGAACTGTGTTACCCCGAATTTAACGCGAGCGAAGTCGCGGGCAAAAGCTAGTATAATATAATAAAGAAATATTAGGCTTTTTTTATGTTCATCCAACTACAACGCCTGGAACCAATTGTGCTAACGTTATTAGTTTTACAGTGGCTAGCCCCATTATGTTTTGAATAAGTTCTGATTATTTTATGTTTATGCTTCATTTACATAAAATAATAGCTATGCTCAGTGGTTTACCCGCTGCTTGCCGCCTAAGTGTCGTAACGTAATTATATATAACTAGCTGTGTCCAGCGGTTTCACCCGCTGCTCACTTAGGGGTATGAAAAATAGATGTTGGCCGATTCTCAGACCTACCCGATATGTACACAAAATTTCGTTTAAATCGGCCCAGCCGTTTCGGAGGAGTATGGGAACGAAAATTGTGACACGAGAAATTTATATATTAGATAAACTATAGCCTTCCTCGATAAATGGTAAGGCTACCTGCATAAGAAACAACCCTGCAAGAGCAAATGCCTATGTTTTATTTCTATCAAAAGGTGTCTTTTTTCAACTAGCGCCTCACCCCAGCTTCGCCCGGGTGCATCGTAGATACTGATATTATACATGACATATAAACCTATCTCTTTGAATCGTTCTATCTACATATTAAAAAATAATCCATTAAACCAAAATCCGTTGCGTAATTTTAAAGATCTAATTATAATATAGGGACAGACAGAAAGCAGGAAGGGAATGTGGTTTTCTATACTAATACATATTATATAAAGAGGAAAGTTTTGTTTGTTTGTATCGAAGAGGCTCGAAACTACTGGACCGATTTTAACCATTTTTTCACTAATAAGAAGCTACATTATCAGTAAGTAAAATTGGCAATACAACATCACGCTACTACCCACGGGATCGGTGTAGCAACTAAAGACGCGGGTGAAACCGCGCTTGACAGCTAGTATACCATATACATATTAGTAAAAGAGTAGATCCGTTCTTTCTATTATGCATCTTTAGAATCTTTTTATTATTTTCGAACCCGAACTTGATAACTAAGGGTTCTTCTATTCAACTTGTACTTCGTGACTATTCCCAGCGTACTGTCTGAAAAAAACCAATATGCTCAGTTCAATGCACTTCTTCGACTAAGAAATATAGATTATTTTATGAGCAGCCATTTCGTTTTTCTTAATTATAATGCGGCTGTCGCAATAAATTGCACGCAGTCGTGGAGTCTGCAATGTGTATCGGAAGACGCATAGACGTCGGAAATTGAAATGGGGAAATCAAGGATAGGAGGTCCTACTATTTTAGCTTATTTATTGTATTCATAATATTTAATGTCTGATTCAGAAGGCAGTAGTCCTCGATACAGCCCGCATTATTAGGAGGTTTCTGTCAGTGAAGCCCTCACCACTGGTAGCTTGGATTCTGCCCCCGATACCGGTGGAAACCTATTTTATATATTTTTTATTAAATAAATTTATTTAATACTAGCTGCGCCCCGCAGTTTCACTCACGTGGTAATACAATAATCAATATGTCTTTATGGATTGTAGTCTATATGTTATTCTGATTGTATAAGCTATGCTTATAGTAAAGTTTCATTAAAATCCATTTAGTAGTTTTTGCGTGAAAGAGTAACAAACATCCATACATCCATCCATGCATACTAACTTTCGCGTTTATAATATTAGTAGGATATAATCAAAAAAGATTTGTTTTTTATTTTTGCTTTATTATCTCGCTGAATGTTTTAAGATATTTGAAACAACTCAACGAAGAAATCCCGTCTCCAACTGTTCGTATATTGTTTATACCTAGGTCTGATTTCTGTTACCTACCTCAGGTCTTTGTCCATACTTCTTGTACCTAAGTACTCGTATCTACTCTACAATGCAAAGCAGCTTAGTTTCAAGATTACACTTCTGAGAAACGAAGAAGTTGCCTACTCTAAGTTTCATAGCATTTTACTACTAAACTATTTGCAACCTTATCTTAGCACGGCATTCTTCGGTTCTCATAGAACGGCATTCTTCGCTAAAAACGTACTCGGTATGGCACAATCAATCAATCAATCAAATCATTTATTTCAATTAGACCATTACATGCACTTTTGAATGTCAAGAAACAAAATGAATCTACAGTCCCGGTCACAAGGCATAATAACTTGTGAAAGTACTGTAGTTGCCCATTCCAAAGCGTTGATCTCTATGGAGAAGAATGGGCAAGAAACTCCATGGACACTCTTTTAAATTATAATATTTTTACAAAATCGTATTTACATCATTCGTGTTGAGATTATACAAATATGTGAGAACGATGTAGAAAGACGTGCACAGTAAGAGCGTCCAGAGTAAATAAAAAGCAAAATTCAATTTAAAATCTAAATAAGTTAAAAAATGACCGTGGTTGTTAAAAAATGACCAGTCCCAACTGACAGCGCCCGTTCACGAACATGACGTATGGATCAGCCCCATTCAGCTTGACCATTTTGAAGGGAGCTAAATGACCCGACACACCCGCCACTATCAGCGAGACATTTAAGTGAGCATGACACTATTAACCACCAGGGCTTCGTCAAGTCAATGATAATACATAGCACTCACATATGGGCTTAATAATTATACAATACTAGAGAATTGATTCTATACATTGCAAAGATAGTCTTACAATCTTCTGCAGCTTCCACTATAGCTTCGGATACTTATCAATGAGTTTACCCCTATGCTTGAGGAGCAGGACCAGCATTGAGCCAAGCATTTTTATCATCAATATAATCCCCCAACTTATAATATGCTTGCCTACATAGTGTGCGTTTAATACAAGATTTAAATTTCGTTTCTTTCAGTTGAAGAATGTGGGGAGGTATTTTATTGTAGCATTTCAGCACCTAAAATATATAATAGTATATCACTAGCTATTAAAACTAAAGAATGTTTGACATCCTTTAGGAAGGCATTGTTTAAGTTTCTTTTGGGAAGATGCTATTATTCCATCACAGAGTTCATTGATGACAAACAGGAATACCAACTTGACTCGATCCGATCGAGTAGATCCGACTTGCTAATTAATAACAATAATTTATGATTAATTAATCAGTAATATGTTTTATCTACTAAATAATGTGCTTGTTTTTATTTTGATTTAATTTTATAATAATGATACTGTAGTAATATAGAAGATTTTGGTGAATAAAAAGAAACTGAAAAAATTATAATTTGAAGTGTCTATATTTTGAAGTCTTGTAAAAGAATTAACAAGAGAATATATGTGACAGAATTCTTGATTAGAATAAAAGAAAAAACTATGAACTAAAGAGTATTTTCCAACATCCGCCCTTAATCAAAAATTCTATCTGAAGTAAAATATAGTAAACATACAACAATAGCAAAAATAACATACCTAGCAATCTAACCTAACCCTATTTCTGTAACACACCGCTTGTGCGCAAAACTACCTAGAGGTTTAGTTAGAACGTCTGCAGGCATGCTCGATGTACTGAGATATTCTACCTTCACAACGTTTTCAGATACCTTTTCTCTTATAAAGTGGTACCTTGTGTCTATATGCTTTGTCCTGCCGTGATGTACCGGGTTGGCCACAAGTTTCTGCGCGCTCTGACTATCGTTATAAATGGTGATGTTAGAGTGCAACTTTCCTGTTACTTCAGCTATAAAGCGACGGAGGTAGCAGGCTTCTTTGCAAGCAGCAGTCAGCGCCATATACTCTGCTTCCGTCGAGGATAATGCCACTGTAGGCTGCTTCTTCGACTCCCAACATACAGGCCCACTCGATAGCCTGAAATAATAGCCTGTGTATGAGCGTCGATCTCTTACACAATTAGCCCAGTCTGCGTCAGCGTAACCTAATAGAGGCAAGGGACTCTTCTTATATACTATACACCAGTTTATAGAGCCCTTCAGGTACTGTAGTACGCGTTTAGCCGCAAGCCAGTGAGCCTTGCCATAGCAACTATTAAACTGGCTTAAGTAGCTCACTGCGAAAGCAATGTCCGGCCTAGTATTCATGGCAACAAACATCAAAGAGCCAATAAGGCTTTGATACGGGTAAGGCTGACAGGACCCACCTTGGTTCTCCTCCAATTTCAAGCCTCCTATAGGCAACGGAGTAGATGCAACCTTGCAGTCCTGCATCCCGAACTTTTTGAGTACGTCTTTAATATAAGTACTCTGGTTCAAAATAATTCCTTTAGCCGTTTTATTTACATTTAAACCTAAATAAAACTGCAAAATTCCAAGATCTTTCAAAGAAAAATATTTACAAAGATCTTGTTTGACAGTGACAAACGAACTTTCATTTTTATAAAAGACAATTATGTCATCGACATACACAGCCAGTATGACAACTCCACCGTCAGAAACTTTTGTGTAAACACATGGCTCAGAAGCAGTACGCCTAAACCCAATTGAAGACAAGGTTTCGTTGAGCTTATCGTTCCAAGCTCTAGGTGCTTGCTTTAAGCCATACAGAGACTTGCGTAACAAACACACTTTCTCTTCCCCACCTTCAGCGAAACCTTCGGGTTGTGTCATGTACACCTCTTCATGTAGATCGCCATTCAGAAATGCCGTGTCAACATCCATATGTTTCATTGTGAGGTCCATGTCCGCCGCTAGGGCAAACAAAGTTCTCAGCGAAGAGTTTCTTACTACTGGTGCAAATGTCTCGTGATAGTCTATACCAGCCATTTGCGTGAAACCTTTCGCCACCAGACGAGCTTTGTATTTCACCACATTTCCATGAGCATCTCTCTTAACCTTGAACACCCATTTGCAGGGAATAACTTTCTTATCTGGTTTGTTAGCTAACTCCCAGGTATTCAGCCTCTTCAATGAAGTAAATTCAGCATCCATTGCTACCTTCCATTTGTCAGCATCTGGCGAACTCATCGCTTCACGATATGTCAGAGGTTCTACTAAGTTATCCTCTATATGATAAGTTAAGAAATCTGGAGGTTTCCTACTTCTTGAGGGATATCTCCGCCCTTCATCGACTAACGGCAGCTCTACTTCCGCATCTTCAAACGGCAGCTCTACTTCCGCATCTTTACCGTCGACTGCTTCTTCTTCAGCCATCACTCCAGGTTGGACAGCCTCTTCAGCCAAAGTTGTATCTAGACTTTCAGGAACAGTTACCGAAACTTCCTACTGTTGTGCCTCTTCACTGATTTTCCATTGCTGCCTATTACCGCCTAAAAGGACTATAGGAGCTGCCGGACATTCAGCTTCCGAAGATTTATTGGTCTTCAACCCTATGAAGCAATCTTCATAAAAAACAACATCTCTAGACTTAACTAGCCGTCTTGGATTTACAGCATCTCGAAGAAAATACGCGTTAGAGTCATCGGAATACCCTACAAAAATATGTTCACTCGCCTTACTATCTAATTTACTTCTATGACATGAAGGAATATTTACAAGTGCTCTACATCCGAATACCTTTAGATGTTTCAGATCAGGCTTGCTACGGTACCACCGTTCATGGGGTGTACCACAGCCCAACGCTCTATGAGGACTCCTATTCTTAAGGTAGACTGCCACTGCAAAAGCATCTTCCCAATAAGCTCTGGGTAGAGTGCTCTCTGCCAACATCGACCGCGCCTTTTCAACTATAGAACGATTAGTGCGTTCTGCCACTCCATTTTGTTGAGGGCTGTAGGGGACAGTCGTCTGATGGACAATGCCTTTTGCACTCAAGTAATCAAGAAAACTTTTGTTTACATACTCGGTACCGTTATCAGTCCTTAGTGTTTTTATCTGCGCACCGGTCTGCCTTTCTACTAGTGACTGAAAGGAACAGAACTTTTCCTTACTTCTGTCTTAGACGAGATAAAATATGGAAATATCATCCGCGAATAGTCATCAATAAATAATAATACATATTTATTACCTTGAAATGATGGAACCGACATCGGTCCACACAAGTCGGAGTGTACCAGCTCCAACATCTTCGTACCCTTATCGTAAGCCAACCTTTTAAAAGGTTTACGGGCTTGCTTACCCTCCACACAGGCAAGTGTACCAGCTCCAACATCTTCGTACCCTTATCGTAAGCCAACCTTTTAAAAGGTTTACGGGCTTGCTTACCCTCCACACAGGCAATACAGCTTCCCTTATCTACTGTGGTAAAATCAACACCAACATTCATATTTTTCAACTGGTTCATACCGATGCGGCACAAATGACCGAGCCTCCTATGCCATAACATAAATCTAGAACAGGAGTCATATTGCACATTTGAAGCATCAACACGAGGATTATTGATAGTACAATCAATAGTGTACAGACCTCTGTATGCAGAGCCATGTAAAATAGAATCACCTTTATAAGAGAAGGTATCTGCGTTGAAAAAGTTACAACCACTGCTATCAAACAACACAGTAAATCCTTTTCCTACAGCCTTTTTAACGGAAAGCAAGTTCGTATTCATCTTCGGTACATACATTACATCACTTATCTTATTAACAACATTGGCTTTCGTACTAATATTTACATCACCAATACCTACACATTGAATCTCCTGACCATTAGCAACAGTAACCTTACCACAATCAACAGTCTTTATATCTGATATCCAGTCCAACCTAGACGTCAGGTGAGTCGTAGCTCCGGAGTCTATGAACCACACGTCTTTCTTGTCAGAGACCGAAAGTGCCGTTAAAGCAGTAGCATTAGCATTCGCTGCCTTATCCTTTTCGTTCCTCTTACGTCGTGGACAGTCTGGTCTCTTATGTCCTGGCTCCTTGCATTCGAAACACACTACTTTCTTAGTCGTCCTTTTATTCATTGGAACTGCATTACCACCAGCTCTAAAGGCAACCTGTTCTGGATCAATCCGAAATACTTCACTTAGCAGTTTAGTTTTCACCTGATCAGTGGTTATTGTAATATTACTCGTCTCTAAGCTCATGATCATTGGTTCGTACTTAGCTGTAAGTCCGCCCAACAGGATAGCAGCTACAGAAGCATCTTCTATTTTCTTACCAATATCATCGAGGTCTTTCACTGTACTCAACACAGCATTGATATAAGATTCCATATCAGTGTAGTCTACAAGATTCATTCTATATAGTTTTCGTTCTAGGGCTAATCTCCGTCCCATTCCGCGGTCTTCGTAAGCATTTCTCAGTTCATCCCATGCTTCTTTTGCTGAAGTTGCGCTCCGGACATAGGTGATTGCTGGACCTTCTAATGTTAAGCAAATCTTCGCCAACGCCTTACGATCGTTACGTGATTTACTTAAAGCTGGAGTGGTATCTCCCACAGGATAACCGTCTATTGCCTCCCATAAGTCCTCATGTATCAAGTCTTGAATTTCCACGTACAGTAGCCTTCACGCCCGCTCAGGCGTATGCCCGAGGGAAGGTTCGAGGAAGATGATTTGCTACTACTATCACCACTAGCCATAGTTCTTATAATAACGAAAAAACTTTCAAAACACAAATTCTAAACACTTATTCACAGTATTTTCATTTCACTTTCTTCTCTAAATTACTGTTTTTCGTGCTGATAACGTGTAGTAATATAGAAGATTTTGGTGAATAAAAAGAAACTGAAAAAATTATAATTTGAAGTGTCTATATTTTGAAGTCTTGTAAAAGAATTAACAAGAAAATATATGTGACAGAATTCTTGATTAGAATAAAAGAAAAAACTATGAACTAAAGAGTATTTTCCAACAGATACTGACAGCATTTCACTTAATTGACATAGCTATTTTTAAATTTTGATATTTAACTTCTTAATTTTATTTTTATTTATAATTATGTTATTTTTGCTTGTTTTATTTTAAACTTTAACTTTGTGCGCCATCTATTTGAAAAACATAGTCTCTCTATATATCTCTATTATACTACCTGTTAACACCTATGTTTTACAAAATAAATGATTTGATTTGATAGCATACTTTACAAAATACTTTCAAACTACAATTTGTTATTAGTAACGATGACCTAGAAGTCCTCAGGTAGATTCCCATATGCCGTGTTATTGTGTTTTTCCAATAGGTTTTTTAGTGGCAGTCTGGATTTGGACCCGGTTGTAGGCAATATGCTCGACCCCTATTACCGAAAATTAAACAACAAAAAAATGTAGATCTATTTATTATAAGATCCTTTTTACGGATGGGAAATGATCAAATAACACTTCCCGCACTGGGCGGAGCGGAAGGGAGTGTCAGGCTTTCACTGACTTAAACTATCCATGTTCTTGCGTTTGCCCATTCTGTTCTGGCACTGCGGTATCTCTTTCGAACAACCCGCAACCCCGGCAGGCTGTGGCTCTGAGAGGCCCCTCTGATAAGATGCACTTTACCCTTCGAAAATTACAGGCGTGACGTTATCCTTACTTAATATTATAAAAACGAAAGTGAGTTTGTTTGTTTATAACGTTTTTACGCCTAAATGGCTAAACCAATTTTGATGAATTTTGGTGCAGAGATAGTTGGGACCCTGGACACGGACATAAAAAAAAGTGAGATAGAGGGAAGAAAAGGGGAGAGAAAGATTTTTTTTTTCGATCATCACGCGGGTTATAGTTAGCGTTAACCCAAAGCAACTATGCCACTCGGACGAAGTCGCGAGCGGAAGCTAGTATTACATAAAATAGTTTTATGAGATAGAATATTGGTTATCGGCAAAATCATGTAGCTCATAAATTAAAGTGCCCAAAGGTGCAAAAGTGTACATAATATTGGCATCCAATTCCGGCTTAGCCGAAATTGAGGGTTTGTTCACATCGCGAGCAACACCTGTGCACAAAATGAACGACAATGGGTTCGTGTTTGCGAATTCGTGCACAAATTACGTGCATTTTATTGAACTTATATATACGGTAGCGGTGGGGGAATGCATGGATAGGGCGGATCTTGCAAATTAATCGGACTGTGGTAGAACAAAGGCGATTGTTGATAGTAGAAAGTATTAAGGCTATTTTGAATTGATTTGCATTACTCCATAAGTTGATGCACAAAACTGTTAATTATTATTTTTTACTTTGCAGGCTGTTATGGAGATCCATTGTTCCTTAAATATGAGCAATGCTTCAAAACCAATGAATATGAAAAAATATCAATCCCAAAAACCATTTTGAATGTGTTTTGTAAAATGTTGAAAGTTGGGTGTAGGTACTTGCGTAGATCGGAACAACATGCTGTGCAGTGATGAGAGAGTGCAGAAAGAAAGGGGACTATATACCGAACCGTGGATCACGTAGATGATTTCAGGCTGAAACAATGATATTGAAATGACCATTTAAATAAACTCCCCCAGGTAAGAAAAATGTTATCTGAAGTACCCTATTATCTAAAAGGCGATGTCTTTCCAAACCTGATTGTCATGAAGACTTGAAAAATAACAGAGAGACAGACAAAGTTACGCATTTATTAGTATAATTTTCTTTATAATATATATCTTATTATAGTAATATATTATAAACTATTATGTAGCCCAGACGTTGTGAATGATCGTTCCTCACGCTCCACTCGTTTTATGTCCAGTTCTGCTTGAATCACCTAATGTGGAGTAGTATGAAGTAGACCTCACTTTGTTTATGCCACTTATCCTAGCGCTATCCTTTATTTCTGTAGTACTCTTAACTCCAAATTGGATTGTTAGGATGTTTTCGCTAATCATTTGAAGTTGAAAAGGGTTTTTCTTGCTATTTGGAACTTTATATCCTAGATATATTGTAGTCACTGCCTCATTGGTTATTAATCGTCTGCCTATAATTCCCTGAGAGTTAGGTAGTAGTAGTTAGGCCTTATAATTACTTCCAAACACTAGAAATTTCTCCTGTATCGTGGGTGCGTCTACAAACATAAAAAAACTTAACTTACAAATAAAACAAACAGTCAGCCCCGGAACAACCACCTGTCGGTCACATAAATATTTGTTCCGTGCGGGGATCAAACCCGCGACACGCGGCGCAGCAGCCAGTCTAGTCACAGCCCATCTAGTCCATTGCCATCAACTGGGCACAAATACAGACTCCGTGTCAGCTACTGAGAAATTCTTAATGGAAAAAGTCAGTAATAAGAAGGACGCCATGCTCGGCAGTCGCCATTGTGACTGCCGAGCATGGCATGTTACCAACATGGCAGTTTTAGTACAAATGTCACCAAAATAACTAATCAATATATTGGTCCATTTGTTTTTCTTTCTCTTATTTTACAAACTATACATAGACATAAACTAATATTAAAAATATATACAATACATAGTAAAAATTATAAAATAATTACATGGCGTCAAAAAATTCGTCCGTATCGCAGTCAACAGGAAAAGTGCCCAGAAGGTTGGCAGCATTACCGCGTTGGATGGCAATGCTCATTCTTTGCGCAAAAAACAGGCTAGTCTTTTGGTCACGGGAAGAGTCGACCAACCGCTTGGCGATTTCTCGAAAGACTAGGTGGGCGGACCCCATGGCCATAGTGTTTAAACCCCATACGTCTCAAACACATAACTACTAATCAAATTGTGATGTTTAAATTATCACTATTTCCTAACATGATTATTCCTCATGCAGTAAATTTCACATTCCAATACCCGGCGTAGTAACAAAGTTATTATTTGCAGCGGGCACTTCGCATGCACTAAGTCGTTAATTATTCACTACGCCGACACCTGACGCTTGCTGTTCAGTAAAAAGCCAATAGTTAGGGAGCGGGTGCTAATTTATGAATTTATGTGTTTACTGTGTTTTATAGGCAAATAGAAATGATTTAATAAAGTTTTAGAATGTAAAAGAGTATAATTATTATATTATATCTACTGCTTCTTTAATAGTTATTATGTTGTGACTGATCTCAATAAAATTAACGTTATAATTTAGAGTTAATATAATGTTAGTAGGAAGAAAGATAAAACGATGTTAATCCAGACTATGATCCCTCTGTGCCAAATTTCAACAAAACCCGTTCAGCCATTTTGACGTGAAAGAGTAACAAGAATCCAATCAAGAATATGTGAAATGCGAAATGGGATGAGAATGTTTGTGAGGATGGATATGCATCCATCCTCACAAACATTCGCATCCATAATATGAGGATTAGTTACAAAACTAAATTAACCGTATTATTGTTATTATGTACACTATCGCATTAGGTAACTCTGTAATGAGAGTCTTTGGGTGGAGAATAAACAAATACAATGAATATTCTTCGTGAAATTTACTGGATTAGACAGAAGATTCAGTAATGGAGCTCTCATACTAAAAGTATTGTTTATATCGTCTTTACGACCTCCCGTTCGAGATTAATTACTTGAGCGTCCATCAAAAAGCCAATTAAACAGCAAGTGAAGTAAAAATGCATGTAAAGAGAAAAGTTTTAAGAGCTATTGTCTTAATCTGTTTCTTAAAAGATTGTAAAATATTTTATGGAGGATAAACTAAAAAATAAAATGTTCGGGAATGCAATTGTTGATCGCTTCTTGAGTTCGTTTAAAATATAAGTAAGTTGTGAAACATCTTAGTTAAAAAAAAACGCAAGACTAACGGAGCAGTCAGTTTAGATATTACAAGGCAATCTTCAAACATACATTCCCATATGTAATTCACAATAGTCTAAGCATGTAAAGAGCGTGGCTTAGAGAAACGGGGAAAGGAAGGACGCAGAGAGAACGGAAAAAGGCAAGGATTGATCGCAGATTGCTTTTGCTATGCAAGCGGTATTGTAGATTACGACGTATGTCAAACTAGATGGAAAAAAAAACTTTAATAGGCTTTTGCTTTAGCTTCCGATGTTGGAAGACTAGTATACTAAGCTGTTCAGTATATTTCCAAAAGGCTTTCGTTGTCAAGGGTTTACGGAAATACGTAAATTCAGTGGGTGCTATTGGGTTCGAGTTGTATTGCGAGGATTTTTGAGGAGGAAGGCCTGCCCTACTCATTGTACTACCACTGCCTCTCGCGTCAATCTTTGAGGTTGAGCTGCGCTTGCCAAGGTCGGTTTGTGGATGGGTGACCTGCTGACCATAGAGTACACATACCCAGTTTCTTCCGTGCCTCGGAAAACAGGTCAAGCCATTGGTCCCAACAGCCATTTGAAGATCGTTGACAGTCGTTATAAGTAGTCACTGACCCGAAATTCTGACATCTAGAATTTTCAAACGGTACCGTATTACCTAGTTAGTACTAACTGGGTTGCGGAGGTCAGATAGGCAGACATTCCATCTAAAATAGTAGTATTCAGCTGCCTCCGGTTAGACTAGAAGCCGATAGAGCATTATAGAGTTGGGAAAAGACTAGGCAGATAAAAGCCTGCCAAAAAGTTGTCAGGTCCTTTCATCCTAATCTTTTTGTTCAAAAAGTAATCTATTTAACAATTACTTAAATAAGTTTACCATAAAGACTAAAAGGAATTATTTATGTTTCCTAATTATGTATTAGAATTTAGTAAATGCTTATGATTCGAATGAATTGTTTTTGTTTCTTATTGATGTATTTGAAGGACATTCGTCGCGGGATGGTCGAGACATCATTGCGGAGGACACGAAATGATACTCGCAAAACTTTTGTTTACACCTTGTATTGTCCTTTCACAAAATCAATAAAACAAAATAACTAAAGATGCTAATGATCGATACAGATTTAAATCAGGAACCTGGGAAGTTTAGCGCAGAGTAATGGCTAACCGTGTTGCTCGCTGCCCGGTCCAAAAAGAAGTGAAGTCCTGTCAAGCTATCCGCTCCACATCAACATTCCAAGATGGCAACCGAAGGAAACCGTCATTCGGTCATTCAATTTCGTCCAGTGCTGTCGATACTCCGCACCAACCATCCCCAAGTTAATACTTGACGTTCCTACACGAACAACGAATTAGTTCACAAAAACAAAGGTAGATGGCGTTAGTTTAAATGTATGCGTCGGCGCTTCGACATATTAATTAATGCACATGATACGAATGCGTACATAAAGTCGAAAAGAAGAAGAGTCGTGTCTGTAATTTTTAGTTAAAATACCTGGCAATTGCGCACCGAGGGTACCGTACAAACTTGTGATATAAGCCAGTAATCTTTTGACTGCGTACACTTAAAAATAAAACATAGTTTTACAGGGCTTAACAGGTTTTAATTTCAACTTGATACCTCCTCGCGTTTCTTAGATAAAGAGTCTTGACAGACAGACAGACGGGCAACAGAGTGATCCTATAAGAGTTCGGTTTTTTCCTTTTGAGGTACGGAACCCAAAAAATAACAAACAAAACAAAATACCAAGTTCTTTCTACCAAAAGCCACAGCAAAAATTACTCTCGTATCATCAATTACTACAGGTTGGAGGCTGTGACTGGCTACTTTCATAATTGCCTTAGAAGTAACGACGCGGTGAGTTGGCCAAATGATGCGTTACCCCAATGGGTCTAAAGTAGGGGAAAATTGCTATAAGTTATGCAATTTCCCTACGCACCATTACCTCCAGGCCTTCAGTCAGGGAATTTAGTACTCCACACTTATTGCATCGACTGCAACGTATTTTCATTGTAGTAATGTAATGTATTTGCCCTTGTGACGTGAGGTTTGCTTGATAGAATTATGTTATATGCATTTGTAGTTTGTTTTATTCGAGTATTTACTATTTAAATGACTCATTGGAAATCTCTTCCGAAAATAAGATTATTAAAGGGTTCTTTTTTGCTGTGATAGTATATTACTGGCAAATAATAGGTAATTTATTTACTATTCCCTGATCATCATTCATCATCATTATTTTCCTGCCCTTTTGCAACTCTATTTGGGCTTAGCGTAACACGTTTCCTTCTTCTATTCTCCCCTGTCAGACGTCACAGCATCATTTACTCCGTCATATCATTCCTTACACAATCGACCCATCCCTCTTATAGTCACATGTGCTTCGTCCCTCCTCATTTTATTCCCAGATATAGTAATCTAATTAAAAGATAAGTTATTAAACGTTCGTTATACTTTCATGAAGCAGTCCGCAAAAGATTGCCATGAATCTGAAAATGACGCCATTTTTTTTTAGCTTTGGCTGTAGTTAGTTTTCTAACTAACGAGTGCATCATCTCAAAGTGACCAAAAACTCATCAATCATCAGGTGTCCCAGTTTCCTCCATAGTGCCAAAGGTTACGTTTCATTAATGAGTGACTAGTAGTAAAACGGAACGAGGTTCAGCGAGGGAACGTAACGACGTCATAAACTGATATAACTGACGTGCAAGTACCTCTTCTTTGACTTTTACTTGTAGTTGTAGTGGCCTTGTCAGGACACAGTTTATGTACGCAAACCTTCTTCAGACTAGTGTCATGAATTCTAGTTTTCACGGTCGTAGAATTGTTTTTTTTTGCTTTCGTTGATGATAGTAGTATTAGGTATCTTTGTTTTATTGGCTTGGCTCGAATTGGTGTTTGGTAGCGTAGTTTTATTTGCGTTTGGGGTCGTATTTCTACGAGTTCATTTCTAAGACTTTTTCGTGTTCTAAATTCAATATTTAAGCTGAAGTTTTGTATGGAGGTACAAAGTAATTGATTTTCAGTACCAGTGTCTGAAAATGTTGGCTTTTTATTCTGTGATAATAAAATAAGAATTTTAAGTCTACATTTTTTATGAGCTTTCATATTTTAGTTTTAAAATGATTAGACTTCTTTGAAAATAATTTGCTTCAAAATGGTTTGAAGATATTTAGTTTATTGAAAGCGTTTCTAAATGAGTAGGTAGCAGTATTTTTCGAAGAAATGCATAAAGTTATCATTGTGTTTGAAAATGATTGTTAGCTGAATAAACTAATTTTGCACAACTATGGCTTACTTTCCTATCGCCGTTGCTTACATTTTGGGGGTATCCAAGTCTCTTAGGTACTTAAATATTTGTTGACAATTGTCAAATAAAATTGCATTTACCCTTAACCTTTTGAACACTATTGTCACGCACATGGTGACAAACAAGCATGTGCCTTGAAAGCACGCAAGACACGCGGGTGCGTTTATGCTATGGCGTTCAGAAGGTGAAGCAGTGGCAACTCAAGCAATGCCAAAACTACCGGTAGGTTAACATTCAATTGCCATTTTTTAGTAATTATTCTAATGAAACGAACACAACAACTTCACAGCAATTTCCCGATTTCCTCACGTCTGATATCAAAGGCACTAAGCGTTTCTGTCGTTAAATTAATAGTCAGAGAGCTCGAGGGGCGTTTATACAAAATCTTTTAAATAAAGCTAGTACGTGACCTCTCGCTACGATCGGCCCTGCCAAATGGTACAACAACAGATTTTTGTAATGTTCTGTGTTGGTAAGCTGGGTCTGGACCGACGCCAATTCGGCCATCGATTTACAAGTTCACTTTATGTTTTCCTGATACTTTCAGTAGTAGACGAAATAGTGGATACTTCCGTCTGTTTGTTGTGTTGTCTTCTTGTAATGTGGATGTTGATTTTGTTTTAATTTATGTTGATGAGTTGTAGAAGGTTGTCTGGCTCTTTCGAAAACTCTGTTCATATTTCTCTTGTTTCTATGGCTAAGTTTAGTATAGTTTCTACACTTGTATTGCCCTACATAGTTTTTTGCTTCTATGTCCAAACAAAATATCTACTCCAATCAACGCACGAACACTATTTCATAATTTTTAAATCGCCCATGAAATAGTATTTTGGAAAATTTATCAAACGCTCTGAGAATCGGTATGTCTATTGCAATCATAATAATATTACAATTTCAATCTACTTAAAACATCAGGCAACATCTCAGAGATCGTGTTTCTTTGCCAAGAAAAGCCTAAGCAACTACATTGAACACTGAATTTTCTAACCTACAAACATTAATCTCACATTACCAAACACACTCCTTACCTAAGAACAAATAGTATCTACCATCAAACTATAATAAGGACTCTACACAGACATGCCAAAGCTTTGACGTCGTCCTTATTTTACATACTAATGTTTCACGTTACCGAGTTTTACAAACACAAGTGCGTTCTAAGGCAAGCAATTACTCTGAGTGGTTTTGCGTGTATCTTACTTACGTACTTACCTACTTAGATGGTACTTGTCCTGTATAATGTACGGTAATTATACTATAAAGGAGGAAAATATAATTGAACATGAATTTAAAAATTTTGGATTTCCAGCAGCCTGAGAGTTTGGTAAAAAGAAATGTAAAATGATTGGTTTTTTTTTATTGTTGTGTAAGTGACCAATTTGGAATTTAAAGTTATTGTTCTCAACTTGGTCAAGTAAGTAAGTATTATAAGAGAAATGTTAGAACTATTTTTGTGATTATTATTTTTTCATAAATTACTGCTTGAAGCGCAGGTCTTGTTTAAAGTTAGGACTATTTCCTGTGCTTCAAGCTCAACTGTTATACCAATTACTATTTATAAACGCTGATGTTTTCAAATGGAAACTGACTTTCAAAAGCTCCAGAGGGGCCTGCCAGGGAAACCGCCTGCTGCGGTTGCGGGTTGTTTGAAACCGATACCGCGGTCCCGGAACATAAAGGAAAAAAGAAGGAACATGGGTGGGTTTTAGCCAGTAAAAGTCTGACACTCACCGCCGTTCCGCCCAGAGCGGGGGAAGTTATTTGTTGTCTTCCCGTCCGTAAAAGAAAACTCTCAAAGGCTTTTACTTATCTAAAATGCTTATTATTAGTACGGATTAAAATCATCTAGGTGTTATTTCGACGAGCATAACAGTCTAAGTAGTATTTAGTCCAGTTAGCCCGGAAGGCGCTATTTTCGTAACTTATGCATTGAGACTGCATCTCAAACAGCTCAGTAGAGCATCGTTTATTCATGTTAATAGGCCATCTCACGTTGTCTGTTTACATAGTGGCCCAGGTAATGTAAGCAGTTAAATGCAGTGAAGTTGATGCATGAATGCAATGATCAAGTGCCTATGTAGCTGCTAGAAATTGTACACAATAAACATTAAAAAAACACTTATTTCAATCATTTCTAAGTTTTACGAATAAATTGCAGATTGTAGAGATAGGGATATTTGAGCTCTTGAATGATAAAAGGTAGTTTTGGTATTAATGTCTGGAATTGTATTGAAAAACAAGATGGCGGAGTTAGTTCCTAGTTTGACCATTCAAGTTGCGAGTTAATAGGCTTCTTTTGAGTTAGTTCGTTCACTCCACGTTCCATCGTCGACCTCATCTCTGCCTTTTTGAAGACGATTGAGATCAAGAGTAAGCCCAACTAATTAACAACAAACCGGCCAAGAGTGAGTCAGACTCGAGCAAAGAGGGTCCCATACAAACTTGCGACATAAACAGCCATATCTTTTGATGGCGTAGACTTACAGGGTTGACTTTTTCACAGCACTAAGGGACCACGGAGTTGAGTATATTGCAACTCGATACCTAAACGCGTCCCCGAGATAAAAGGTCTTGACAGACAGACATACGGAAAATCAAGTGATCCAATAAGGGTTCCGTTTTTTCCTTTTGAGGTACGGAACCCTAAAAATGCTCAAAATATTGTTGAACTGTATACGTGTTTCGATTTATAAGATTAATTATGAAGTAGATACGTAGTTGTATTTTGATCGAGTCATTTCTTTTTGTAACAAGTCCGTGAAAAAAAAAAATTCTTAAAATAATCTTAAAATAGTTCGTAAAAATAATAGAATAGAATAGAATAGAATATACTTTATTGCACACCAAAAATAGAAAAAACAAACTGTTTTATCTATTTTAATAATGTACTTATACTTACATTTATATTTTATTTATAAAAAAAATGTTTAATCTTATGTTTATAATGTATTGTATAGTTTGTATCTGTTATCATGGGAAAATTTCCTGAAATAAATGAATTAATAATAATGTCTTGTATTTCGTCTCTGAGACAGATATTGATCTGACGCCAAGCAATAATGGAGTTGAGATTTCACAATTGAGTAAGTCTATACATCTAAGAGTATGTACGACATAAGCCCACAACACAATAGTAAATATTTCATTGAACATGTTTCAATAGACGAGGAAGGTTCTGTTAGAGCCTAGCTTTCTACAGCTAGCGTTCGCGTCATGTTCAGACTCATCTGTGAACTCATAACGACTTACATTAGATGAATTAATTAGGCTGTATATGTTGTTATTGCAGCATTTTTCATTTGTTTTTTTATGACAGGATATTCCTATTATTGCGGGTTGTTCAAAAGAGATACCACGGCCTCGAAACATAAAGGGGAAATGAAGGAACATGGATAGGATTTAGACAGCAAAAGCCTGACACTGGAAATTATTTGATGGTTTCACATCCGCAAAAAAGTGGCATGATATTGATTTAGTTAACAGTAAGACTAGTTATGCCATGTGGTTTTACCTAATGATTCTATTTTTGAAAGGCAGTAGTGTCCGGGGGAGGAACTCGTGGCTAAATAATAGCAGCTGCTCGGGTCAATCTTTAGGTTAAGCCGCGCTTGCCTAGGTTGGTCTGTGGATGGGTGACCACCCGTTACATACCGAGTTTCCTCCGTGCCTCGGAAAGCACGTTAAGCCGTTGGTCCCGGCTGTCATTTGTAGATCTTTGACAGTCGTTACAGGTAGTTAGTGACCCGAAACTCTGACAACCAGTCTTACCAAAGGGTATCGTATTACCCAGTACTAACTGGGTTGTGGAGGTCAGATAGGCAGTCGCTCCATGTAAAATGCTGATATTCAGCTGCATCCGGTTGAACTGGAAGCCGACCCCAACATGGTTGGGAAAAGGCTAGGCAGATGATGAGTAGTGTCCGGGGTTACGGGTTGTTTGAAAGAGATACCGCGGCCCCGGAACATAAAGGACAATAGAAGGAACATGGGTGGGTTAGTACAAGTCTGACACTACCCCTCGCTCCGACCAGAGCGGGGTAAGTTATTTTATGAATTCCCATTCGTGAACAAAGAAATGGCAGGATATGGATTTTGTTAACAGTAAGACTAGTTGTGCCACGTGGTTTCACCCACCGTTTGTTTCTGAAAAGTTTGTAATCCTTACTAATATTATAAAAGCGAAAGAGAGTTTGTTTGTTACGTCTTCATGCCTAAATGGCTTAACCGATTTTTATGAATTTTGGTACAGAGATAGTTTGGACCCTGGAGACCTTTTTTTTAAGTGAGGAATCAGGGAGAAAGGGAAGAAAAGGGAAAAATTAGCTTTACTATTAAGAATTAATAAGGCGCAAGGGCAAAAATTATAGGTAGCAGGTACTGCAAATCAGGAAAGGGGAGAACTGTGTTACCCCAAAAACGCGAGCAAAGCCGCGGGCAAAAGCTAGTTTTTCATAAAAATTGTTGAATTTTACGAAACACAAAACATGTTTTTTTTTACTAATTTCCATTAAAGTTTTCAGGTGTATTTATTAGTGTATGCGTTCAGACAGTATTAGGCAAGCAAGGTTGCTGAAGACATAACATGGCCGGTTATGGCAGTCTGAGACAAGCTTAACATGCGTTCCCATTCGAAGCAGTCGAATCCATTGACTCGTGTTGTGTGCACAACTTTAAACTTCCAGGTGGATAGTATAAACACTATTTTTAGTCAATCAACAATCTCAAAAAAATGGAGGCCACTTATTGTTGTTTGTAAATATCTACTAAGAAATTGAAGCAGGTATTAATGTCACTACACTAAAGTGATAAACAATGTTTTTTCTCTTAGTTAATACGAATAATTTCTCCATTGAAATGGGACTGGAAACGTAGACAAAAAGTCAGATTTTGAACGCGATTTGTCAGGTGAAGCGAGCCGACAGTAAAATATAGGGATCATTAATTGAATCGCAATATTGCTTTAACAAAACAAAAGGACACTGTGAATGACAAATTTGTGTCGTTCCGGAGGCATCAGTTGCTTACGAAATTTGACGGAACCCCGCCCCTGTAGCGATACCAAAATAATAAATGGAATCCGGGCTTAAGATATAATTTAAAATTTTTCTTGATTTGTCAACCGTACTGCTCATTATAAGAATAAAAAATGTTCATAATGAATTATTATTTCAATGCAATATTTTAACTTTTTAAGCCTCCAGCGTATTGCCTCAATTTCAATTACAGTATTGTACCGCTCAAGGAAAAATATTTAATATAAAAAACGGACCCGTCATTCAGAGAGAAACGGTGCGCTGTATTGACGATTACATCGGGTGTTTCTGCTAAATAAAGTCAACATTTTAAGTAAATTATTTTCCTTTATTGAGCAGGGCGTAGGTCATTGCTTATTTTTAATTATTCTAGTGTAGGTAAACTATATTTTCCTAAGTTAAGAACTGGAACAAATACGCTTAGAAAAAAAATTCTGTAATGTGATATCTTGGTGTGAAATTTCAGTAATATATATCTTATTTGTAGATCATACAGGTATGTGGTGATCATTTCTTACCTGTGTGTTTTTCAGCCCAACAGCCTTAAGGTATACTTATGAATGTGGCTTTTGTTTTAAATTTATAAGCATGCTTAACAGTATTCACAATGATTAGGCCAAAAGGTTTTAGTTCAAAAACACTTTTTTCTAGCCTACACTGTCTCATTTCTGGACAAAGGCATAACTCCTACGCACAATGGTCCAACTGGAAGGACTAAGTGTGGAAACCGGACATGAAGAAAATGACCACTTCTTCCATCTCTTACGAACACGCGCGTCCTCCTCCCAGCCCTAATGAAACCTGTCTATACTACACCTACTATTCAAAATTAAATCGACTAAGAATCCTTTAAGGAAACTTAACATAAGAAACATTACATAAGACAACATACAATAAACATCATATTGCACTTAACATCAGCTTTTGTAAGCCGTATGAAGAGAAGACGAACGATAAACTAAGAAATTTCACTACGTAACCGAAACGTGAATGAGATGTCGGAACTTGCGTGGAAACTGAGATCCTACTGAAGGGGAATTTATGCAAATGAATCTCATCTTAGTTGATGGAATGCATTGTTCTGCTGTACCAGACAATGGATTGTAGCATATAAATTATCTTTGTTAATGGAACATGCGAGGCGAATAATTGAGGTAAGTTGATAGCTTGTAACATAATCTGTGTATTGATTTATTTAAGTAAATTATGTAGCCAATAAAGGAGTATTATATTTGTGGGATATGCCATTCGTAGAAACATCAATTTCCGAAATTGAATAACGAGCCTAAAAACTTATAATTTTAATAAAATAAAAATACATTTCAAACACAACAATCAAACTTTGTTAACAATAAAGAAAATGGATTCCCAGCAGAGCTTTGTAAAATGTATACATTTTTAGGATTATTTCAACTTCTTTGTAACTTTTCCATTTCTTATTCAAGGCCACGATCAATCCGGTACGGGTAGAATTTCGCTTTAATTTTCAACCCTATAAATTTATTTGGAGTGGTATTTTAAATACGTAGCGATATTTTCTAAAACGCGTCTGAAATTCAAATTTATTAGACGCTCGCATAAATTTTGCAGTTTAGTTTTGTGGGATGGCGCGCGGTGTGGTCGAGCTATAAATCTGCTGGTGCCGTTGAACGCTAAAAGCGCACACCTGTCACACGCGTGTGGAATTCGGAAAGGTAGTCCTCCTATCAGCACCACTTTGACGTGACGAAACTATGACGTCACAGTAGCCGTTACCGTACCGTACAACGCGTCAATGTCCTGTATACGACTGTTTGAAAATGCGCATCGTTTTTGTTTTTGAATTTTTTGGTCAGCAACTTTGGGCTATGTCCAGGTGCAATGCGCAAAAACGTTTGGTATTTAGGGAAATGGAACGCGGTAAATAACAAGTGAGGGGAAGATTTAGTGCTGGTATTAAGCAAATGGCCTCGGGTTCTGTAGCAATTTTTTTCAGGATAGACTTGGTTTTGACGACCGTCTGCAAAGACGTAGTTTACATACAGTATTTGGAAAGAACTGTGCCGAGTAGTATCTAATAGTACATCTACATTTCACCAGGTATAATTAAGTCCCATTTATTATGGGTCGCCCTCATTGCCATCAACCGCTCACAATTCCAAACTCCATGGTTGCCACCTAACCTTATTGTTAAATTACATATTCCTTTATAGTTAACTAGATTCCGTCCGCGACTTCGTCCGCGTAGCATAGTTGCTTTGGGCTAATGCTAACTTTAATCAGCGTGATGATAAAAAAAGTATCTTTTTTTCCCCTTTTCTTCCCTCTTTCTCCCCGTTATCTCACTCTTTTAAAAAAAAAAATAGCTTATGCCTGTCTCCAGGTTCCCAACTATCTCTGTACCAAAATTCATCAAAATCGGTAAGGACATGTAGGCGTATAGGCGTAACAAACAAACTCACTTTCACTTTTATAATATTAAGTGAGGATTCAATCTTCAAGGATTTAAGAAAGTTAAGAGTTATTCGATCCTGACTAAGACATACCGCACATACTATTAATTCACCTTATTTGCCAAAGGGGCTCATAATCATAATTTCTATAAGAATCATTCCTATTGATTTTTCATAATAATAATTTTGTTTCTAGACAAACTAAGGACCATTAACCTATGATGGAAAGAGAGATAATATCTTAGTCACATTTTTTCTTAGACTCAATGACAATAAATAGGATTCTGTTCCTAAGAATCTGTTGATAAGTTTATAGAAAATCTTTTTATTTCTTTTGTGATAAATTTTAGTTTAGGCGACTTATGATTTACATTTAATACTGGGAATACAAGTGCCAGTAACTTGCACGAAAGAGTGCAAATAATGTGCACAAAACTCTGTTAATTAGTGTTCCAATGTGCTAATTACGACATATACATTTTGCCACCACTCGCGATCTCAAATCTGTTGGGTGCTCTCTTAAAAAGACGTTTTTTTTAAACGTTTCACCACACTAGGAATTTCTCTTGTATCGTTTGTGCGTTTACAAACATTTAAACTCACATACACCAACAGCCAGACCCGAAACGACTATTTGTAGGCCATACAAATATTTGTTCCGCGGGAATCGAACCCGCGACACGCAGCGCAGCAGTCAATCGCTCAGCCGCTGCGCCATCCGTACCGACCATTGCATAGTCCTTATGGGGGTTGACCAAGATTTTTATCTGGACCTTAATAGAGACGATGACTCTGAGTTCGTTTCGGCTGTTTCTTCTTAGAGTAGTCGGGTAGGCAACACCGACCTCATTTTGCTGTCGTGCAAGTAAATGGCATGTGTTTTGCAAGCCTAAGTGAGACATACCCTTAACTGGCAATCGAGAGTTCGTGACTTGAAAAGTCAAAGTCGCCGTGTTGACTTATTGTTAACAGTTGAAGGAGTTCAAGAAAATTTATAATGACGTTTCTTTTCAACTTTGTCTGTTTATTCTTGCAAATAATAATGTAGGCCTAAAGGAGAAGCTCCAGGGTAAGCCACAAAGTTCAAATTTTCTTACGTTTTTTTTGTTATTCACAGGTCAGTATCGGGCTTTATGTTGAACAAAGTATAATTCACGACCATCTCAAAGAGCTTTAAAGTACAGGGTTGTCTTGTATTTATCAATATCATTGTAATAGCTTGAGGAACGTTATCAACCCTATTCAGCTTGGTGACTGCAAAGCTTTCTCTTTGTTGAGATCCTAAGCATGTTCATCAGAAAAAAACGAAATGCAGTTTTTCATAAGGACGATTTTTGAGTACTCGTGATTTCGAAGCAATATATTGTTAGAAGTTTTAACTTTTTTCGCTAGCTATTTTGACTAACTAAAAACTAATGGGAAAATAATACCAGAAAGCGAATAAAACCAAATATTCGCCACCGCATATATCAGAATTACAAGGCTATACGTATCGGTAACTGAATAAACAAATATTTGTGTGCTCGCTACCAAATGCCGAATGTTATTACGCCACTTCTCTATATGGCAACACATGTACGAAGCATAAATTTGGTCCTGCACGTTAAAATTAGAAATGTAAGCGCGGCGCCGTGAAATATGTGCTTTTAAAATTTATACCGTATTATATTTGCTCACACCCGAACACCAACAATTGTTTTTATCCGTAAGCAAATAGTATCCTCAGATATATTTTTATAAACTGGCCAGTTCTTTGTTACACCTGCCTCGGTTTTATTTCGAGGAAACAGGATTTGGTCCGCCAGTTGTAACAAATGTTGGGTTGATTGTTCGTAGATTTTCGTGTAAATAATTAATTTTTGAGACCCTTTCATGGAAGTACTTTTGGAGGAGAGCGTATTTAAAAAGGTCGCCGTACAAAGTGTAATAGGGTTCAAGTTAAACAGCAGTGTGTCTATAGTATGTATAGCATTCGCCTTACTTTAGATCTACAAAGGATACGAGAACGTAGATTTAAATTGCGTACTAGAAGAACGTAACATTTTAACTTGGTTTTTAATGGTCTTTATTTATAAGCTTTATTGAACGTGCCTTTTATATATCTATTGGTCAAATCTTCCAACTGAATTTCAAACCAGCTTCTCCCAACCGACTGAGGTGAAATTTTGAACATCGGTTCTCATCCTGCAGGATTCAAGATTATCTCCCACGAAATAATTCCTTATCTTATACTAACTCCAGATCGTTTACAAGTTCATAGCGACCTGAGTACCTAGGACGTTTTGATGCAATAAAGGTCTGGATGTTTGTGTATGTGAGTTTAAATGTTTGTAAACGCACGATCCAGGAAAAATTCTAGTGAGTGGCAAATAAAAAGTTCTTAATTGGGAGTTGTTGTCACGCAATTTGTTTGTAAAAACCTCTTCTTTTTGCGGAAAGGGATCAAATTTTTAAATCAAGTCTACTTATAGTATAACACCAACTTCGATAAAAACATGAACCAACCCTCCAGAAACACGTAAAACATTATTAATTTCAAAAATGTAAAGCGGAGCGCACGTGTCTTTTACGGCACAATACATCCAGCAACATTGTATGATCGTGGGGAACAAAACCTCCAGAATTCTCATCTACTCGGACACTCCAGTTTAATCAAGTTCATTCTTTCCACCGTTATCTGCTTCCCTGGTAACTGGAGTTAGCTGTACGTAGCCAACGAAACTTTTCAATCAAGAATATCTTGATTAAAATATCGTTTTGAGTATGCTTTGAAGTTTCTAAATTAGTTCCTTTAAGTAGTAGAGTTTTAGAAAATTTTCGTGCTTGCAGTTGAGTTGTTAAGCTATTTATTTTTAGTATGTTTTAACTGCTTTGATTCTCATTGCAATATATTTTTTGTCCTAGTCTATGGATCACACTTAAGAGAGATAGACGTTTAGTACAAAATACCTCAACCTCAGCCTCAAGAGTGGAATATTAATAAGAGAGTAAAAATGTGTATTTATCCCAAATTGGCACTAAATCATTTTAACTGTACTTGGTAAAGTAATTTACAAAATTAAATCCCGACTAGACTACTCAACTTTAATATTATGAGATCAAGAACGCCACCAGTACTTAAAACTCATCAAAATAAATAAGTACCTACTTGAAAAATCTCACTGCACCTCTAAAGTTTTTATTACCAAAACTTCAGAAACTAAAAGTAAAATACAGCAGCAATTCAATGTACTTTCTTTGTTGAATCTAATTAATATAAATAACGATTGCAATCTTGTCTACAAGACATCATCTAAACATTTCTCCCCTGCAAAAATAACACATCTTGTTTCATTTATTTTTAATAAAATGAAACATTTTTACAGCACTTTAGCTATTACTTTGCTTCTAAATGAATTCTAAAATCTTCAGTTATTAATGAAGTTGTTAAAACTTTTCCAACATTCGATATCATCTTGTTTACTGTATAAAGTTTCATTTGTTGTTAAAGGGGTGTCTTTTCCGACAATCTTCATCTTTCAACAAACCGTATTTTAGTAAAACAATATCATCTGTCTAGCTTTTCCTCAACTATCTTCTGGTCGGCTTCCAGTCTAATCGGATGCAGCAATATTTTGCAGTCCTTATGCTTACAGGTAGTCTGTTGTCCGAAAGTCAGATAAACCAAGGGATATCGTGTTACCCAGTATTAAATGGGTTGTGGAGGTCAGATGGGTGATAGTCGTTCGTGGTATTTGTTATTATTGGAAACTATCGAATGACTTCTCCCGCTTATGGCGGAGCGCAAGGGATTGTCAGACTTGTGCTCACTAAAACCCGTCCATGTTCTTTCCGGTGCCTTGATATTTCTTTCTAACCAAACCGCAGCCCAGGACTAACCCGTCCCCGGGCTAAACCTACGATCTACACATTGCAAGTTATGGCTACAAATACAAACATCTTAAATATCATGTCATACATATTTTTCCTGTAATGATTTTGTAATTTCTTTGTTGTACATACATCACAAGATTCTTTTGAATACAATACAATCTTAGCTGTTCCCTAACAGGAATTCTTTTTGAGATAAAAAAAGCCAACGGTGCAGAAATGTTTGGGGAGAGAATATTTTGTGCTTCGGTTATGGTGTTTCATACGAACTGTATTTATTCGCACGATTACGTATAACTGCAGTGAGGCTTGTTCTTGACTGAATAGGCTTTTATTTTGTAGCTTGCATTGATTAAGAAAACGTCATTGACAGGATTAAATAAAAAATCTTAAACTATACGAAATAATTAACGTCGTGATTAATGTCAAAATAAAAACATTATGTATCATGTGAGATACTTTAATAGTATGACAAAAGTGTCATCAAGTGTCCTAAGCATGAATACTACATAATTAAGATAAACGTAATTGGAATTCGCAAATGAAACCGGTCTAGTTTCACACCTTGATTTCAATCTAGTCATTCTATTTAAAATAATTTCTCATCACCATATACACAACGAACTTGCAACTCCACTTATATTAAATTCTGTGGTCATGCTGTTCGTCGCGTCACCGCTCACTACGTGTGGAAGGGCGTTAAGACTGCGAGCTTAGTGATTTCGTACAGCGAAATGATTTAGTAAGTCGCGTCGGTCCCGCTCGCGTCCTGTCGCGTGCCATTGTTTCACCTCATCACGATTCTCCAGACGTACGCTTTGGTTTGTTCTGCTTTACTCTTTTGGTATCGACGGAGTTGGGTATTTTGTTCAGTTTTAATAATTATTGTACAAAATAACATAGTAAATATTGGTTGACCGAGTAAAACTACACAATTACATATACGATTATTTTTACTACTCAAAGTACTCTAGTAAATTGTTGTTAGGTTAACGTTGCGTTTGTGTAAATTAATTAAGTAATAAGTTTTAGAAATTCACTATAAGTGTCGCAAATAAAAACTCTTGCTTCCTGAAGAATCCCTCAATCTGTTACGGCCAAATTGCAGAGCAGCTGCGAAGATCGGAGACTGACAGATACTCCGGTACATCGAGTGAACCATAAAATAGGTGCAAAGATCTTCTATGAGCGTTTATGCTAGAAAGCTATTACACTTGCTACGAAACCGCTACGCGTGCTACGAGTCCGCTACATAACCGCTACGCGCTTGCTACGCACACGAATTCCTTAGGCGCTACAACTTGGAGAAGTAATCGCGTTCGCGTCGTACACGTTCTAAAGACTTACTGGATCCTTTGTTACAACAGGTAACTCGGCTATATTACGTATCTGGAACAATGAAACAATGTTTTGTAATAAAACTTACTCAGACAAAACAGTTTGTTAAGTATTATTTGAGTAATATGTTGATAACTTAAATAGGTAATAGTTAGGTTTACAGGTATTCACTAAACAATTGTCAAACTTGGGAAAGAAAGAAGCCAATGCTAATTTTGGTTAAAAATAAAATGGCATTATTAATGCCATTTTATTTTTAACCAAGAGGTTAATGCCGCATTAACCTCTAAAAACACAAATTAACCTTTACAATCTCAACAAAAAAGTCTTAAACAATGTGCTCGTTAGAAAAACGTTCAATGTCGTTTAATCAAACAAGTTGGGCTCAAAAAAAACCTGATTGAATTCCAACTTTGGCTCAATAAATCAACTAGTGTCAGATAAGTTTATTGTCATCAATTTCATGGGATCATTTATCATCACTCAACTTACAAGTACGAGCTATACAGCGTGTATCAAAAATACTTTGGTCATATTTAAGAGTGTGGTACAGACTACCAAACTGAATAATTTTCTTAATAGTACCAATATTGTTTGTTTTTTCTTTAGCCCGTTCTGTCCCACTGCTGAACAAGGCTAACCCCGAGTTCTCCAAGTCCTAACAAGATTGTTATCCAAAAATATATTTAGCATATATTTGCAATATCATTTTTGATAAAAAAAAAACTGATGCAGCTGAGTAGCAGTATTTCACATGTACAAAAAAATGGTATTTGTTTTTTAAATGTAGCAAGTTTTTTGAAAAATGTTACGCCAAAGACTACCTACAGTACTGTTTCTTCTCCTTTAAATCCATCCAAAGGTTGTCTTGAAAAGATCGCTTTTAGCGATAAGCTATTGTGTCACCCTATTTATAAGTTGTTTAATGTTATTCTTGTAATTTGTATGGTGTACATAATAAATAATATTCTATCTATCTGTCTTTACGTAAAGCAACTGCCTATGTGATCTTTGAAAAGCAGTTTATACTGAGAAATCCGATAGGACTATTAGCCTAGAGATATCTCTCTATGTAACAATATGAGGTCCCTGGTTGCCTTTCGGGACACTTTAATGACTGTCAAATGATCTACTAATAACAATTCGAACCAATGGTTTACCGCGCTTTCTGCTTCTGGTTTACGAAGGAAACTCTGTAAGTAATAATTGGTCACTTATTCAAGGACCAACCTTTGCTTGCGCGGTTTAAGATTGACACAAGCAGCTATTGTTATTTAGCCACGTGCTTGTGATTTGATTATCTGTACCACATTCTCAAATATGACATACTTTTTGACACACTCTGTATTTATTCGTGAGTACGAAGCGGAAAAGCCTTTTTAAACAAATGGCTGGTCGCGTTCTTCGGGTTACGTATAGAACTGAAGCATGTTTATAACAATTTCATGGGTTACCCGAGAATTCTTCTTAAGAGACTTAAATTTTAGAGCTGAGGTGTTCTTACTGAGCACGTTTCTTGGAGAGAATATGCCTTTTTTGTCTTCATTAAATAACAAGTTTTTTGTACGTACTTTTCAGATTTTTTAAAGTATATATATAAATATATTATATATGCATATAGTCTTCTTGACTGTTTCCGGCACGGCAGCCAATCTTACAGAAGATTCTCCATCTGCGCGGTTGATATTATAGTGCACAAGTGTTTTTGCAGGCACAGGTGCAATCTTATAGTCCGATGGGAGAAAAGCCGATACGACCGGAGAAAGACCAGGCGCAGGACCAACAGTTTATCGTGTTTTCCGAGACACGGGGTTTTTTTACCACCAACTTCCAAACTACGGGCTGCTACTGTGATATTCGTAATGGAGAAAGAAAATAATATTTAAGTAAAATTAAGCTGTATCGTCATACTGTTTCATAAAATATTCGCATAAGCAAATTATGCTAGGTGCTCTTGTTATGTATGAGACAAAGAAACGGAACCAGAAGTCAACCGATACGGATTGACTCCGACGCTTCTCCGGAAACAGACATATCAATACTTTATGAAGTGTCTGTCAGTATCTTGTGCCAGCGATTGGTCCACAGGTCCATGCCTTATGTCTTATATAGATGACGCTTTGTAGAGGCTCAATAATGTATACATATGAGAAGGCAGTGTTTTTGTAAATCTTCTCTATCATTTAAACCTTTCAACATCATCTGCCTAGACTTTTCCCATTATGTTGGGGTCAGATTCCAGTCTTACCAGATGCAGCAGAATCACAGTATTTTGCATGGAGCGACTGCCTAACTGACCTCCACAACTCAGTTAATATTGGGTAATACGATATGACTTGGTAAGACTGTTTGTCAGACCTTCGGGCAAAACTCTAACGACTGCCAAAGATCTACAAATTCCAGCTGGTACCAACGGCTTAAGATGGTTTTAAACGAGGAACATTGCACAGAGGAAACTCAGTGTGTCACATGGGTGCTCACCCATCCACAGACCAATCTTGCCAAGCAGAGGTTGACCTGAAAAATTATCTTATCAGATCTCCACAACAATTACATTCAAATCCCCAAAAGTCTTGTTTTATTCATCTGTAATTCATGCGAAAACTGAATTCTTTTTCGTGTAAAACCACAGTATGTGAGGTTTGTTAAGGAACCTTATTTCGTCATACAAAGGGCTCGTGCTTTGGAATAATGAGGTTCTCACTAGAGCACACTTGAGCGTCGTTCCTCCTATTTCAAACTTGACTTTACTACATCAAGACGAGATGTGAAAAAACTCTTAGTGGGTCTACTACGTCGAAGTGTTTTTTAAATAATCTATAAGGTATTGTGTTGTTAAGTTTACCGAATTTGTAAAAGATATCGGAAGATTGAATTTGTAATAGATATTGGAAGATCTTTAACTGAACGAAACGAATATTAGGCATAACAAGTTACTTTATGTATAGGATAAGAAACGAAAATTAATGGAATTTGTAAAATCATATTTCTATAAATATTTTAAAACCAATAAATGAGCTTTAGTTAATAAGTATGACCATTTGTATCCGTTATTTCCTTCTTAAAATTGACTACTATTACAACAAAAAAGTGATATAAAGCAAATAAAATATAAAAATAAACAACCACTTTTTTCACAATTCCCTTTGTCTATCATCCATTCATCGTTAACTTACAGACAGATAACTAAAACTTCTTTGTGAAACATCAAAGAATATTCCCATAAAGCACGCAACAAAAATCTATTACGATACGTTCCGATTTCTCAAACGTTTACCTGTACAATATATCCGTCTATTATCCCTGTCTCGGATCAATATGGGTTCAGCAGAAATGTTGTATCATTGTTTATGGAAAGTCATTCAATCGGGGCGCACAATAGATGTACGGAACCACTACGGAACATATCGCCCGCGTCTTCTGTAGTCTCGTTAATCTTAATCTTTCTATCTGCTGGTCATGGCTCGCTTGGTTGAATTACGTAGAATAATAACTGTGTTCTTTTTTTAAGTGGATTTTCTTTTGTTGGCCAGTATTTGATGTTTATTTGTTTCATAAAATTCATCCCGTGTAGTCGAGACGTGGCTCTGGAATACCTACCTGAAATGTCTATACATAATATATGTATGGGTCTCAAATTAAACATATTTATAAACATAACTACTGTACTCATGTTTATAAATATGTTGAAATTGATCACGTCCCATGATTAACGAGTAGCTTGAAAAACTTGCCATGAACGGCTTTTGCCCTGGTATGGAATAGCTGCAGTTAAGTTTAAATAAAATAGTTAACCTCGTCGGCAACGTACAAGTGACATTGACAA
The DNA here is from genome assembly GCA_905475445.1 of Ochropleura plecta. Taxonomy (NCBI): domain Eukaryota; kingdom Metazoa; phylum Arthropoda; class Insecta; order Lepidoptera; family Noctuidae; genus Ochropleura; species Ochropleura plecta. The sequence continues at coordinate 11,514,196 of FR997735.1, read as the reverse complement.
AATAACAGGAAATATTTTGCTTTCATGATCTATGTATTTATTACACTGTTTCAAACTAAGCGACGTTTTCATTTTTTGACAATTGTTGTTACAATGGGTAAGACAATTACGAGTTTGACTATACTTTTAGATCTCTAGAGATCGACTCGAGTTGCTGTTACTATTTACATAGTAACAGCCACTCGAGTCGAACTTTAGGTTTAGCAAGCGCGGCTTAACCTAAATTTGATGATTGACCCGAGCGGCCTAGGTTGGTCTATGGATGGGTGACCTCCCGTTTCATACAGAGTTTTTCTTTTATCAATACTTTGCCCCACACTAGGAATTTCTTCTGTATCGTGCTGCGTTTACAAACATTGAAACTCACACACACAAATAGCCAGACCCAAAACAACTACCTGTAGGTCATACAAATATTTGTTACGTGCGGGAATCGAACCCGCAACACGCAGCGCAGCAGTCGATCGCTCGCCCACTGCGACTTATCGTGTCGCGGTGTTTGTTACGAAACTCCTCCGAAACGGCTGGACCGATTTGTTTGAAATTTTGTGTGCATATCGGGTAGATCTGAGTATCGCCTATCATTTGCATGTATAATTAGTAAGATTTAAAATGTTTCCGTGTGATAATTAACGACCATAAGAAGAAGCCGTGGGTAAAAACTAGTCATAAATAAATAGCCAAAAATGGCTAACGTTATAAAGCTTTAAATTCACATTAAACATTCGCCAACACAAAAATAGACATCAAAAACTCGGTACGGTAGACACAAAAAACAGCGATATTTTTTTAAAGCCAAACTAACGGTACCTAATCGAAAAACTGTAATGAATCAAAGGACTGTTGCGTAGTTCAGGTTGCTTTTTCCTGTTCTATCTACTCTTTTATTTGTACGTTTTACTCGCCAGAGTCTCGTTAGCTGGGTCTGAATTGAAATTATCTTGTTATTCCTAGGTTTTTTTTCTAAGTGGCGGTTTTAACAGCGTTTTGATGTTTTTGTAATGTATTTTATAGTGGCCTGATTTGATTTGCTGGGACGCTGATTCTTTGTCTTGTTTTTAGGTCAACAGGTAAAGTAAATGAGGTTTATGTAAATTGTTTTGATGTTTTATTCTTAGTTTACTGAATAAAATGAAGAGTATTTTATCGCTGTTGGCTAAGTTGACTAGTTGTTTAAGTGTTTAACTAAAATTTTCGGAAATAAAAAAACCACTGCTATACTGGGCATTTTGAACAGAAATTGTTTATTTATGTAAATTTATAACATTTATAAACTAAATTAAACTAAAATTATTAAACATACTACCTAACTTATAAATAAATTAAAAAATATTTATTATTTTTTTTATTATGAGCCAGTTGTGTCCCACTGCAGGGCAAAGGCCTCCCTTCCTTCCTCCCATTTTTTTCTGTCTTTTGCTGTTTTGGCCCAGTCCTTTTCGTGGAAGTCTAGCTCGTCACGCCATCTCCTCCTGGGCCTACCGCGTCGCCGGGTCCTGTTGTTCGGAACCCAATCGGTTGTTACTTTGGCCCAATTTTGTTGCGACATGCGGCAGATGTGGCCAGCCCAGTTCCACTTTAATTTTGCGGCTGTGTTGCCAACGTCTGCTATTTGGGTCTTGGAGCGGAGCATACTGTTTCTTATACGGTCAGAAATTTTGACGTTTAGTATGCTTCGTTCCATAGCTCGCTGGCAGACCCCGAGGGCGGACTTTTGACGCTTTGTTAAAGACCACGTTTGCGCTCCATAGGTGAGGGTGGGAAGGATGCACATGTCCATCAGTTTCCTTTTGAGTGAAAGTGGGAGCGGTCCTTTCATTACGTGTTTCATCGACCAATAGCTCTTCCAGGTGTTTTCGGTGCGTCGAGCGACTTCTTTATCTTGCCTCGCCTGGAAGGAGACTAATTGGCCGAGGTATATATGTATACTCATGGACATATTCAACCTCCACACCCCCTATGTCTACTTTGCGTTTCGTGTTGTTTGTCATTAACTTGGTTTTCGTCATGTTCATTTTGAGTCCGACCTCGAGGCTGGCGTGGCTCAGTTGTTCGAGCATGACACCCAACTCAGCCGCTGATGTCGAAAAAAGGACAATGTCGTCGGCGAATCGAAGATTAGTTAATCTCTTTTCCCCTACAACAATGCCCTTGTCACGCCAGGGTGCAACTAATTTTTGAAAAACTTCTTCAAGGGTCGCAGTGAAGAGTTTCGGAGATAGCGGATCGCCTTGTTTTACTGCTTTTCGAATTGGAAAGGAAGGGCCACTGGTGTCTAAGTGTTAATTAAAAAATAGCAAATAAAAAATATATATGTAAATTCGACTAAGTGTACAATATAAAACAGAAATTTGATTTTGCTTAAACATTGAAGTATATAAAGCAACAAAAATAATCATTATGATCGAACATTTTTTAAATTAAATTCTCAATAGAGCCATCCAAACTGGTAAACATCATATTTTATTATGAAGCATCCTGCAGTCAACTCTGGTTATTTAAATACGTTTGGTTCCTAATTCCTTTTTATATTAGACTTCAAAAACCGGCCAAGAGCGTGACGGGCCACGCTCAGTGTAGGGTTCCGTAGTTTCCCGTCCGTCACAATAAGTGTTCTTTACCACGGTAGGTCATGAAAGCACGGAAAATCTTAACATCGACTTTTAAAAAAATGACGTCATTACGCAACGCCATCTATCGAACCATTTATGAACTGGTTTTTACCTTAACATTTTGATGGTGTTAAAAAAATGCTTGCATATACGATTATACTACAAACTTAGTCCAGAAATTATTTTGTACAACTTTTTGTCTTTTTTGTACAAAAACTGTTGTGTCAATCAAGTTCAAAATTATTTTCCTAGAAAGTCCTTATAAAGTTCTACTTTTCAGATTTTTTTCATATTTTCTAAACTTATGGTTCAAAAGTTAGAGGGGGGGACACACAATGTTTTTTACTTTTGGAGCGATTATTTCCGAAATTATTGACATTATCTAAAAATGATTTTAGTAAACCCCTATTCATTTTTAAATACCTTTCCAACAATATATCACACGTTAGGGTTGAAATTAAAAAAAAAAACACTTCCCACTTTACATATAGGGTGGCTACCCTAATAAAACATTTTTTTCCAATTTTTATTTTACCACTTTGTCGGCGTGATTGATATACATATTGGTACCAAATTTCAGCTTTCTAGTGCTAACGGTCACAGAGATTAAGCGAGGACGGACGGACGGACGGACGGACGGACAGACAGACATGGCGAAACTATAAGGGTTCCTAGTTGACTACGGAACCCTAAAAAAGAAGATTTTCAATTTGGATGCATTTTTTTTAATTTGGCCAGTCTTGAAATGACAAAGCGACTCTAGTATGTCAATATCAATATTCAATTAAAGTTACTATTTTTTTGACGCCCTCTAATTATTTTACCATTTTCACACTTGTGCATATTTTCATTATCAGTTTATGTCTATTTTTAGTTTGTAAATAATATTATAGTTTATTTATTGGTTTACCTACAATTGTTACACTGATAAATAAAAACAATACAGTCACAAAGAATTAGACTAAGTGTACAATTTAAAACACACAATAAAAACATCGGCAGGGAAAAATAAAATTAAAGTAAAAGACAAAAATGGTACAAAAATAACACTTAACAATATAGTTGTTATAGATAAAATTATAAAAAAGTAGGTTAAAAGATAACATAATTATTTGCCTTAATATACTATTGATAGAAGTCCCGAACATACTTCAACAAAACAAAACTACTGGTACAAATATATATTCACCTTTCATTTGATATGTTTTATCCCTATCATAGTATATTTCGTATATTCAATAGAAGAGAATAATAATCTGTAGACGTTATTGATATTCAGTTATATGTATTGTTGGCCGCGTACTTCATTTGTTTGACTTATCGCTTAGAAGTTTTCTTTAGACTGTTGTCTCGATATTTGATATAGTAAATGAATAAATATTGAATGCGTCTTTTTTTCGGATTAGAAATCATCAAATAATTTCTTCGCTCTGAAAGCTTTTATGGACTTAAAACCCATCCATGTTCCTTCTTTTGCACAACAAAATTTACACAAAGTGACATTTAATAACCTTTCTATAATCTAAAATGATTACTACATACAAACATATAAACAGTACCACCCAAATTACCTTTACCTTTAATTTGTCTCAGTTTTGGTCTAGGTGTGCGCTATATAGGACAGATAATATTCGACCTGAAAGCTAGCGAAACCGCTAACAAAAGCTAGTTATTTATAAGCCAAAACCAATCGTTAAAAAAAGTTTTTTTTAAACGTTGCCCCGCTCTAGGAATATCGTTTACAAACATTTAAACTCTCAAACACAAACAGCCAGACCCGGAACAACTTTCTATTGGTCAAACAAAAATTTGTTCCGTGCGAGGATCAAACCCGCAACACGCAGTCGATCGCTCAGCCACTACGCTAACAGTGCCGTCATTGAATTCTACATCAGAAACAGACGGGAAATAAGCGGGATTTAATATCCTTTCAATTTATCTACATACATCGCACCGCCGCCGTCAGTCTCGTTGTACGTTTCCCTACAAAGGACGCTTTTCCCCAAGTCTGTCTCCTCAACGCTTTTTACATTGCTTTGAATAAAGATGGCAGATTGTGAATTACTGTCTGACTGAATTGAGACGTTCTTGTTATTTAGTTGTTTTGATTTGCAAGTTTCAAATGATGGTAAATGGCAGTACGTAATTGTTAAACAATAAAATCGGCCGGTTGGGGAACAATTACTACAAATATTCGGCTTCCTTTTGGTTTGTGCTAATCATCAGAAAATTCTGTTCGGGATTCATTTTTTTATGTTATTCTCTTCCTGTTCTCACGCACTTTTTGGAAGCAGCTAGTCCGCCATAAAAATCAATTCATTAAGGAATTTACTAATGATTAAGAATACAATAAATCATTTCCAATGCTCTTGACTCCAGGACCAACAATGTATGGGCGCAAAGCAATGTCCTTTACAAACGTTTCAACAACTATAACCATAGGAATAGTAAACGGCTCGAATCGCTCACAATTATCCAAAGTGAAGTTGTTTTATGAAACAACTGAAACCAAACCAGAGACTGTTTGTTTACTATTATAGTTACACTTTATATTTCCTGGTACCATACGGAACTTGTTTCACGTTTGTAGAGAAAACAAACATTGTTAACACATTATATAAATAATCCAACATTGTAACGCGATACTTTGGCAGAAATACAAGCAATTATGTTCTCATAACGTGTTTGTTATTACCTAACTATGAGGACATAATACACACACACACACTTACACAAATACATAAACACTCGTACACTTGTCTATCTAAGTGTAGCTGCAGACTTAGCTACTAGCCGCAGCAACAGTGTGGCGGTAATTCGCCACAAGTTGCGGTTGACAGTTCACATGCATTTTCTATGAACTCAGCGCAAATTCGGCGTTCGTCGCGTCCGACCAAGTTTGGGAGTTCGGTCGTCTTGAGGTAATTGTGGCTGGTATTGTGGTGGCGACTGGTCATAGTAACCGCAAGTCCGTGCTGACAAGGTGGAGAAAAGGTCCACACTGAATTGTTTTGGTAACGGAGTAGGCTGATGGTGACATGGACTTATTGATTACTATCCTACTAATATTATTAATGCGAATGTTTGCGAGGATAGATGGTTGTGTGTTTGTTACTCTTTCACGTCAAAACGGCGAAACGGATCGTGATGAAATTTGACACAGAGATTATAGTACACATAGGATAATTTTTTACGATATTACGTGGGCGAAACCGCGGGCTCCAGCTAGTAAGTAATAATTTTGACATGGAACTTTGAATCAGAAAAATAAATCAAAGAACTTTGTTCTCAGCATATCTACGAACAATGAATAATATAATTAATGATGTTTACTTGTATTCAATCAAGTCAAATAGGCGGTTACGCCATGTAAAATACTGGTATTTGAGTGAGACTGGAGGCCGACGTCAACATAGTCGAAGAAGTAGTAGTTCATCCGTGATCATGGCGTTTGCAACATCGCCGAAATATCGGAAACTCGAAACAAATAACAAACATGGTAAATATCCCGTTTCAAGTTTTAATAATAATATTAGTAACCATGTCAGTACAAGCTAAGAAACTAAAAATAACTAACCATGTCACATGTCACATGTGACATGGTTAGTATATTTGGAAAAAGGCCTATGTGGATAATGATGGTGATAGTTGTAGATATTATTATGTAGATCCGTCAGAGTTGGATATGCTAGCCACTCAAGTATATTTTTTATCTGAAACCATGACCCCACACTAGGAATTTCCCCTGTTTTGTGAGTGCGTTTACAAACATTTAAAAAAACTTTTTTTTTTAATCTGTCCTTAGAAGATTTTTTAATTAACGGCAACGTGTAGTCTAGTTTGCAGTTGAGCTTACATTATAAACCAAAGTTAGCCAACAAATCACATGTCTCATAATTTCATGATTACAATGCTAAATTATACAGCTGTTCCATTTATATTTACGTTTATGGGTATTTGCTACGGGTGTGTAATATCTTCATCTTTCATTTATCGCGTATCAGCTTGTATCATTGGAGGTTCGATATGATTTACTATTGTTATGTGAGATCATAATGCAGGAAGGTGTGTAGAGACAGTTTTACCTAAATTTATTTATGTATGTCTGTATTTATTTATTTTCTAAGTGAACAACTACAGTACTTTCACAGCATTATGTTTGGGACAATAGCTTAATTCTTTTGTTTCTTGACATTCAAAAGTGCCTGTGATGGTCCAATTAAAATAAATGCTTTGAGTTTGCGTTTGAGTTTGAATGGGTTCATCATCAGTCTAGCCTTTTCCCAACTATGTTGGAACCGAATCAAACTAGCTGCAGACAAATACCACAATTTTACATGGAACGACCGCGTTCTCTTGGTGGTATTCAAATTTTCAAGTTTCTGACGGCTACGCAACGACTGTCAAAGATCTATCGATGACCACCTGGACTAACGCCGTATCCTGCTTTTCGAGGTACGGAGGCAATTCGGTTTACTTATGATTTTTACGGTTTACTTATTGGACTTACTGGAAACAAACATTAATTAAGAGAGTGCATTCAATTTGAAATATATTATAGGTTTTTTTATTATTATTTTTATACACTAGCTAAAGTTTCCACCGGATTGCCACTGTGGGATCTGGAGGCGATAGTCCTCGCGCACCTGCGCAAGTGGCGCGCGGAGGCACTACACCGGGGGGAATCTCTGCTGCCGCGGCAAATTGCCGCCCAGTGGACAGACCTCCGCAGCTCCGGTGCGATCTCATGGTGGCATGGAGAGAGCGACTGTCGCAACCCCGTACAGGGCAAGCCACAATAGTGGCGGTAAGTCCCCTCTTTGAGGAGTGGCTGGAGAGGCGCCATGGCGTCCTCATCTACCGCCTGACGCAGGTCACGGAAACGGAAGTTTCGGGAGGTTCCTGCACATAATCGGGCGGGAGGAAACGCCCGGGTGTCACCATTGTGACGATCGCCCGGAGGACACGGTGGAGCACACAGTGGCGGTCTGCAATGCTTACGCGGAGCACCGCCGTGCCCTCGTAGAGGCGATCGGCGGCGGCGATCTCTCGCGTCCGGCCCTGGTTCAGTTCATAGTCCGGAGCGAGAGGGAATGGGAAGCGGTCACTTCCTTCTGCGAAGCAGTAATGCTGGCGAAGGAGGTGGCCGGGCGTTTGAGGGAGAGAACCTTAAACCAACAATGGGTAGCTCACCGTCTCCGTCTTTTGGCGACAGGCCGTGTCGACGGCGCGTTTGTGTTTCACGCGCGCCTCACAAAGATGTCAACAAAGCAGAGGGGCTTACCAGGGCCTCCGCTTGCCGGAGTTGCGGGTTGTTCGAAAGAGATATCGCGGCCCCGGAACGCAAAGGGCAATAGAAGGAACATGGGTGGGTTTTAGTCAGTAAAAGTCTGACACTGCCCACCGCTCCACCCAGAGCGGGGGAAGTTATTTGATGATTTTCCACCCCAAAAAAACAAGCTAAAGTTTCCACTGCTGTGTCGCATTGCAAGGAAAAAACAACGGATCGCTATATATCATGTAATACGCCGCGTCAAAAACTTGCGAAGTTAAAAGTTTTGGCCTACTCACAACGACATAGCAGAGGATAATGGTGGCATAAAAGTCATATACTAGATCGTTTTATGACGTATTATTTCGTAAGCTCGTCTTGTTATGTTTGTGGTGAAAATTCTGTTGTTTGACTTGTGAATTTTGCACTAATATAAAGTTTATACAGTAATAATTTTGTCTGTCAGTCTTTTAGTTTCCTAAACAGATCTCGATCAAAACGTATTTTCTGGCTATTAAAAACTCGTAGATCTTAACGCAGGTCATGGCCGCTTATTTATTCAGAGGCACGAGTGCGCGGTTTAAACGCAATGAAAAATAAAAATCAAATTTTTAATCGAAAATACAACTAGAATTTAAGTTTAATCTGTTTCAACTATGTAGTACTATCAGTATCATCTAGATAGATATAAATAAAAAAATGAGAGAAAATAAATTAATGTGAAACGAGTATTTATAATTTAATTTCGACGTATTTTCGTTAAATTTACACCGCGCTCTCGTGTCTCTGAATGAACGAGTGGCCATGACCTGCGTTGCGATTTTTTTATCCGGGGAATAGGTTATCCTTGAAATATCTTCTATCTCCACGCCAGCAGCCTAACCGTTGAAAAAAGGTTGTCAGGTTTAAATAAACAATAACATGGTGTTTGTGATGCGATCTGAATGTTGATGGACGGAGAGCGAGAGGACGGCCAAAAAAAAGATGGATGGATTGTATAAGGAATGATATGAAGGAGAAAGGAGTAAATGATGCCATGACGTCTGATAGGGGAGAATTGAAGAAGATAACGTGTTGCGCCGCCCCCCAAATAGAATGGGACAAGGGCAGGAAAATGATGATGTTGATGATGGTGTTTATGAATCGGAGAAATTAGGGAAATCTCGTGAGGCAAGTTTTTAGTATAAATGTGGATGGGAATAGTAGTAGGGGAAAACAAAAGAAACAATTGATGGACTGTGTGAAGGAATATATGGCAAGGGAGGAGATGCCACTTGACATGACGAATTATAGAGGAGTATGAAAGAAGAAGACTTGCTGCGCCGACCCTAAATAACTTGGGATAAGGGCAGAAGAATGATGATACTATTTAACTCAAACTCAAAAGCATTTATTTCAATTAGACCTTTACAGGCACTTTTTAATGTCAAGTCTCGGTCACAAGGTATAATAACTTGTAAAAGTACTGTAATTGCCAATTCCAAAGCGTTGATCTCTATGGAGAAGAATGGGCAAGAAAGTCCATGGACACTCTTTTAAATTAGACTATTATTATAAAATCGTATTTACATCATTCGTAGTAAAACGTACACTGTAATAGCGTCCAGAGTAAAAGCAAAATTTAATTAATAATCTAAATAAATTTAAAGATAAACCGTGGCAGCTAAAATATGACCGGTCCCAACTGACAGCGCCCGTTCACGAACATGACGTATGGATCAGCCCCATTCAGCTCAACCATTTTGAAGGGAACTAAAACTGTTTGCGATTTCATAAAGACGCGCAAGTACAGATTAGACTTCCGATGCCAGACCTGTTATAAATAAGTGACGAATATAACGTTACCCACTTCATCTTATTTATTTCGGGTTAACTATGTAACAAAGCCCATTCGTGCGTACATAATCATCAACAGTCCAAATGAAACGACTCTGCGTTCAAAAGTGTCTTTGAAGACCGTTAACTCACGAACAGTCTATAAACCCTCATCGGTATCGATTTTACAATCAAAAACGTACTGCGTCCATGTTTCCTTATTTCTATTCAATATTTAGGCCCGATTTTTCAATCATAAGATAACGTTTATCTAAAGAGTAAATGTGACGTTTTGACAGAGTGTTCATAGAAAACCTGTTAGAATGACAAACTTATTCATCAGATATAATTTAACTGGCGATTGAACAACCGGCCCTTAAACTTAAGATTTATCCGATTAATCTCTTGTGCGTAGGTTGGTAGGTCGGTAGGACCTATTCTCTTCATCTCCAAGTTAAAAACTGACGAAGCCGTCGGCGTCGCTTTATTCAGAGCTTTTCCTCCTTTCACACTTTTTGTGCGCGTTTGCGTGACACTTCATTTATAATTCTGCTTAATCCAAGTGAGTGAGTTCTTACCGAATGAATTTGTAATGTAACTTAAAGATTAATGATATATCCTACGAGCTCTTTCAAACCGTTCTCATGCTGCTATACCTTATCGTATTTATCAAGCCACACGCTCCATTGTACTGTCGAACCTAAGCGTTATATTCATCCTACGTAATTCGCGGACTATCGAGTATTAAATTGCGTGGAACGCAAACAGTTTTTGTAACACAAACACGGGTTTCTAACCGATCCGTGTCCCTTATTGAAATGTTATGTTCAGACTTGGGAGTAAATTTAATTGTCGAAGTTCAGATTGAAAAAGTTAGAGGCGGTCGCATAATTCCACAAAACGAGGCTCGGTGCCCGCGGCGTAATTATTAGATATGTTTGTTTTGTACAATTTGGTTAATGTAGCCGGTGCCTGCGCCGCTAGAGTTTTATGACTCAAATTTTCGGGAATCTCTTTAAACGTAGGTGGAAATTATTTCTTCAACTTTTATTACTTTTCCTTCATGAAAGTTTTTAAGCTGCGTTCGCATTAAATTAAACAGTGTAACCTCGAGGTTGTTGCCTACACAAGTAATTGTCTATTACTTGTCTGTTTCAGCTTTAAACATTCATTACTTGTAAACTGTTACTTAGTACGGCGATATGGCCGAACTTGGTGTATAAAGATAATCATAATGGATTACGTTCAGCTTTCGAGAGTAAACAGTGTGCGTATAATAAAAATAACATAAAAGAAAATTAAGGGTCTAAAAGCTTTAAGTATGTTTATTTGTATCTAAGCTAAATACTTTACCAAAACCTACGTAGAAGAAAGCGGCCAATAACGGGTTCATGTAAAAGGGAACTCTTTGTTATATGATTTATTGGAACGACTTTCAATAATCCGGGGCCCATTGCCTTTCGCGGGCGTTAAATTTCGATGAAATTGGAAAAAAATGGTATGGAGAGGCGGAAAGGCCCTCAGAAACTTTTCTTTACGTAAAGGAATTTTCTTTATCAACTATTATGGGGTTTTAGAAAGGTAACGACATGTGTCAAGTTTTAAATTGGTATTTTATGTGCTGAATTCCTTTGTAAATAATCAAGGTAACCAACCATAAATTACACACACACACACACGGTAAACACGAAATTGTAATTTCCAAATTTAGATTGACAAAAACTAGCAAGTCATTTCTAATAAACAGTATACGCTTTTATAATAAGTTGCCAAAGCTAGTTTTAGAACTGTTGAAAGTTTCAAAACTACATCAAATGTGTCCTTTTAAAAAAGCATATTACAAAATCAAGGACTACGTTGAAAATAAAGAAGTTTGGCTATAGTTCCCTCTGCACATGCGGCTTCCCTGGTAGCTAATTTGTGGATGTCTCTAACTATTCCCAATCTTATTTATTTTGTGATCTCTTTAATCAGTTTTCTTTGCAATAGTTGTCAAATCACATGTCTTGTTCAGAATAGTTACAGTGCTGATAGCAACAGCTGTGTGACTTGTCTCATAAAGTATTTTTTTTGCAATATTTTTCCTAATTCATGTATAGATAATTTTTTACTAATTCGATGTAAATGAGTGGACATGGTTGGCCTTGTACATTCTTAGACGCTTGTTAATTTTTGTAAACGTATTATTTTATTTTACGTTCTGTAAAGTAAGCAATGACTTATTGTCGGGCCTACGCTGTCCTCTCATACTTAGTACTAACGCTGTAACAACAACATTGTAAAACCAAATGATTTTAAAAGAGTAACCATGGAGTTTCTTGCCGGTTCTTCTCCATAGGAAACGACCTATTCGAACCGTGCACCTTTTCCCGACGTTTTACAAGAGCCCATATGTGAAATAAAAACATTTTGATTTTTGAAACCATTGTAAACATTAAAAATATCCGCAGAATTTTATTTTTTACGCTTTTCAATAATTTTTTACTCAGTTATCCTCTTACTACAACACGTATAACTACCTCACGAACAAAAAAATAGGGAACAAAAGACCACAGTATTTAAAATGTAAAAATAATTCATCTCGCGTCAATAGCATCCAATAAATTGGAGTAAAAATTGCTAACACACACGGCTCGCAGTAACAAGTTTGCCCAACGTTTTCATGTACAGGGTGTCCATTACGCGAACAATCCAGCTGCGGCCGAATTTAATCCATTTAACTGCATAACGCCGGCAAAGTTATCTCTCGGAATATGTGTGTAAAATCAGCCCTGGTTTAATGAGTCCAAAATAACGTTACAGTGTGCGGTCCGTTTATTTGTACGCCGTGTTTTTCTCAATTTGTTAATGTTGTAATTAATTTATTTGTGTGTTTTGTTGACGTGTTTTGTTTTTATTTATTGTATTGTTTGGTATATTCAGAGTTACCAGCCAAATTATTTGGTACTTCCTACCTTGGTACGTTCCCCGCGTAGTTATTTCGTCGGGAACCTACGGCGTAGCGTGACTTCTGACTACGGTGTAGTCTGCTGCTACGTCGTAGCATTATGCTATGCTAGTAAGTTTTCTCCGTCATCCAAGATGTTAATTTAGGTTTTCTATGAAAGCAGCTTATACTATACCAAGCTATTTTGCTCGTTCCTATTGTTTTGAATATTTGTATTTGTACGCAAGTAGGATTCGCATGGAGTTGGGGTTTCAATTAGTAACGTTCGATCAGCGATACAATTTGTAAATGTAACTGCCAAAAGTGATGGTTATGGCGGATTCCATCCCATTCGCTGTTTGGATATACGGAAATGACCCGTAGTCAGCCTAACGGAATATTTTTACAAAAATACTTGATAAATAGAAGATCCGGCTTTAGCGTGGTTCCAAAATTGACCATATTAGCTTAACTAATCTCTGTCCAATTCATGAATCCGATTAATGAAAAGTTATTGATCTATAAAATATTTAAATCGTTTATTCATTTTTAGACACATTTTTACATATTCCCAGGGTCCCAGCTAGGGCCGTAGAGAAAGGAACCTTATGACAATACGAGTCGTGTCCAAGAGTACCAATTGTTGTATCAAGCTTTTGATCCAGCTGCCTAACGAGAGCCTCCATGTGTACTGGTCGAGGCTCTTGGCAATTAAGCTATTGGCAGATATAAATAATTGTTAAGAAAATCAATAAATATCAAAATGTCGAATATTTCAGAAGAAGTATTATCATTACTAGTGTTGCTTGAACTAGATAAAATTTAAAACTGAATTTTAAAACACGAGTAAATAAAATCAGAATAATATAATGAAACTTATTTATTGAAAAATGGAAACGTTTTTGATCTACTCTAATCCCAGTATGTCGTGAACGAAGCGAGCGCGAGGGAGTGAAACTGAAAATGTCTAACGAGATTTTATTTTGAAAAGAAACACGAAAACGCTATTTATTGCGAGTTGCTCTATTTGATTTGCTTTGGTGCGGTTAGGTTTTGAAGTGTGCAAACGGATTAAAGCAAAGAAAAATATATATTTAGCTCTTCTTTGCTAGTTTGTAGTTCTAAGCGGCGAACGAATTAAAGTACTGAGTACATAGTTCTTTGTATGTAGGTATCTGAATTATGTGATGTACTTCGTGTGAGGATTTGTGTAATTAAATCTATGCTGGTTTTATATAAAATCTCTGGGTGAGTAAGAGTATTACTTTATACCGTCGTACCGTGTTACTTGAAAACCTTTTTTAATAATATTTCCATTTCATTATTTACAGTGTGGTCTCATTGGCTGCCCTAATCTTTACGTACTAAAAAATTTAAATGAAAACGCCTAAATGAAGTCGTTTCTGCTGTCTGCTTGCTTAGATCTTTAAAACTGCTCAACGGATTTTTATTCAACTTTTCAGATTAATAAATATCTAATAAATAAATATCTTGGGACAACTCACACACGGCTATCTGATCCCAAGCTAAGCAGAGCTTGTTTTATGGTAACCAGATAACTGATATACATACTTATATAATTTATAAATACATACATATTATAGATAAATCACACCCAGACACAGAACAAACAATCATGCTCATCACACAAAGTTTGTCCTGGGTGGGAATCGAACCCACGACCTCCGGCTCAGCAGTCAAGGCCACTAACCACTAGACCAACAGGCCCGTCAAAGATTGATTAGAGATGAAGGTTTATTGTTTTATATTAGTATCTATATTGCACCCTTGCAAAGAGGTAGAAGGAGGGTCGCTAGTACTGTATAAGAACAAATAATAATCTGTGTAAACCCTGGTTTACTGATATTATTTACGTAGAATAAGGATTATTTACGTTTATTTCATTTATCTTCCCTTGATTATCTTACTAATATTATCCTTACTAATATTATTAAAGCAAAATTGAGTTTTTTTATTTGTAACGTCTTCACGCCTAAATGGCCAAACCGATTATGATGAATTTTGGTACAGAGATAGTTGGGACCCTGGAGACGGATTTTTTTTAAAAAAGGGGGAGAAAGAGGGAAAAAAAGGGCAGAGAAAGTTTTTTTTTTTCGATTGTCACGCTGTTTAACGTTAGCATTAGCCCAAAGTAACTATGCCACGCCGACGAAGTCGCGGGCGGAAGCTAGTATTATATATATTTATTATAATATTATAAAGGCGAATGTTTGTGATGATAGATGGATGGATGTATGGATGTTTGTTACTCTTTCACGCCAAAACGGCTAAACGAATTTTGATGAAATTTTGCATGATAGTCTGGAATAACGCATAGGATACTTTTACTTTTTTCGCGAGTGAAGTCGCGGGCGCCAGCTAGTACAAAATAATAAGACAAGATTATTTCAAACAAAATAATAAAAAATATACAGTTATTTTACAAGGTACTGTTACTTTGTAATATGCCACGTTACATGTAGCGATACGTCTGCCCATTGTGTCAGTATATTTATAAGTTCTGTATTGTATACCTGTAATTTGTATGGTGTACAAAATAAAGAATATTCAATCTATCTATGTATTATATTATTATATCGATATTACATCTTTAATCTCATACAAAAAAGATTGATAGTGGGTTGCTATTGTAACATGTACACAATAACAGTTAAAAAACTGAACACATTATTATTGTATTCCATTATTGCATTACCTAGGCAATAAGCCATACAATGCTTTGTTATATATCTAAGTATCAGAAGTAGGTACAAGTGTAACACGTACTTGTAACTACTATGTACCTACTTATAATTCCGTGGAGGTACCGAGACTCACCTAGGGAAAACAGGCTATTACTGGCGCATACGCGTTGACTATCAATGCGTGTATTTGTGACCTGTTAAGGCCAATAACTACCTTGTACTTAGTATGGTTTGTTAGACTGAGAGCTGCCACAAGCATAGTTGGTAAAAGGATTGGTAATTGACGACTAAAAACAGCTCAAAACTGCTGTCTAATTTTTTTTTTATAATTTGCACCACACTAGGAATTTCTCCTGTGAAGTGGGTGCGTTTACAAACATTTAAACTCACATACACAAACAGCCAGGCCCCGAAACAATTATCTATAGGCCATACAAATATTTGTGCGGTACGGGGAACGAACCCGCGACACGCAGCGCAGCAGTCGATTGCTCTGCCACTGCGCCAACCGTGTCGTCAATTGTGTTGTTCTGAGAAACAAACGTCTATTAAATGATATAAAGTATCACGTTGATTTCGTTAAGTAATTGATTCCCAATATTCAGAATGGCAGGCACGCCTTTGGCAAAGTTGATAGAGTCAGGCACGATTGGCTAGTAAATTTCAGGCTGGACAATATTTAAATTTTGGCATCAAGTTTGTTTTTTAAAATTGCCTTGTTTATTACTTATTTATTTAGAATCCTATTCTTTTTAGTCTAGCAATGGTAAATATGCAATCTATAATAATAATTTAGTATTACTAACTAAATTATCTACAAGTAAAAAGAAGAGGAAAACAATTACAGGACGTCAAAAAATTCATCTACATCACTGTCAATAGGAAAAGTGCCCAGAAGGCTGGTAGCATTACGACGTTGGATGGCAATGCTGATTATTTGGCCAAAATAAAGGCCAGCCCTCTGGTCACATGAAGAGTTGACTAACCGCTTTAAGTTAATTCTAATTGACATAAGATTATTAGCATGTGCCATAATAAGTAAGCGAGCTTTTTTAATGTATGTTACACATAAAACTTGATCAGATATTTAGAAACCAGCTGTCATAAGTTTTATCTAGTTTTTTTGAACTACCTAGTTATCTAAAAAGATACCAAAGAAGCCGCCAGTATTGTACATTCACAGGTCGTCTATATCGATATTGGGTTTGTCGCTATTTGTCGGGCACAGTTCCAATCTCTGGCTCTATTGAGAGTGTTTCGTACACGGGAACTTTATCACATGCGAATATTTTTGTCTGACTTAGGGACTTTTTCTAGAACCTCAATATTTGGGGCAGACAGCCGAAATTGGTGCTCAAACTATATATATTATTACTTGTGATAAAAGGAGGTTGGCTTATATGGGCTAAGATGACTTTTTCCATTCATGTTCTTTTAGTGCCTTTTTTCATTTTGTAATTATACTCGTAATTGCAGTTGGGTTTTTGCTGAAGAGAATACATTCTAGGTAAAGCAAGGTTTAATTAAGTCTGTTCACACATTGTGTAATAACTATTCTACGACGAGAATACCATCCATGCATTTCACAAAACAGCCTACATAATTCTAAATTCAAATGTAACATTTTTCTGCCCATTTTTTTAATAAAATGTCTCTATTTAATCTGTGAACAATGACATAACAGACGGCGAAGTTCGATAAGTGAAACTTTTTATTCATGTAAATCTATAATAATATGGATGGAACGGAACAAGAGCTTGCCGGGATTTATAAATGGAACATTCACGTTCAAATTTCAATTTCCTACAAGTAACAGCTATTCTGATTTAAGGTCTCATTATGGTAGTTCGTTCTATCAGAAGTAAAATTTGTTACATTGGTATTGAAACAGGGATAGATATAAATATTGATGTATGAAATAATTATAAGCACCCAAATGCTTAGTTCCTAGTAAATCATCATCCTTTCCTAACTATGTTGGGGTCGGCTTCCAGTCTAACCGGATGCAGCTGAATACCTGTATTTTACATGGAACGACTGCTTATCTATACTTAACGAGCTTTCCGAGGCCCATCTGCAGACCGACCTAGGCAAGCGTGGTTTAACCTAAAGATTGACTCAAGTGGCTGCTATTATTATAGCCACGAGCTAATCCTCTTAGCTCCTAGTAAATGTCACATTAGAAAATGTCATCGATATATCAAACTGAGCAACTAAGCAGCACTTATATTTTAGATTTCTAATTAAATTCCTGAAAAACAATGGATTACAAATGGTCACAAGCAGTGTTTAAGTGTGCACAATTCAAAACTGTGCTTACTTTTTTGAGGACGATTTTGAGACGCTGCTTAGGTGTATCTTGGGTATTATTTATCAATGACTAGCTGGCGCCCGCTGTTTCGCCCGCGTGATATCGAAAAAAGTATCCGATGTGTTATTCCAGACTATAATCTATCTCTGTGCCAAATTTAATCATGATCCGTTCGGTCGTTTTGACGTGAAAGAGTAACAAACATACATACATCCATCCTCACAAACATTCGCATTTATAATATTAGTAGGTTTAGTAGGATTGAATGACTGCCTCTTTGGCCTAGTGGTCGCAAGTGCGACTGCTGAGCATGTGGTCCTGAGTTCGATTCCCGGGTCGGGCCAGATGTTATTGGGCTTTTCCATCAGTAACTTCTTGGTAGCAGCTACGAAGTCTCAATTTGTGTACCATTGATGGCAATAGGTTCACCCCTTATTATATAGGATTTAAAAATAAATAGGGAAATGTGGTTGTACTAGGTACACACGATGGCAGGTAAACCTATTCTAAACTGTCTGTGTGTGTATTCTGGTTTTGTGTAGGTTGATGTGCCGTCGTGTGTACACCTCTGACCAACCCTTCGAGAATTACAGGCGTGATGTTATGATGATTGTGAACTATTTTTTGATCTCCGGAACAACTCTAGTTCATATACTTAAGTACATTCTTACTAATATTATAAAAACGAAAGTGAGTTTATTTGTTACGTCTTCACACCTAAATGGCTAAACCGATTTTGATGAATTTTGGTACAGACATAGTTGGGACCCTGGAGATGAACAAAGGCTAACATATTTAAAAAAAAGTGAGAAACGAGGGAGAAAGCGGTAAGAAAAGGAAAAACTTAGCATTGCTATTACAATAAATAAGGCGCAAGGGTAAAAACTACAGGTAGCAGGTACCTGCAAATCAGGAAAGGGCAACTGTGTTACCCCAAATTTAACGCGAGCGAAGCCGCGGACAAAAAGTTAGTAGGACAACAAGAGAATATACTTCAGTAACTCTCATTTCAGAACTAACTGACTGAAAAGCTACAATGTTTTTTTTTCCATTTTCGCACACTTAGACGTACAAAGTCGGACTTAAAGCCTTCGTATTGAATCAGCTCCAAAATCAATGGTAACTTCAGTGATTAACGGTGAGAAAGAGAAAATCTTGATACTTACATATATGTACATACATAAACTCGCTTCGTTGGCAGAAACCACAGCATGCCACCTGCTACGATACTTTTTTTAGGTATGGGAAATCATCATATAACTTTTTCTGCTCTGGGCGGAGTGGGGGGGAGTGTCAAACTTTAACTGACTTAAACCCTTCCTTGTTCTTTCTTTTGCCTTTGCGTTCCGGAGCCGCAGTATCTCTTTCGAACAACCCACAACCCCGGCTGCTACGACCCTTACGCCGCCGCGGTATGAATGTTATAAATAACTCTTTATGTTATAGGCACAGGGTTCAAATTCGATTGTTTTAGGGTGGGTCAGCTAACACCTATAACCGACTGCACTCCTTTTGCCTGGTCCACATTTATGAATAAAGTCATGCAGGCACGCTTCTGAATAACATCACCAATAAGTTCAGGAAAAAAAAACAACAGTGAAAATCAGTTAAAATTTTAATAATATTATTTGTATTTGGTAATATACAAAGAAATAGCGATCTTCAAATATCCGGCTATTTGCTGCGTTTTGTTATAAAATTTATGATTGTATTTAACTGTCACTTGATGACTCCTTAACTTTGTAAAGTGCGTCATAATACAATTTAATGATGCCATTTCGCAAATATTCTGTTCGTCAAACATTCTCTTATAGAGCCGTATTTTTTAAATAATAAAGCCTTTGAAGTGGCTTCCTTTTCGTTTTGTTTTAGTATTATGCTCATATTTCCTTTCTATTGGGATGAATCAATCTTGCGTCCTTTTCAGTTTACGATGAAGCGTAAAGAGAATCAATTTTCGGAAATGCGTTTCTATTTGTATCACTTGTCTTTCTTTCATAACATGGTATGGTTTTTGTGTAAGATAATGTTTAAATCACCAAAAACCTAAATAAAGGTTATTTTTTGGTTTATACTGTTTATCTATTTAATTTTCTTCATCTGCCCAGCATTTTGCAAAGTATGTTGGGGTCGGCTTCCAGTCGAACCGGAGGCAGCTGAATACCAGTATTTTACATGAAGTGACTGCCTCTCTGACCTACACAACCCAGTTAGTACTGGGTAATAGGATACCTCTCTAAATAAGAATGTTTGTCAAAGTTTCGGGACACTGACTGCCTGTAACGACTATATATGTCAGCCGGTACCAACAGCTTAATGTGCTTTCCGAGACACGGAAGAAATTCTGTATGTATCGGGTGGTCCCACCCATTCACAGACCCACCTGGGCAAGCGCGGTTTAACCTAAAGAACAATACCATCGGCCGCTATTAACTACGAGCTCCTCTTGGTATTTAATTCTAAAATCAAATAATAATCCAATTAAATTGAAGTATGAAAACATGGGCTTAATAAAGTTATCATCTCAATAAGATTACGTACGTTCTGACAGCTGTCATTTGCATCACATTTAATTTTATGAACTATTAAAAGCAGCACGGTACAAATCTTGGTCAAAGAGCACTTTTGAGATTAATTCTTTCCAAAAAAATATGTAAAACTACACCGACCGTGTCAGAGAAACAAGCAAATAACGATTAAAATTTATGACGCTTTTTTCCAAAGACATTCAAATATTTACTAGTAATAGACGGGACTAGACGAAGAAAATCGTAATCCAATACTTGTAACTCCTTGGTAACAAATCGTTCTGTCTAGTATCACACGCCTGCTTGTCAGGTAGCAGTCGTGTCTATATCGAAAATGTTCGGGATCAAAATATTCCCAATGCCGCTCTATAAGTCTTTTAAATCTTTTGGTACCGGCTATCATTTGAAGATCTTTGACAGTCGTTAAAGGAATTTAGTGGCCTAACAATTTGACAACTTCTTTTACCTCTGAGTTTGCTTCGGCTGTTTCTTCTCAGAGTATTCGGGTACGAAACAACGACGTCATCTAGTTTTAAGAAAAAAGACGTGATAAAGTGTTTGTACAAACCTACTTGCAAAATAAACATCATTTATTATTTACCATGGGTTTTAGTATTATTTAGTTCTTAATGAGTTGCGGTGGTAAAAATGGCAGTCGCTGCTAAAATCTTTTAAATTTCTTTGCTTTCTTCGAAGAATCAAAAAGATTCTTTTCGGCTTCTGTTTAGGTCATTTATTTTGGTACTTTATTGATAGCAACAATATCCCAGACATGTCCGATTAAAGACAAGCAAATCATTAAAACTACCAAAGCCACGCTTTGAAAACATGGGAAGCAGGGAGACCTTCTATTAAAACTTACGGAGCCAGCCCGTTCAGACCATTCAGCCGGATTACATATAACTTTAAAATGTGGCTGAATAGAGAGTGCCTGATTAGAGATATAATACAATTAGGTGCTCTTAATACTTCGCGCGATTTGCTTTAACACTCTAGAACTGTGTTTATTGGCTAAGTGGTCATTGGTTTTATTGCTTTACACACAGTTTCGTCCTGAATTTCGTGTCAGTAAAATCTTTTACAGTAATTCCGTGTCAGTTTTCTTTTCGACGAACAAAATAAAATTTATATGTATTACTAGCTTTTGCCCGCGGCTTCGCTCGCGTAAAATTTGGGGTAACACAGTTCCCCTTTCCTGATTTGCAGGTACCTGCTACCTGCAGTATTTCCCTTGCGCCTTATTGATTTGTAATAGCAAAGCTAAGTTTTCCCTTTGCTTCCCTCTTTCTTCCTCATATCCCACTTTTTTATTAAAAAAAAAATAGCCTACGTAGTACGTATGTCTCCTGGGTCCCAACTATCTCTGTACCATTAAAATCGGTTTAGCCATTAAGGCGTGAAGAGGTAACAAACAAACTCATTTTCGCTTTAATAATATTAGTAAGGATTCCAAAAACATTAGCAGTGATAGCCTAGCTGTGTATATGTGTATTGTGTATAGTTTTCAATTTTTTTTTTTTTTGTATTCCTGTATCCCTTGCTTCGGTTTAGGAAAACGTCGTGAGAAAACCAATCATGCATGTGAGATGTTTTTTGATGGCAAGTAAAGCCAGTACTGTTGGCGCAGCGGCTGAGTGAATGACTGCTGCGCTGCGTGTCATGCGTTCGATCCTTGAGCGGAAAAAAATATTTATATAATAATAAAACATTTATTTTCAGGCATCTTAGGCCCATAGATAAATACCTTACAAACAAACATATATATAGCTAATACAATTTGCCTACATTTAGTTGTTTCGCGTTTAGAGGTTTGTGTATGTTTTTTAAATGTATGTAAACGCACTCACGATGTAGAAGGCATTCATAATGAGAGGAAGTAACGTTTAAAAAAAGGCCAAATCAAAGACCCATGGATGGCGTAAAACTCTGATAACGGACTAGGAACTAACCGCATGAAAAATAAAGAAGAAGAGGATTCCATAAACGTCAAACGTATACATACGCATACCTCCTCGCATTCCTGCTGAAATATCTGTCAGTGTCCTGTGTCCTCAGCAAGTTCGCAGTTCCGTCCGCCCGGTTCGATCGATACCTTTCTCACAGAAAATGTTGTTTAATATAAAGTTACCGTTATTTTTCTTGATTATTAATTGAGCCCAGTCAATGTAACTTCGTAAAGGACAATTGCATCCATATTTTTATCGCTACAGCGCAGCTTGTTATAGTCAATAAATAATTCAGGACTTAGTAAAACAGGCAGTGAGCAAGCTAGAAAATATGCAGAGTAACGACCAACGACCCATTTTTATAGCTTCCTGCTTAGAGTATTAATAAAACACGCTGTAGACAGCTAATGTAGTGTGCGGTAAGTTTGTTTCTTTACGAGTCCGATATTTATTTTTAAAGTTTCTCATTTCAAAAATGTTCTGAAGTTCTTTTTTCATCAGAGCGCTCATATTGCATCCGTCAATTTACTTACGCTTCTTTTTTTAAATACCCGTTTAAAATTGTGTCATGTTTTTATCATTGTGTCAATAAATCAAGAGGGCTGAAGCATAAACAATGGAATAAGACAATTTTGATTGTTTATGTGTCAGAATGGAAAGTCTATAATATCCTGGTTGTACTAAATTTAATGCGGCTTTAAATGCAGGATTGTGCTGACATGTTGCTAATGCACTGATTCAGGACCTTCAAGTCCATTTATAAGTCTTGTTACAATACACACGTCAGAGTTTTTTTTATGTGGATAAAAAAATAAAATATAAACTAAAAAAAGACAAGAATTTTGTAACGATACAACAATACATCAAAAACGAGAGAAACGTGGTTGGGGCAGACTAGACCCAGACATCATAAAAGTCTTAAATTTTTCATTCCATGTGATTTTATTTCAAGTTCGCACAGTCCACTCAAACATTATCTTGAAAATATTGCTATCAGCGACAAGAACGCTATTATTATAACTATAGAATAAGCAATATTGCAAAAGAGCAGTACATAAAGTATTTTCTATTAATCTACAGCTTGTGTTATACATACTTGAAGGCTCCCATGGTAATGCAGGGTAACCGAGTGGTCGCATTATGCGACAGTGGCGCTCTCTGGGCCAAGTGGCCGCACGGAGGTACTATATGAATTGCGCACAACCTGTATATAAAACAGCAGTGGTTTTAGTTTTACGAGAAATATTTAAAACAGGCGTAATGGCCTTACTATTCCGTATGAGAAAGCAGAAATATGTATTTATTTATTTTCTCATATTTCTGGAATTGTGTGGGTTTTGTGGAACGTATGAGATTTTTCCCGCAGTTTCACTTGCGTGAATGTCAGGAAAAGGTAACAAACAGACTGGCTGACAAAAAGACAAAGTCAGTTTTCCTTTTATTAATAACTAGGTTCCGTCCGCAACTTCGTTCGCGTGACATAGTTACTTTGGGCTTACGCTAATTTTAACCCGCGTGATGTCAAAAAATATTTTTCTCTCCCCTTTTCTTCCCTCTTTCTCCCCCTAATAACACTTTTTTTTAGCGAGCTAGCCTATGTCCGTCTCCAGGGTCCCAACTATCCCTGTACCAAAATTCATCAAAATCGGTTTAGCCCTTTAGGCGTGAAGACGTAACAAACAACAAGCAAACAAACTCACTTTAGCTTTTATAATATTATAAGTAAGGATTACCTCATGCGTTGTAATATCATATAAATATACATATGGATTATATGAACCAGGAATCTTTGTAGGCGTAAACAAAAAGACCCACGAAAGTTTCATAACAATCTGATCAATAGTTTAAGAACCCTTAGAGGACAAACACACAAACATATTTTTTATTTATAGACATGCTAACATGGAGTATGGATTGCGATCATGCGATTATGTTCTAATTTTTTTAACAAAATCATAATCTTCTCTTTGAAAAAAAGGTACCGAACGCAAACCTTCATACATCACACGCATATCGACATAATTATCTACACATAGCTCCCACTTACACGGCCTAAATGCCACCTACCTACATCGTTCCACATCTGAATCACTTAGTCACGTAAGATGAAAGCATATATCAAACGGTATCAAAGGATCTACGGGCCCCTAATCAGGTGTATAGCTCACTAATGATCCGATCTCAGCGCTAATCCTGTTCCAGGCAGGCGGGGCAGGGCCACTTTTTCTCGTTAATCCCTTCATTAACGGTGCTTACAGCTTCCATACACATTGTAGCGTCCAGGTATTGTTTGTTGATGGTTTAGTATCGTGCAATTGGTTGGGTGTGTGTTTAATTTTATTAGGAACTAGTTTTTGCCCACTTGCTAATTGTCCCACAGGATCGTAGCACAGGGATAAAAATCCTATGTAAATAATCTACCTTGATGTGTGAAAGAGGGAGAAACATCCATAAATATTCTCGCAAAATTTCGAATAAATAATTTTAGTGGTATTGTAATATAAGTTAGATAGTCTGGGAGAAGATTTGTTCAAAAATATAACTGGATCAAGTTTGTAGGGATCGGATTTGTCCGAATGAAATGATAGTGTCTCGTTTGTGATCATGAGGTATTTTTTTTTGTCAGACTTGTACTGACTGAAACCCACCCATGTTCCTTCTATTACCCTTTATGTTTCGGAGGCGCGGTATCCCTTTCGAACAAGACGCAACCCCGGCAAGCGGTGGCCCTAGCAAACCCCTTTGCTTTTCAGACTTATCTTTCATTGGGATTGTAGTAAAGGCAAGATTTTCTGTTATACTTAAACATCATCATCGACCTGGCCTTTTCCCAGCTATGTTGGAGTCAGCTTCCAGTTCAACCGAATGCAGCTAAACACCTGTTATAGTATACAGGTGTTTGTGAGGCATCTGCATATCTGACAATCCATTTAGTATCCTTACTATACTAATATTATAAAAGCGAAAGTGAGTTTGTTGGGTGTTACGTCTTCACGCCTAAATGGCCAAACCGATTTTGATAAATTTTGGTACAGAGATAGTTGGGGCCCTGGAGACGGTCATAGGTTAAAACACAGTGATAAAAGGGGGACAAAGAGGGAAGTAAAGGGGAGAGAAAGATATTTTTTTCGAGCATCATGCGGGTTAAAGTTAGCGTTAGCCCAAAGTAACTATGCCACGCGGACGAAGTCGCGGGTGGAAGCTAGTACTTGATAATACGATTCCCTTTGGTGCGACTGGTTGCTAGGCTTTCGGGACACTGACTATCTGTAAAGACTGTCAAAGATCTACAAATAACAGCCTAACGGCTTAAAGCTTTGAACTTGGTATGTTCCAACCCGTCCATGCACCAACCGAGGCAAGCGCAGAATAACCTAAGGATTAACCCGTAGGGCTTTTATTATTTAGCCACCAGCTCCTTAGATCGTGAAATTTTATGTTACACATAAACATAGGTATATCTAGGTCAAATTCAATTACATTCTAAGAATTCTCTTAGTTAATATTAGAACACATCTAAAGAAATTGTAGTTACGTTAGTAAATACTAAACTTGAGAGTAGATGTAGCAGTTACAGCTAAGTAATTCTAGAAAGCACTAACTAGTGTAACATGAATTAACTTAGTTTACTCTTACCGTTTGCACTGTATTAAAACCTAGTAACTTAGTAAGTCCCAATGTGACTTTTTCAATTCACATGTACTTTCTAAATTTTATCTAAGTCAACACAGACATCAGTGAAGGAAAACATCATTAGGAAAACTGGACTTAATATATGTCTGAAATACCCAACTCATCTTGAGCAAGCGTGGTGGTCGTGCTTTCTCTGTATAAATAAATAAATAAATAAATATCTTGGGACAACTCACACACGGCTATCTGATCCCAAGCTAAGCAGAGCTTGTGTTATGGTAACCAGACAACTGATATACATACTTATATAATTTATAAATACATACATATTATAGATAAATCACACCCAGACACAGAACAAACAATCATGCTCATCACACAAAGTTTGTCCTGAGTGGGAATCGAACCCACGACCTCCGGCTCAGCAGTCAGGGCCACTAACCACTAGACCAACAGGCTCGTCAAAATAAGAAGAGGCATTTGCCCAGCAGTGGGACTTTAATATGCTGGTGTTATTATTATTATATTCTGGTCTTAAGAACATTAAAGACTTCTTAGTTCATCTTGAAAGTAAACGTGTAGTTATCCCCTTTGATACAATTTTCGTATTAAAATATGGAAAGAGCAACCATTGCGTCATTCTATTTAATTTCTACACATTTGATATCTATTTTAATCCTTTGAACTCCTTGGGTTATGAGTCAAGCTACACGATAACTGACAAATGCTTGCCAGACTGGACAGGTCCACTCAATATGTGTGGTGCTTGCTTAAAAAGACCATTTCAGACACTAATCTGCATAGTCCTCATGTAAGTTGACCAAGACTTTTTGTCTGGACCTTAAAAGAAACTTTGACCTCTGAGTTTGTTTCGGCTGTTTCTTCTCAGAGTAGTCGGGTACGAAACACCGGCCTCATCTAATTTTTTTTAAAAAAGACGTGTAAAAGTGTTTGTGAAAAACTTCTTGCAAAGTAAACATCATTTATCATTTAATCACTTTTCTTACACATTTTGGAAAATAACTTACAAATCTGGCTAAGCGTCGGCCTTACCCACTGTATGTAGTTTAAGTGAATAATTAGTAAATAATGCTAAATGGTTAAGTGCTTTATTAGTTCATACTTTTTCTTATGATATTACTTAGGAACTGGTCACTAATTATTTTCCTCTGATTGAAACAACTGGAACATGAATCTATCACCCATTTTTTTCGGATTGGAAATAATCAAATAACTTCCTCCGCTCTGGGCAGAGCGGGGGAAGTAGTATCAGCCTTTTACTTACTAAATCACATCCATGTTCCTTCTTTTGCCCTTTGTGTTCCGGGGCTGCGGTATCTCTTTCGAACAACCCGTTAACCCAACAGGTAGTAGGCAGGCTCTGGCAGGCCCCAGCCCATAACCTTTTGACCACAGTCGAACTTCTTCCCCACTGAGCTAATAAAGTTTAAACATTTAATCTGTTCCCATTTATTTTTACTCGCAGTCAATCTTGAAATAAACAAAATATATTTATAGAACAGAATATCAAGGTTTTAGTGAACTGACGCTTAAAAATCCCTGCATTAAGTAAATCCTGGTATTAGTACGCTTCTCTCGGTCCAGTATTTTGCCAGTAAAGGGGTCGGTATTAAGAGTTCTTTTTTATATAAAAAATACGTTCGTACATCTATCTTTTATTTGAAGAGCCAATTCGTCCAGCAGAGCATAAAAAGTATTTATTTATGTGCATGTAAGTTTTTGCGGAGCTCGTGGCTAAATTATAACAGCCGGATAGGTCAATATTCATGGTCAAGCCGCGCTTGCGTAGGTCAGTCTGTAGATGGGTGTCGATCAATTACTTACCAAACGTAATACAAAGTACGTTTAGCCGTTTGTTCCGAGATGATGGTCGATAAAGTTTTTGGTGGCGTTAACGGAAAATTTGTGGGATTAGGCTTTAACGGCCTCTGTGTAAAAAAAAGTTATTTGATTTGATTTAACCATAAATTTAATAGCCAATGAACTGTTACTTCATTTACCAAAATTCTACATTAGACCGCGGTACGTTAGTCTAGGTTAACTTACATTTGAGAACACATTAAATGTCGACTCTGCACATATCGTTCAATTTATCCACCGCCAATAATCCATCTATTACAAAAGCTTATTCAACCATCGGTTTAAGTTAATTCTGACAATCAAATCTATGAACGAGCGTCTCATTCCGGTCCGGTCCGGCCCGCTAGCGTCCGGCATTTGGACGAGCACGGTTGTAATATTTTATAGATATTGGACCGCGTTTTCTGTCATTATCGTAAAAGTAGCGTCAGCAAGAAAACTATTCCCTCTCCTCTATTACTTTCATAATACTTAAGTGGATCCGATACTTGCGTAAAGGAAATTGAATCATTTATTGTAACGGTATAATACTGTTTATCAGATAGGTTTCGGATGAACATACCTATGATTGTTTACTACAAAAGATATGAGCTAACCCTTGCTCCAAGAGAATTGTATCGCCCGAATCATATCGATATCAATATGTCCAATCAATTTTGTGTATGCGATAAAGTTTTATTCGGCAGAAAACAAAATAGTTATACCACGATTGTTTTTTTTTTTTTGGTTATCCTTTAATTTTCAGTAATATTAAAATCCTTACTAATATTATAAAAGCAAAAGTGAGTTTGTTTGTTTCGTCTTCACGCCTAAATGATGAACCGCTTTTGATGAATTTTGGTACAGAGATAGTTGAGACCCTGGAGACGGACATATGTATTTTTTTAAAGTGGGAGAAAAAGGGAAGAGTAAGGAAAACTTAGCTTTGCTATTACAATAAATAAGGCGCAAAAGCAAAAACTACAGGTAGCAGGTACCTCAGGTACCCAGGGCAAATCAGGAAAAGGAAACTGTGTTATCCCGAATTTAACGCGAGCGAAGCCGCGGGCATAAACTAGTACGTGTATAAATTATTTAACATGGCGATACACGCCAGATTTACGCATTATAGCACGAATGCAACTTTCGACTCCATACAACTACACCGAACATTTCCGAATAATCCTTACTAATATTATAAAAGCGAAAGTGAGTTTGTTTGTTTGTTTGTTTGTTACCTCTTCACGCTTTAATGGCTAAACCGATTTTGATGAATTTTGGTACAGAGATAGTTGGAAACCAGGAGACGGACATAGGCTAATTTTTATTTAAAAAAAGTGGGATATGAGGGAGAACGAGGAAAGAAAAGGGAAAACTTAGCGTTGCTATTACAAATCAATAAGGCGCAAGAGCAAAAACTGCAGGTAGCAGGTACTGTGTTATACCGAATTTAACGCGAGCGAAGCCGCGGGCAAAAGCTAGTATTAAAATAAAATGGAATTTTATTCGGTCAGCATTCAAAGACATTAATTAATTGGTGGGTAAACCGCGTTCAGGCGGCCTCACCCATGAAATCATAAAATCAGAACTACAAAGTGGGTGGAACGTCAGGCGTCATGCGGTATGCGTCACACATTAATCTATGTACAGGGTGCGCCACTTGCAACTGTCCGACAAAATCCGCATGCGGTGGCCGACAGAGTAAAGCCCACCGAAAGCAGCTTTGAGTTTGTCCCTGAACAGATTAAAAGCACAAAGTTTGTTGAATGCAATTTTAAAATGAAACTTTTGTAAGCAAGTGCATTCTATTATATAACAACTTCATTTGTTTTGTAAGCAACTCCAGAGCAATATCAGAAAAAGGTTCTATGTTTAGCTACATTATGGCATAATAAAATATTGTTAGCTACTAATATTATTTCTTTCTCCTTATTCCCAGTCTTCGTAAAAAAATCGTTTGTAAATCACGTACCAATACGTCAAACACATCGCTTTCATATTTAGCAACAATAAAAACATGCATCAGTGCTATGTCATCTCAAAATCAAAAAGCTTTTAATTTTCTTTTCATCGTGTTCGACAAAGTTTTTCCATTTGCTCCGATTCTTGTATCGGCGACATTTCCGCGGGCAACTTTTTCATTTTCCCTACTCATGTTACTTTATACGAGTGCTCTCTCCTTTTAGGCAGCCGTCTATTGTGCGATAAAAATATTGACAACGACTTTTCATCAGAAACCAAAATGTTCACGCAGATTATATCGTAATTTGCATTAACACCTCTCTTTGTGAAGCGCTGATAACGTTATTATTTAAAATAAATGAAATAAGTGAGTGAATTCATATTCACTATGAATGTCCGCTTATCATTATTCTGTTGCACTGCGGTCGGCTTTTTGTATTTTAATCGTTCTGCTAAACTCGTTGAATATGTTTGCATTATTTCACTCTCGTTAAAATGAATTCGGGATTGGCTTTCGTAAAATTATAAATCGTAATTGTGTAAAGTAGTCTACTTAATTGGGTACTATAGGTGTAATAATAAATAATATGTGTAATGTGTACTTATACTAATATCATAAAGAGGAAAGATTTTTTGTTGGTTTGTTTGTATCGTTTCGGTTCCAAGCTGGACTGATTTTAACAATTTTTCTACAATATAAAGTTAAATTATCAGGAAGTTGCAAAAGCTATATAACGCTACAACACTTAAGAGCTGAGCAGTGGGTAAAACCGCGGGACTCTGCTAGTACATACCTATAAACTAGCAACCTCATCAGTCTGTAGATGTTTCACCAAAGCGAACGAAAAGGTCTATTTTGAGGACTAATATTGGAAATTATTTGTTGAGTTTTGGTATTCGCAGTAATTATAGTAAGTATTTAATATTAATACGAACATAACTAAACAACGTAACTAAATAATTAGTCTAGTTAACATAATTATTTCTAGCTACCAAAATATTTTTATAAAATCAAGCTAGAAGGCAGCAACTCCCATTCCATCTGGAATATTCTGGAAGCAGTTTCTACGAAGCTGGCTCTGTGTGGAGTCGGGCATTCTTGGGGGCAACTCATCTATACTTAATATATATATATATATTAATATTATAAAGCTGAAGAGTTTGTTTGTTTGTTTGTTTGAACGCGCTAATCTCAGGAAGTACTGGTTCGAATTGAAAAATTCTTTTAGTGTTAGATAGTCCATTTCTTGAGGAAGGCTATAGGCTATATAACATCACGCTACGACCAACAGGTGCTGAGCAGCGTGGGTGAAACCGCGAGGAACAGCTAGTCACTTTTACGACTCCAACTATCCGGCGGAAAAATGATGTAGGGGCAAGAAAAGGTAGTTTCTGAAAGGTCCGAGTTTTACATGTTGAGAGATAGTTTAACGTCATGGTTGGCGCAGTGGCTAAGCGATTGGCTGCTGCGCTACGTGTCGTGGGTCCGATTCCCGCACGGAACAAATATTTGTCTGGCCTACAGATAGTTTTTTCGGGTCTGGCTGTTTTCGTATGTGAGTTCAAATGTTTGTAAACGCATCCACGGTACATCTGAAAAAAAGAATGTGATCCAAAACATCAAACTAAGCTTGATTGATTGAACTATTTCCACGGAGCAACCACCGAAGTTGCAAAAAATCAGCAGTTCAGTACAATTCAGTTCCAAAGAAACCCAAATAAATGGAGAAGCTGATATCTTTTCGCGACTTCGATGGGTATTCACATGGATAATAAAAACGAGGCAGTCATAAAAATGCCGTTATACAGCGTGAACCAGAAATATTCAGTCATATTCCAGGGTGTGTTTTAGAGATTAAAGTAAACTAAACTTGCTTGATTGAACTATTACCAAAACACCACCATCGAAATTCCGCGTACCTAGTCGACCCAAAAGTATGGAATAGCTGGTATTATTATCTTTTTGCGAATTTGATGGGTCCTATGGAAAAACTTGTTCAGTTCTGATGATCATTCTAGTACACACTGTAGAAATACTAAACTTAAGAACTGTTCTTAGAATTTTCTAAAGGTATATAAGGTATTGGGCTTGGCGCAGATAAAATTTGGTTTATTCAATTTATTGTGTTCTTTATACTAAATTTAATTACTTATTCGAATTTCATCTCAAGAAAATTAATTTAACATTTTAATCATATTCATTTTGATTTAACGTATGTCTGTGTATGTGTATTAATATTATACTAGTTTAGGGCTTCTATGTGTCTATGCCACCCGAAATAAAGTTAATTCATTCATAAGGTGGGAGGGAGATCGTTTCAGTAATAAACATAGCAATAAGAAATCCTTCAACCATATTAATAACTCACAGACCGAAAGCACTTAGCTAACATTTTTAAACCAAAATCCTTACGAACTACAACTATGAAGCGTCCAACATAGTCTCCGTAAGTCTCGACTCCTTTATGCCCGTACAAACATTCACATCAAAGTAAACATTCGTTTCTGACTGTACAAGGGCGAATTCCTCTGGAAACGATGGAACTTGTAATTTACGGGTTATGCACTACATCTACAAGTTTACGGTAAAACTCGACTGTGTTAGACTATGTATTTTACGTTTTGGATGCGTATATTTGGAATAAAAGAGTTTGCAGAATTTTGTATACAACCCGTTTTACCTCTTGTTGCATATTGAATAGGTTTGCGTTTGACCACTTTACTATAAAACTGACAATGAAGCAGTCAGAAATATACACTGCGCTCTAGTTTTGAAAAGTGTTTGTACCATATTATTAACTGTTTTTTTTTGGGGTTCCTCAATAGGAAAAAGTGGAACTTATGGGCTCACTTTTAAGTCCGTCTGTCAGTCTGTCAAGACCATTTATCTCGGAAACGCGTGGAAAATTTTGGATTTACTCAAGTTTGTGGTCCTACAGAGCTGTGAAAAATCAACCCTCGAAGTCTACAGTCAAAAGATATGGCCGTTTATATCATATGCGCACGGAATCGGCACGTGAGTTCCACTGGCATTTGGCCGATTATTTTTTAAATTTAATTTAACATTATCATAAACTAGCTTTTGCTCGCGGCTTCGCTCGCGTTAAATTCAGGGTAATACAGTTCCGTACCTGTAGTTTTTGCCCTTGCGCCTGATTTATTGTAATAGCAAAGCTAAGTTTTCCCTTTTCATCCCTCCTTCTCCCTCATTTCTCAATTTAAAAAAAAATATATTATATTATTATATAATATTGACGGGCCTGTTGGTCTAGTGGTTAGTGGCCCGGACTGCTGAGCCGGAGGTCGTGGGTTCGATTCCCACCCAGGACAAACTTTGTGTGACGAGCATGATTGTTTGTTCTGTGTCTGGGTGTGATTTATCTATAATATGTATGTATTTATAAATTATATAAGTATGTATATCAGTTGTCTGGTTACCATAACACAAGCTCTGCTTAGCTTGGGATCAGATAGCCGATCAGATTTATTAGCCTATGTCCGTCTCCAGGATTCCAACTATCTCTGTACCAAAATTCATTAAAATCGGTTTAGCCATTTAGGCGTGAAGACGTAACAAACAAACAAACTCACTTTCTTTTTTATAATGTAAGGATACCAAGTATTAACAAGCCACAAGACAAGCAAGACTTATTTAACTGATTAAACAATTATAGATTTACTACAACTTACGCTCGGACACCACAAAGAAACTGTCGGTCATAAAACACATAGGGAACAGTTTCGACACTCAACCACATGGTTAGCATTGAATATAAAAAAATAAACTGTATTACAAAGATCACCTCGCCGCGTAATACACACGTAAACAAGACACAAATCCATTCAATTTCAAAAATATTTCATCACCATAGCTGTTCTCTTGTAGACTTTTACTATAGAATTTGATCGTTTAGCTATAGCTATCAAAAAATATTAGATTAACTACAACTTACAATTAGACACAACACAGACATTGCAAAAAGAAGATCTGTAAAAAAATATGTAGGGAACAGTTTTGACACTAAACCACATGTTAGTATTGAATATAAAAAATAAACTGTACAACAAAGATCAACTCGCCGCATAATACACACGTAAACAAAACACAAAGCCATTAAATTTCATAAATATCTCACCACCTGCCAACATATACCCGCGGCTGTCATTTCATCAACTTTTAGAGCCGTGAATTCTCTATCCCACTTGGAAAACTTATCATTCAAGCGCACTCGAACTTCGTTTACTCTCCTAGGTATCTCTTCAAAGTTAGCACGTAGCGTTTTACACAAATGTGTACCTTAATGACGAAGAAATAAAATCTGACTGGAATGTTTATGTTGTGTGGTTTTTGTTTTGCAAACCTAAGACCTTTATAAGTGCAGGGAGTCATTTTTATACGATTTGCTTATAATCAGAGTTTTGGTCACTGAAATCAAGATCGTATTCATTCACCTTGTTAAAAATGATCTACCTATATTTAAGTTATGTGAGAATGGATGTAGACAAACTGGTCTAAGATTAATAGAGTTCAAGTTACAAAAGCAAGTTTTATATATTAATCGAAATAACTGTTTTAGGTGACTTTTGGTCTTACTCAAATAAGTTGTCGATGGATGACATTGCCTTTAAGTGATCCAAACGTGTAAACAATATTATGCAGAACATTATTTAATTATATTAATCACTTGGCCAATCACCGGATTACATCGCATGCTCGCATGTCCAACAGCTATTCGTTGCGTGGGATTTGGATATTATCTAAAATTGTTCCATTATGAAGCTATGAATGCGTAACAAACATTTAATTAGTATGTCATAGGACCGCAGTTTATTCACTAACATACTCCTATAAGTTAAGTCACTGTTTAGTTTTGTTTCACGTGTAGAATACAGTAGGTACTTTCTATTATACCTACCTACATCATATTTTACAGACAACCTTTGGATGAAACAATGAGGCTGAAATCAGACAGCCCAGAAATGCGCACTTACACAGCTATTCAAAGTGCAACAGTGATGTTCTTTAGAAACGTTAGATGAGTAGTTCTAATACGCATCCATGATCATCATGACCATCATGATCCTGAACAAGGCAAAAGGAATATATGAGGATCGTAGCATGTGGTTTCTGCAAAGTCTGCTTTCCCCAACTATCAGAAAAATGCTTGTGCTTATATCTGTATTTTCATCTGTACTTCTCAGCAATCAATTTGTTATAACCCTCATTTATAAACAACTTTAAAAAAGGAGGAGATTCTCAATTCATTGTTGTACAAATTGATTGCTGAGAAGTACAGATGACAAGGAAAAACACATCGCGCCGAAAACACCTCCTTACCCCAGCACCCTTCCAGTAACTCTAAACCCACAATCCGTATTCCGATCCGAATCGCAAAGTTGGTAGCACGTTGTAATTCCGATGCACTTCCAAGATAACTTTCGATCGTGCGGGGGCCCGAACGACCTGACAAAGTTTCGCCACCTCGTCCTTCAGATTGTAACATTGTATTTAAGCGTCCAAGAATTCCAGCCATCTTGGAAACGAAAGGTATCCCGCTGGTGTCCCCTTTGCTTTAGCGTTGGACATTTTAGGACCGGACTGTGCGTACCATAAATGCCTTTGTGACTTTCACTTAATTAATTTGTGAATGTGAGTTGGTGATTGGGTTCTTCTTCACATTTTAATGCTTCGTTGAAGTAAGGGCATTTTGACGATTAGCTTTTTAGGGGTTGATCTCAGATGTTTTGTTAGGTATAAAAGATTTATACTGTTTTATGTATTTTATAATGTAGCTTCACAGCTAACAAAGCGTAAACATGAACATTATTATTATAAACGTAACAACGACGTACATACAACAAAGTTTCGCAGAGAATGACTCAAATTAATTGGCATTTAAATTCATAGTGTGGCTCGTGAACTAACGCACAGTTAAATTTTCATAGCAATTACTTTTCAGTGCGAATCCGTTTTCAGATCATTGATTTTTTTATGTTTGACATCAACGGGACTCTTATTGGTATGCGATTGACAACAGATCAGATCATCAGATCAGAAAATACTTTTAAACATACAACTGCCAATACTGGGAAAATATTAAATGGTCCATAAAGTCCCTGTTTATACACGCTTGCTTAAACGACATGCTTGTTACCAAAGTTCTAAGCGCATTTGTCGAGTCTGTCCCACAAAATGTAACAAGAGTGCTGTATAACCAGGCACGAAGCAGGCCAGACAAGCTTGGCATCAAGTGACTGGCTCATATTAGCTCCGAGATAAGTGGGAACTAGACAGACATATTTGCAGCGATATATGCAGGCCAAAGATTAATCCATTTTAATATTATGAATTCGAAAAATAACTCCTGTACGGTGAGCGGATTTGGAAGATATTTGCCACATGAATGCAGCTGATTTTCAGGTATGGTTCTAGACCATACCTGAAACACCGGATAAAAATGTATATGTTTTAGGTTTTTACCCGGTACTACATTTTAGTGGGAATATTTCCAAACGTCAAAGAATTATTTCTTGAATATATTATCTCTCTGTACGTTTGTTTGTCACCTAACCACTCTTAAACTGGATAGGCTGGACCAAATTGGAAGACATTTTGTGTGTATGTTTCAATGGTTTGAAAACACAATTCAACATGGTAGATGGCATTGATTTAGGTAAGTCGAAAATTTGATTTTCTGTAAAAAGAGCAGGACAACGTCTGCCTTGCCCGCTAATTCGGCAATACATTTTAAGCATTCCAATTCGTTAGTTAATCATGGGTGGCCTTTAACTCCCGAAGGGTTAGCCAGGGGTATGCCTATTATTACACCAAAGTTTTGTTTTTATGTTAAGGTCCCAAGAAATATGTATATACGCTATCAACAACTCCGTGGCTAGTACTGAGGCATATCTGAAGATAAATCTCAATTTCATTTTGCCCAATCATGATATCAAACCCATGATCTCGTGTACAGCAGTTCATAACGACTGCCTTGTTGGTTTAGTGCTTGGGATCGCTAGACCAACCAGGCATTCTATATGAATATTGGTAACCATGAATACTAATTGCTTGAACGGGCCTTTTTGCGGGTGGGAAATCATCAAATAACTTCCTCCGCTCTGGGCAGATCGTGGGGGAGTATCAGACTTGTACTGACTAAAAACTCACCCATGTTCCTTCTATTCTTCTAGAAAGGCTATTATCTTCATAACTCTGTTATTCAATGCTACCTACAGGCTCTCCTACTTCCCACTACTATGGAAAGTCTCACAGATAGAAAAGAGCTTGGAACAAAAACAATACTGCTCTGCTGCGTTCCTCGGCATTCAGCAATCATTCGACAGAGTTTGGCATAAAGGATTATTGTGTAAGATAAAACTGCAACTACCTCATATTTTCTTCCCAATAATCCAGTCTTATCTTACAAACAGAATCTTCCAAGTAAAATATGGAGAGTCTAAATCCTTCTTCTTTGAAATCCAAGCTGGAGTCCCACAAGGCTCAGTATTGGGACCTGTCCTATACAACATCTTCACGGCAGACTTACCTGAAACCCCAGGTGTGGTGACAGCCACGTATGCTGACGACACTGCCATCTTCTCTTGTCATTCCACTGCGACTCTCGCCTCCAGCGTCCTACAAAACCAACTTAACGAGACTGAAAAATGGCTAAAAAAATGGCGAATACGTACCAGCGGTTCAAAATCCACGCACATTACGTTCGCACTCCGAAAAGGGGACTGCCCCTCGGTAAAGCTTGGAAATGAAGAACTTCCACAAAAAGACACGGTCAAATACCTGGGTTTTACTTTGGATCCACGGCTCACCTGGAAAGGACATATAAAAGCCAAGAGGGCAGAACTTGACATCCGCTTCAAAAGCCTATATTGGTTGCTTGGACCTCAGTCGACACTACAACTATGCAATAAACTCCTAGTATATACCTCGATACTGAAACCAGTATGGACGTACGGGATCCAAATATGGAGCACAGCTTACAAGTCTAACCTAGCAATCATTCAGCGGGCGCAAAATAAAATACTGAGAACGCTAGCTAATGCACCATGGTATACAACCAACTCCGAAATCCACCATTACTTGGAAGTCCCCTCTGTGGATGAAGAGATTAAACATACGGAAAACCGCTACCACGAGCGCCTTAAACCTTCGCGCGACAAAGTGTTACGACGGGTGCAAAGTTTACCTACATTGTTACCCTACATTTTTGTAAACAATCGTGCAACGGGTACATATTTCCAACCCCCTAGCTCGAGGTCTAATAGAAAATATAGACAGCTCAACAATAAGGCTAAAGAGAAGGCATATCCTAGATAGCCTGTTATAAAAAGGGGCAAAGGACTGAGGAGTCCGGACCCCAACCGCCAGCAGCTCTCAATCTGCTTGCTTACAGTCTTCTGAGTGATTGCAGGCACAATAGAAACAAAAAAAAATGTTCCTTCTATTGCCCTTTATGTTCCGGGGCCGCGTTATCTCTTTCGAACAACCCACAACCCCGGCAGAATAAACGGGCCTTATTGATATTTTTTGTTTGTTGAAAACCACCCAAATAATTCAAATTCATGAACCAAAGTAACCTCAAAATAAAACAATAAAACACAATAAGTCCATTCAGAATCAGTGGCACTTGTAGTACGCCGATTGTTTCGCTCGCACATCGTTCTCTATTGCTAAGTCGAGACGACTGCATAAGCCACAGCTGACAACTCAGTTGGTCCCTTTCCAATTTGCGTTCGAATAAATGGAAACGCTCGAATCGCATAAATGAAAACGGTGGAACAAATTGATTTCTCACTCAAACAGAACCGGGCACAGAACAACCTATTACACTTTCTATTTTCTGTTGTGTTCTAAAAATATGTTTTGTTGAGAATAATATGTGGGGACAATCTGCAGTGAAAAGTTTTGGTG
This sequence comes from Ochropleura plecta, assembly GCA_905475445.1. Lineage (NCBI taxonomy): Eukaryota > Metazoa > Arthropoda > Insecta > Lepidoptera > Noctuidae > Ochropleura > Ochropleura plecta. Next base: position 11,475,697 of record FR997735.1, on the reverse strand, counting down.
AAATATTGATACTTTTCGTGAATTGGAAATATTTACTAAAGTGGTTTTCAGACTATGTTTTGATAGATTCAATAAAATCTCTGTATATATTATTTTCGTGAGAAATTTGATTTACAAAACAAGTAATTCTATATTTTTCTACGAGGTTTTCTTTAAGTAAATGAAAAGAAAATACAATAGACGTGAAGTCTTTGTTAAACAGGTGACTCCAAGTGATATTTTACAATGTTTGATTTTCAATCAAACACATTAGACCGAACGCCGCCGTCGTATGTCTCGAACGGTTCATTACAAAATTTCGCTCCTTTCGCCCCTTTTCCATTCCGTCCCCGGTCTAGCCACCCTGTACTTTCCGTCTGTCGGGCAATCTACCTTTTTATGCCCCAACCAACACTGTACCTATTTTCCTAAAATATATTATACTAGCTGTAGCCCGCGACTTCGTGCGCGTTAAGCAAGCGATTTGCTTATAAGTTTTTAGTCAAGAGGTTCTTAGTCCTATTTAATCGTTACCTCAAGTCTCCAGTATATATATATATTTATCCATTTTGTTCTTAATAAGTTTCCTATTACTGTGTTTTTTTCTTATATCGTGGGTGCGTTTACAAACATTTAAACTAACATAAACAAACAGCCAGACCCAGAACAACTATATGTATGTCATACAAATATTTTTTCCGTACGGGGATCGAACCTGCGATACGCAGCGCCGTAGTCGGTCGCTCACCCACTGCGCCAACCGAGTCTTCAAAATACACAATCATGTATGTATCTTGCCTATTAACCGTTCTATTCTAGGTGTCATTGTCATGATGACATGACAATGGTCAGTTGTCAAACAGTTGAGGATTGTTTTTATAAAAAAAATATTGCTCTCCCAAGTTATTCGCGTGATCCTATTCCGTGAGCCTATGTTGAAATCTATATTCTTGCTGAATTTCATTACGATCTGATTAGCCATTGAATCGTAAAATGTAGCAAACATATATACCAACATTCAAACACAGTTACTTTCTCAGTTAGGTATTTATTTGTATGGATGTAAATCAGTCCAGGAGTAAATGTAGCTGTACTAAACATAGGCAAAAATTTACACATATGTATGTAAATTGAACTATACACAAGAACAAGACACAAACTAGTTTCCCAAGGCCCGGTCTCACTCTGTTAAAGACAGTAATTCCCTATTTACAAAACTTACATAACATCCAATAATTTTGGCAATAAATCAGACAACTTGTTAGCTGAACTGTCACAAGAAAATAGGTTCAAAATTTTGCTTCAATAGGTACATAATGTAAAAATAAGGGGTCCCTTTGTCGTTACGTGATCGTCAAGCAAGAGCCACGCACGAGCCGACCGCGTCCAACGAAGCGACAAATGCCTAATTGAATTTTCAGCCACGATATTGTGTCCCTGTCAAAAAGATTTATACTTATAGACAAACTCTTTTAAAAAAAACAAATATACTAAAGAAAATGGACAGGCTTTAAGGCTCGTTCAATACAGGTCGTAAATAGTTGAAGCCTGTGCCCATTCATCCAACTCCGGTATGATTGCAACGGTTTTTGTGTCGTTTCTCTACAAAATGGACTATCCTGAATGAATGATCGTCGAAGGAATGGCCGAGTGCTATCACAAAATAAAAAGTAATATGAGGAGAATGTTAGTTTATACAATTTTAATATCATTATTGTTGAATTAAACTGCTGCGATGTTGGTTGGTAGAATGGAGAAAACTATGTGTAAAAATTTGCTGTCACTGCTGTCATTTATTATTTTCACGAAATCTCATTCTTTTTCTAAAATAAAAGTAGTCTTAGTTGCTCCTTATAACATCAGCTGTCGCCAGGTCTCCGTTTTGGAGATTATACGCAACAAACAGAATAAGCTAGACAGAACAAAAAATACTAAAATACAATTTAATAAATGATTTAATTTATTTGTATAAAAACACAAATAAAGATTAAGTATCTCTTAAACTGATGGATCGATATTTTATTTAAATAATAAACACATAGAGCCTTTAGTCAATCTTGTATCTCTACGTATACACAGGCCGAGTACACATCATATACGCCGAGCATTTACTACAATAATTCGTGTAATTTCCCAGCCCCGTTATACGAAGATTTATGTGAACAGGAACAAATAATGTGCGCAGAGCACACGAATTAATTCTCCGTAAACGGATTCACGCTTACATACTCTCAATATTTTTTATTATCATTCTCATAATATCTGTAATTGTTTTACTTGACAGTTGTACCGACGGATGGGTAATCCCATCTTAAAAATTTTGGGATTTTTCGTATATTTATTAGGTAGAGCAGCTGTCTTCTGATATCTTTTTTTTTGTTAAAGGCCCAACGCCCAGGTTATTACTTTTAAACAGCATATACCGTAATCTGTAGTGCGGTATATTAATAAGATACGATTAAGTGATCGTCACATGGAAGCCCGTGTGATGCTGTATTGACACGAAATATGTGCAGTATTTAATACATAACTCTCAGCAAGCAACAGACAGATTAAAAAAACTATGTCTATTTTTCAACGTCAAAATTTGTTTTCGTATTCTTCGTTATTGAATTAATGATAAATCAATGTAGTAAGTAAGATCTATCCACCACAAACTGAACATCACCGCTCAAAAAAAAACAAATTTACCGCCTAAATAAACACGCCATCCGCCAATGAGCATGTTCGGTTTCTTTCGAATTTCGTAACGTAGACAAAAACGAATCGACAAAATGTTCAGTCATGTATAAATCCACATTATTACTTGTCAATTCAAGTAACGAGATTCCGCTTACAGCCGATATTCGGAACAAGTCAAGGCTGACCCGAATTTCTGGATGAGGAAAGCCTAGTCTCTCGAAACCTTGAGGATGCTTCACTTAATTGAAAGAGATCGCCCCACACTACTTCACGACGAGGGTGAACAAACTATGTGATGCCACTTGCTTGTACTTGTGTGGGATGTGTGTTTTAGGCTTAAAAAGGGCAGCTGAACCCTTTAAAATGTCTTGCTTGTTTGTTTGTGTTGAATTATAAAACTATTTTTGATTGCAGTCTAATTAAGAAAATTAAATGCAAACTTAACCTTAGCACCATTTAAATTTTAAAATGAATGAGTTATGTTAAATAATAAATATTTATACTTAATTTAAAGTATTAAAGGGCTTTTCACTATCTTGTTATTTTTTACTTCGCATTAAAGTACAGTTCAAAGTTAAATAAAAAAAAACACTCCGTTAGAATGAACACGTTATAAAAGCAATATAAAAGGCATGTAGTTTAAGTAAATACGTTTAAAATTAGATTCACATGAAAGCTGCTTAAGTTTAAGTAGAAGTTTATAAAGCCACATAGACAATCTAGTCTGTCAGTCAATGTTTCTATCAAAGTTAAATCATCCAACTTCTATTTTCAAAAAATTATAATCGAATTTTAGAAGATTATTTGATTAGATTATTTTTTGAAGTGTAACTGTCAAATGCGGTTTTGTTTGCATGATTTAAAAACTCTACCTTGTTTGGGAAAAATAACTGAAATGTTAATAGCACAGTTAAGTGCCATAATAATCTGTTATAAAACTTTAATTTTAATACGTACAGAAGTTTTAAATTGATCCAAATTGTGTTCAATTTACACATATTTCTGAACTTTTTGGCGTTGTACCAACATAGTTTCTTTACATATTGGTGTATACGTCTACGATGTAAGGCTTGGGATTTTGGAATAAAAGTTTGCAAGTATGTATTTTTATTTATAAAAAGCTTTCTTTTTGAAAAGCACATTTACTTTTACCCCTTCTTTTGCAGATAGGATATCATCAGTTTCCTTTCCCCGCTCTAGGCGGAGCGAGGGGGAGTGTCAGACTTTTACTGTTCCATCTTTTGCCTTTTATGTTCCGGGGCCGCGGTATCTCTTAAGAACAACCCACAACCCCTGGCAGGCCCCTCTGCTTTGCTGAACTCTCTTTGAGGCCGCCAACGATACGGCCTTTCTTACCATCCAGAGACCCGCATCTACGGTGACCGGGAGTCGTCTCGCGGCGCCCGACGCCCGGAGAGTCTCACGCGGTTAAGTTGGTTTGAGGTACTTTAACTTGATTTTGTTGTAATTTCATAGGTGTTGTTCATACTCAAGGTATGGACTAACGATGTGCCAGTATCCAGAGACCCAGTTCAATTGCGCTTCAAATGCTTTATCTATCTTCTCTCTGGATAAACTCAGTTGTGCTACAAAAACATAAGTGGCTCATTCATATTTACGATTACATCGGTTCGCATTACTTACCTCGATATTTTCTCTTATTCAAATATTATTTTTCAGAAAGCAGACGGAGGTTCACTTCCGGGAGACGCTTATTCTTCAAAGCCTGTTTCGAGAGCTGGTCGTAAAGTTTACGAGCGTAAATGACAGTGCCCGGGTCAAACGGTCCTAGCTCGGGTACCAAACGGGAATTCCGTTTATAACACTATTCTATGCTAAGATAAGGCTCCCGTAAGCCTTTCGATAGCTTAGCCTATAAGGTGCACACATTAAGTTCGGTTATAGCGTGCAGATGGTATATAAATCTTTGGGAGAGATATTGGAGGTTGCCAGGCAAATGGAATTGCTATTATAAAGAGGTGGAACTCATTTGCCTTTCTTGTTTCGACTACTTATTAAAGCTTGTGTTAGTAAATTCCTTTCACTATATTGGTGGATGAGAACATAAGAATTTTGTTTTTCCTCAATGTATTATCCTATATCATTGGTAATCTCTTTTACTGAAATTGATCGACTACGATTGACCGGCAGAATAATGAATGATACCTACGATATAAGTTGGATACTTAATAATAATAAAGGGAATATTTAGGTAGGTTCCTATATCATGTTGTCCTTTGTCTTTTGACAAGATTTATGAATGCTTTGTCAATAAAATTGATCGGGGATTTTTTTTATTAAGAACAGCATCATTATCGCTTATGTTTATTTTTCATTTTATCATCATTTTTTGCCTAAGCTTTCCTAACTATGTTGGGTTGAATTCCAATTCAACCGGATCATTATTTTACGTAGAAAGACTACATATCTGACCTCTGTAACCCAATCACGTTGTACGATATCCTTTAGTTAGACTGGTTGTCAGACTACCGGGCTCTGACAACCTGTTACGACTGTCAAAGATCTACCAATGACAGCTGGTTCCATTAGCTTAAGGTGCTGTCCGAGGCATGGAGGATATCTACTTGGTGTGTAACGGATGGTCAGTAATTTACAAACCAAATTAGGCAAGCATGTCTACGGTCGAAAATCGGTAGGTTTTCTATAATTCGTATAGAATAGTGCCATAACCTCCATATTTTAGGTTTTTTATTAAATTTTTACTTTATCCTTCAAGAAAACATTCATATAACGCTCCTATGCCAAAAAGAATCCATCGTCTATGCTAAAAAGTAAGTTATTTGCTACGTATAAGTCGTAAACGTCCATTAAGGTTACAAATTAGTTTTTATCGAGTACATTAGGCAAACAGCCGGTATCTTGCTCACGCAATCTGCTCCTAATGGTGCGTTAAGATGTGACTTAAACAACTCCATGACTTGATACAATTTGCTTCGAAGATTCGATTTTGACAACTGCGATGATACGGCGGTTTTGTGTTCCAAATTGATCGCTTGCGGATACACAAATTGGAGGCCATTTTGGATTGATTCATTCTTTTTATGATTTTGTTGAAAGTTAGCTTGTTTATTTACGCATTGAAATGTTTAGCTTTATTTTTTTGTATGATGTCAAGTTAATCATTTAAAGTAAGAAAATACTAGCGATGGAATTCCACATTTCTTGTAATTAATATGTTACCATTGTCAATAATTCGTAATGAAATTGCTAAATTGTTCATAGGCTACGTAAGATTCTTAGTTACCTTCTGAATTGAAAATATAAACTAGAAAACTCGTCATATTGATTCATACAACAATAAAAAATTATGAACATACCAAAAGAGCAAGCAGGTATCGTATCGCAGAAGAGAATAATTAGAAAATTAAACTCTTGTTATGTACATAAAGAAGAAAGCACAGAAAGACTCAGAATGTTCTGTTTATGACAACAAAAAGTCTAACCCAAACTCTGTTCCTACAATCTTCAGAAACAAAACTTCTCCGATAAACGTTACACCAAAAATCACGTACCAATAATAAGAATGACTTAACGGCATCTAATCGTCCATAGACTCCTTACATTCATATTCCCAGCTCATTCATGCGTAACACTGAGTACAGCTTGTTGAAACACTGTTGATGGGAAAAGTTCGCTTATTGTACTTATTGTACGCTTTTTGTTACGTGTGTGTGTGAAACTGAACACCTGGCCACGGGATTTAGCTGAAGTTGTCTTGTATGTGTACTTTGGTAGCTAATTCTTTTGGTGAAATGTTGGTTGTGCTAACGTTGTGATTAGTTTTGTTTTTAATGTTTTGGGTCCTGGTGGTACCTTTTTTTCGGATAGGATATCCTCAAATAACTTCTCCCGCTCTTAGAGAGGCGGGAGGGAGTGTCAGACTTGACTAAAACCCATCCAGGTTCCATCTTTTGCTCTTTGTGTACTGGGACCGCAGGTAGTGGCCCTGTTGGGCCCTTCTGCTTTGCTGACAGCTCTTTGAGGCGTGGAATACGAACGCACCATCGACACGATCGGTGGGAAAGATATGGCACTAGACATCTTGTATAGCTCTGTCACTTTCTAGCTCTGTCTACACTATAAGTCCTGCTTTAAGACGACATGGTGACCCAACTGTTTTTGCTAGTTATTATGACGTTCCGGATCAACCAGATACAAGAAAAAAAACAAAATTTAAAAGTACCCTCAAGGATCGAACAGGGTTTTTATAACATAGTACGTAGTTTTTTATCACAGACTATAAAAGTAGAATCTGATAAAAAAAATATCAACATTTCCCTTAAATTGGGCCACATAATAAACAGCCCAAATTCTCTGTAAAGCTCCCATGGCAAAAGGATTTAAATATTAAAGTACTATAAACAACCCTAATGGATTACAGTAGTTGCAGATCCGATAATCCCTTCACGTGGGGGTGATACCTACAAAACTTTATTTCTGACATGTACGTAGAAAATCGATTTGGAAGGATTACTGTAACCGAGCGATTGAGTCATGCGACTTCTTAGGTGTTTGTATCAAACTTGTCAACGCATTGACAGTTTAAAATGTATTTTTTTTTATTTGTACAAAAGATTTAATAGACGATTGCTGAACTATCTCTAAAGGTAAATTCATTCGCATTGAATTTACATTTTGTAGTGCATCATTTTGCAACAAAATAATATAATGTACCAGCTGCGCCCCGCGGTTTCACTCGCGTGGTGTTAGAATATGTCTATGTGTTATTCTGATATGTAAGCTATATTATTGTGAAGTTTCATCAAAATCCAATCAGTAGTTTTTTGTGTGAAAGAGCAACAAACACACTTACATATTATATCCTCACAAACTTTCGCATTTAATATAGTAGTAGGATAAACCAACAGTCTAAACAGCTTCTACGACTTTGATTAAAAAAAATTGTATCTATTGTTGCCCTGTACATATCTCTGTATATTTCATAACCATCATGTTATCATTAGGAAAACATCTATTCCTAAACTTCAGTCCTGCCTTACGTCTGCCCCCTCAACAAACGAGTCGTAACTAATAGTCTACAGGGAAATAATACAAGAGACGTATCACAAATTTATTTCTCTACTGTTGTAATAGTTTCCTGCCCCTATTTCTTCTTATCTCCCCTTTGTCCTGCGTTTAGTCGTACGTGCAACCGTACCACTTAGTCGTCGATTGGCGGCTGACATTCCCCCGATGTTGTGCCCCGATGTCATTGATTTATAATAATGTTATTGTAGAAGGTGGCTTGTTTTATTGCACATACTAAGCTGATTGTGTACTAGACCATAGGTGAAGACAGGGATACGCCGATAATAAAATATTTTTCGGAACATATAGAACATGAAACTAAGCAACGTTCGTTTTACGAAATCTTGAAACTTGCAGAATAAGAATTTGATTTTGGAACTAACGCGATCAGCTGATCATCGTGTAAGGTAAATCGTTCTAAGCTAGAAATCATGGAACAAGGTTCAGTTTCATATTATAAGGCACCACACGAGAGATTGAAGTTGTTGGTGAGGAATGTTACATAATATATATATATATATATATATATATGTATAAGTGTAGGACCTATCTATATAGATAGGTCCTACACTTTTTTTTTGGGGTGGTAAATCATCAAATAACTTCCCACGCTCTGTGCGGAGCGGGGGGGAGTGTCACACCTGTACTGACTAAAACCCACACATGTTCCTTCTATTGCCCTTTACGTTCCGGGGCCGCGGTATCTCTTTCGAACAACCCACAACCCCGGCAGGCGGAGGCCCTGGCAGGTCCCTCTGCTTTGCTGACATCTCTTTGAGGCGCGCGTGAAACATTTAGGCGCCCTCGACACCTAGGTCCTACACTTAAGATCTTTTTTAACGGATTTGAATAAAGTCTGTAATAAAGACATGTCATTCGTACACGTATGTTATATTCTCAGAATCGCACATTTTTTAAAGCCAAATATTGACCTCAAAAATATACTTTGTTATAGAATCATATAGATGCATTGTTTAGTTTTTTTTTCCTTGCGTTTAATCGCGATCGCATCAGTCGTAGATACGTAGCAGAGCCAACCCCCTACTGCGGTCCGTTGGTATTAATTGTGAAAGTTACTCGGTTGTTAGCTACACCAACTAATCTGAACGGAACGTGCTCTCCGTGTGCCACGCAACTGTGACGCACGGGAACTTCTTACTAATTTCCTGGGTTTCTAGAAATGTTCATGTTATTGTTTAGAAGTGAAAGATTTTGTTTTAAAATATCGTTTCTTTTTTTTAATGTGTGGTTAGTGCCTAACGGCGTGTCAGAGTATTTTTGGCGCGCTATGGCCTTTGTCTTGACTTAACATGCCTACTGAAAATACCTTTCAGAAATGCTAGTTTCCTTACCACATTTTTCCTTGTCCGAAGCAAATGATATTTATACAATGCGCACAACAATTCGAAAAGTCAGAGTTCACCTGCTCCGCCCAGAGCGGGGGAAGTTATTTGATGATTTCACATCCGCAAAAAAGAGGTATATATCTTGGGTTCATACTCGCGACCACACTTGGCAGTTTGAAGGTCACACGCACTATCAAAACTGAAGAAGTAATGCATTATCAAATGTATAAAGTTCGCGTGTCACGGTGTTTGCTTGTTAACTCGTCCGAAAAGGCTGGACCGATTTGTATGAAATTTTTTGTGCACATCGGATAGGTCTGAGAATCGGCTAACATTTATATTTCACACCCCTAACTGGTAAGGGTGGTTTGAACAGCGGCTGAAACCGCTGGGCACAGCGAGTGTATTTATAAAAGGACTTACTAACATTTACTTATATGTATAAGTTTAAAGTTGATTAAGGCACATACATATTTTTTTTCTCGTGTCCTCTCACACACTATCGTCTACATTTTGATTTCATATCTCCTTTCGCAGGTATGCTGGCCGCAGTACCTTTGTACTCAAGTTTTATGTTTTTCCTTTGTTGTCTACTGTGTTTACATAAGTTGTTAAACAAATAAACGTTTATAAACGTCTTGTAGAAAGTTATTATTTTTTTTAAATATACATGTCGAATTGAGAACCTCCTCCTTTTTTTTCGTAGGTTAAAAAATTAAATTAAAATGACAATATGTAAGATTACAATTATTAAGATAAAATTAAATTACAAAAGTAGGATATCAAACAATTATAGCAATGCAGATAAAATGTCAAAGATAAAATCAATAATAACTAAAAAACAAATTTTCAAACAATAAAAACAGTGAACATTATAATTATCATTAAATGCAAAATGCATCTAAAATTAGCTCGGAAAAATATAGTAACTAATGATCAAACTGAATTAGCTTCAATAATTTTACTACAGTGTTCCTATTCATCAATCTCTTTGAGCGTCATTTGTATAAACAGAAAAAAATAACAATGGCTGTTATTTTTTTCACTTCAGCAAAACCAGCATCAATTTCACAATCTACGTTTGATTTTGCATGAAAAGCCTTGATCGCTTTTATACGCTGTATCAAAGCGTAGATTGGTCAAAGGTACTTATTTTGTAAAAAAAATCTTCAACATATCGCGCAATGGCTAACTGACTACGCAAACATGTTTTGCAATAGTGAGTCTATGAAACTAAATAAAATGGTACTATAAAGTTTAACGAATACGGCAATTGTTCCACCGATCAATTGAGGTATTTTACTTTTTGATATATTATTTAATATCTCCGAAGTGCATTGAAAAGCATCGATTGATTCACGTGAGAATTTTCAATCCTATTTTCATTTGAAAAACATTTCATGTAAGATTATGTAAATCGAACTGTTTAACAATAGCATGTCACAATAACCGACTATTCTGCCTACCATAACGTTACCGTGTAGGCCGTGAGTTCCCCAGAGAGTTTTTAATCCAACCCCAAAACTTCCAGAGACACATTAATGAGGAAATAATACCACATTACCTGCCCCTATTTCGTTCACAAAGTTAGATTGAATAAAAGGTTGTATACCTGTATTAGTGTCAAAAGTTTATGATTTAATTTCATTGCATTTATCCCCGGTTTTTAATTAAGTCGTGAAGGTTAGTTATTTCAATTTTCAGGTAGGTTTATATTTTTACTTTTTTTTCGTCGGGAGATGACCTAATTTGGTTTTTGGGGCAGTTTATATCTTTTATTAAGCGTGAAATTTGTTACAAGGGATTTCTGAATAATCATTTTAGTACTGAGAATATAAAGAAAAGATTTATGGCAATTTAATTGATAGTTATATATATACATCTTTATATAATTATATATATTTATGTAATTTGGTTATCTTTATTTCTTTTTACTGTAATAGACTGTATCTTACTTTTTTTAAACAAAGACGTACATATGTTATTTTATAAGTTATTATTTTATTTTGGAGCATGACTATGTGTTTCTGAGACATGCTGGTTTCCTTACGATGTCCTTCTGCAACGGTTTAGATCACAGTGGTAAAGAAATGAAATTGTGAACTTAAAACCATGATGCAAAAAACTATAAGCGAACTTATTCCCAACCAAAAAATACACAATAAAAGCCATTTCATTTACCATTACCTCACCTCCCAATCTCTATAATTAATGAGAAAATTGCGCCAGCCAAATGAGGCAGATTCAACATTGTTCCACCGACCAATTTCACCGTGGAACGTACTCCTACAATTTATGACGGGACACGTGTGAAGCGGCCCGCGGTTTTAATATCTGCTGTAAATTAGTCTGAGCGAATGGATACTGCACAAATTGGCCCCTACTACGCTCTTATTTACTTTATTGTTTAGAAATTAAGGTTGATGTTATCGGTGTTATTTATAACTGACTAGCTGCGCCCCGCGGATTCACTCGCGTGGTGATAGAATATACAATATATGTTTATGAATGTTACCTATGTGTTATTCTGATGTATAAGCTATATTATTGTAAAGTTTCATTAAAATCCAATCAGTAGTTTTTGCGTAAAAGAGTAACAAACATCCATACAAATTTTCACGGTTATAATCCTTACTCCTTACTAATATTATAAAAGCGAAAGTGAGTTTGTTTGTTTGTTTATTTGTTTGTTTGTTTGTTACCTCTTCACGCTTTAATGGCTAAACCGATTTTGATGAATTTTGGTACAGAGATAGTTGGGAACTAGGAGACGGACATAGGCTAATTTTTATTTTAAAAAAGTGGGATATGAGGGAGAACGAGGGAAGAAAAGGGAAAACTTAGCGTTGCTATTACAAATCAATCAGGCGCAAGAGCAAAAACTGCAGGTCTGCTTGGTGTGTTATACCGAATTTAACGCGAGCGAAGCCGCGGGCGAAAGCTAGTTTTATATATACTAGGAAAGTAGGATGTTGTGTTGTGTTGCGGTGTGGTGTGTGTTGTGTTGTGGTGTGGTGTGTGTTGTGTGGTCGGTGCTGTGTTGTCTTACCAAGGGGTATTTTATTACCTACTTCTAATTGGTTTGATAGGCAGACGTTCCATGTAAAATATTGGTATTCAACTGCACCCGGTAAGACTGGAAGCCGACTCCAACACAGTTGGAAAATGGCTTTACAGATAGTATTGTGGAGTAATGTAATGAATCTTGCTGGTTTTTTTATGATACGAATGGTAGTTAGAGGAAACAGATGAGTTGGTAACATTGTAGTATAGTTTTGTTACTTTGTGTTTAGTTCATTCGAATTTGATTAAGGGGTAGCAGTAACCAGATGTCTGATATCATTCCACGTTTTATTGACTTGTAGTCAAATTCTCTTCGAATTTAGACATTTTGAATGTGACAGTTTATGTTAAAGAAATTAATTAGGTATTCATTTATAGTATAGTGCTTGTGGTATAGCAATATGTTTATGGAGTATGCGGTGGTACCCCGGTAAGAAATTGTTACACTTACCTTAGGTTATGGTGGAGTGCCGTTTTAACCTGTAATGTAAAGTACGTAGTCTAATAATTTGGCGCCAGAATTGTACCTATGCAATCCTTTCTACTAATATTATAAATGCGAAAGTTAGTGAGTATGGATGTTTGTTTGATCCGCTTTCACGAAAAAACTACTGAACGGATCTTGATGAAATGTGGCACAGAGTTAGGTTATAGTCTGAAATAACACATAGGAAGCGGGGCGTAGCTAGTAAAACAGATTTTGTTTAGATGTTCTCGAACGTGACTACAGAATGTCTTCCAGAATGTGGAAAAGCAGTTTCGTCATTTAAAAACCCAGTTTCGTTAAACTATAAGAGCGGCTATTTTGTGCCTCATTATTAATCTGATAGGAACGTGTTGACAGCTCTTTGGAAAATGGCGCTAGGTAATCGGGTCAGATCATTCAGCCAATCACAAGCAGCGTGCGGCAACGTAGGCACGTCTGATTGGCTTACGGAGCCTTGCGCTGACCGATGGATTAGCTAATGCAACGGGCCGGGTGCTGGTAAATCCAATGCTGTTGCCCCAAATTTCAGGCTTTGGACTAATTACTTCGTGATTCAGTTTAGCGATTAGGTATGATTTCATTTAGCGATCTTCCTATATTGTGGAAACATGTGTCTGTGTGGAATTCCTCTGTTATAACTGTTCTATCTTTTACGTTTTCACGGTTTAGTCTGACTGATATATTGGTTAAATATATCAGTCAGACTAAACCGTAACAAATAAAACAATAACAATGCTGTCGTAGCCTTTTAAGTTGATTTTTGTAACATCAAGCCAAGATATGGGTTTGATATGGTGATATGCTTTGCTCAGGCTGCCTGGAGAACCGATCTTGGCAAGGTAGCAGCTGAATGAGAGTTGCCGAGATTCAAGTTAAGTATCGTGTGACTAATGATGATGATGATGAAGCCAAGATATGGATTTCATCAAGTATGAGATGCTATCCAATTATTCCAATTTGTGCTATACCAAACATTACTCTCAACAAAATGGCGTTTCTCACAACACTTATCATTACCAATTATGCATCCCCTTACAAAAGAAGACAAACAAAATATTTATAGCACACCTATTGTGCACTTTATACCCAAAAAGCTAACAACATCATGCGTAAACTGCTCTTACTCAGTGACCCGTCCCAAACCGGCCGCTAATCTAAATTAAACCGTGTTTTGAAGAACAAAAGGTGTATTATCATTCGGTCCGATGGTTACGTCAACTCTTATTAAGTTCGCCTGGTAAGCTCCTTATCAGGCAGTGTATGGTAAAGATAAAGCGGACGCCAATGCCCGCTGTCTGCCGGAATGCATTCGGTGTAATCGCGTACAATGGTGATTTCGGTTTATTTGTCCTCCGTGTTGAGAAGATGTAATGTCAAGTGCTAAGTATAATTTGTCCGTTTTTGGGCGATTTTGTGAGATTCTGTTTGTAGTTTTCGTACATTGCTTCAACTATTTTAGTTTAATGTGATAATTTGACTGTGCACTATGAACTCAATGGCTTAACTATCATAATAGTTATAGACTGTGTTGATATTATTTTCAAAATTTCTTTTGGACTGAAACAAAAAAATATATTGTAGAAATATTTAACGTTGTATATACCACAAGTAGGACAAAGAGTTATGCCACCACCAGTACCTGTCCAAGCGAGTAGGGCGGAAGACCATTTCTGGAGCTTTACTGCACGAAATTTGACAGCTCTACCCCCCCCCCCCCCGTTACCCCGCTTCGCCCCTAGCTTTTCTCACCCCAATATTATTAAGCTGGCTTTTATCGCGCCCACCTCGCCGCGTAAATTTATAGAGGTAATTGTGGCGTACAGTTTTAAATGAGTAAAAACTGCTCGGAACATTCAATTATTCGGTTCGGTTGAGGAAATATGGCAAAAAGGGGGCGCGCTTGTAAAAACCTTGTTTTTGGCTATGATTATTGGGATTAATTAGTAGGATAGGTAGGTAGAGTTTGTCGTGGATGTTTTTGTGTTAATTGATTAATTAGTTGTTGTTTGAATGTAAAAAGTATTTATAGGTGTTAGGGATTTCATTTAAAAACCTGTTCGGACCAAACCTTTTGGAAATATAACTGAAGATCAGAGTTTTGCTTCGTTAGCCACTAGACCAACATATATTTCAAGTTGAACTTTTTTGGTATGAAAAATCAAATAGTATTCTGGAGCAGGGGGGAGTGTCAGAATTTTACTGACTAAAACTCTTCCATGTTCTTTATTTTGCCCTTTGTGATCCGGGGCGGCGGTATTTCTTTTAAACATCCCGCAACCCCAGCAGGCAGAGGCCCTGGCAGACCCCTCTGCTTTGCTGAAATTTCTTTCGCGTGGAACACGAACGCGCTGTCGACACGGCCTGTTATTAGTTGACGAACATACGATGAGCTACCCATTGCTCACCGTCCATAGTTCCCACGTCTTCGGTGGCCGGGAGTTGTTTTGCGGCACCCGAAGCCCAGAGCGTATCCGGCGGTGGCTAGTTTGGCTTGAGGTTCGCTCCCTCAAACGTCCAGCTACCTCCTTCGCTAGCATAACTGCTTCAAGAAGGAGATGACCGCCTCCCATTTCCTGTTGTTCCAGACCAAGGTCGGACGTGAGGGGTCATCGCCGCCGGTCGCCTCTACGAGGACAACCGTGCTCTGCCCAAGCAGGACCGAAGACCACAGTATTCTCCATTGCGTCCTCCGGGCGAACGCCACAATGGTGACACCCGGGCGTTTCCTCCTACCCTATTATGTGCAGGGAACTTGAGGTCTTGGGTTCGATTTATAGGTCAGGTAAAGTGACATAGCTTCCATCAAAAAATCTGTAGGCAACATACGGTACAAAAGCTTCAAAATATATAACAAAAAATACGACTCTCTACTACAGTGTTGTATACATTCCTTCTTATTATAATTTTGTTTTGTTTGTAAAAATATTAAAACCCAAAAATACGTGTATTTTCTTTTTTTTTGTAATCATCTCCAATCCAACTAATCGAATAAATCCCAGTTTATGATTGATAGAGGGTTAATGTGCGTCTACTAATACCTCTGCCCTACCTTTAAGGGATTACAGGCGTGATGTTATGAACGAATCACATACTTTTAACGTAATTCTAAACGGAGCAAAAAGAATCTTCTAAAAAAGTTTGCTCCAATTTAAAAGTACGCAGGTAATGTAATTTTGTAAGTTAATTTCAATGCTTCTACGTCGTCCTAATTCGTTTAATCCGGGAACGCTCCCGAAGAATGTTATTGGGATTTTATGAATATTCAAACCAAGTAATCATGTCGAGGTAAATACGATTAAAACGAGTCTGCTTTATTATTTAATACTGTCTTGGCAATATCTTGAGATAGTAAATAATAAGAACGTTAAAAAAAAACTCGAAGTAATCTTAGTATTCTTGAAGAATCAAACAGTAATTTTCAGGTCCCTGTTTTGATTTCAGTTTTTGACTCTTTATAAAATGTATTGTCAATTTTTCTTGTTTGTTTGTTTAGGGTCCTCAAAAGGAAAAAAACGCAACCCTTATAGCAGCACTTTGTTGGCAATCTGTCTGTCTGCCGAGACCCTTTATCTTGGGAACACGTGGAGGCATCGAATTGAAATTAATACCAAATACTCTGCAATTCCTTGGAATTCTGAAAAATAGAACAACTATTTAGAGTTGTTTTATCTACGCAATTAAAAGATATTGCCATTCATGACCCATTTCTCATACATTCGAAAAGGGAATCACATTTAGTAAACCTAGAATCTTGAGAATAAATCTAGGTGCATCACAAGAAAAATCTAATTACAAACTGAATTGCAGTTAACAGTTTTCCAACGGCAAAGTTAAATTTGTCCTTCAATACAGTTTACCTGTTAGAATTATGTTCAGAACTTTCATTAATTTACCTACAACGTTGTACGGAACTCTCTCTCTCCGTCTCAATTTTTTTTTTAATATAAACTGGCATTTTATAAATAAATTAAATTACCCTATTTTTTTCTATAGACATTACTGGAGCATTTAAAATGAGATTAGGTAGATAACCTTTAACCTTTTTATTGTATCTATATTAGCTAGGAACTTTCCCTTTTTTGCGGGTGAGAAATCATCAAAAACTTCCCCCGCTCTAGGCGGAGCGGTGGGGAGTGTCGGTGTGTTTTGTGTGTACTAAAACCCACCCATGTTCCTTCTATTGCCCTTTATGTTCCGGGCCGCGGTAAGAAACTTTCCCTTATTCATACTTACATTAACCTTAATGTGAATTTATCTTCTTTTTTGGTGTTTTAAGTTTCTTAATTAGGCTCTCGAGAAAAAGAAGCGTGGGTTATCTCAAGAGAAAGTAGTCTTATGTGAGGTTGCTCTTCCCCAGTTTCATGATAACTAATCCATTAGGTCGAATGCAGCATATTTTTCTTACCTAACCTAACTTTTGACATTACTACTTTCAATAAGCACCACAAAGCGAATTACATCGTTATACTTGCGGTCATCAACTTGTTTTAAATGTCACGTATCAAATTAGACAAATTACGCCATTTTTATCATTATAGCGTCACGAAGACATGGAATCACAGTTTTTAAGTCGTTTTTGTTTACTATGTATAAAAAGTTAGATTGGACCTATTTTCCGGTTTCTGATTAAGCTGGAGTTTTGCACACATGTCTACTATGGACCATAATACATAGTTAACTAAATGACGTCATTCTAAATCCAATATGGTGGACTTCCAAAGTGCGGCTTAATTATTTTTGTCTGTTCATTCCCATGATTTGGGATTATGAAATGAAAGCTTCTGCTATGAATAATACAATAATTAAAATAACATAACTATAAAACTTGGTTTCAGTTTTCCATATTTATTTGTGTTATGTTACTTCTGATAACATCTCTATAATATAATAAATCTCTTTAGAAGTTACCTTTAACAGTACTATTCTTCAGTTTAACATTGTTGAAATCTTTCCAAATTCTAAGCTAGTTAGTTTTGCTGAGTTGTGAAGTAGCCGAATTCCTACATTCCTAAGCATCTTAGAGAGTAAGTAACTACGTCATCAAAGAATACGGTTGACAAGCAAACTTATTTCAGACATCATATGGGGAAATAAACAAGGAAATGAAAGATGTCATTTCTGTTACAAGTGTCATTTTCATGATATTCAGTGTTATGGTAATGTCTTGTTGTAAATAAAATGGGGAAAACTGTACGTATGGAATATGTGCCAAGTAAAGGACATGAGTTTTTATAAACCTTTGTGATTTTAGATGGTTTATAGAACGCGTTTTGTAGATTTAATAAAACCATATTTAGGAAATAGATGATTGTTTTAACTGATATGCTGATGATACATTGCACCCCGTGTGTTTTGAGTTTAAATTTTAAATCACATTTCTGCATTTTCATTGTCTAGTCTTGTTTGCACACAGTATACTTATATAGTACATTTTAAACTTGGAACGCAGTTGGCCAGTATGCTAGATCGCAACATTACATAAATACTTTTTAGCTTAACCTAATTCAAACTTTAATTTAAGAACTTCTGCTCAGAGGATACAATAAAAATGAAACCAAATTACACAACAATAAACCCAAATAAACAAAAGACATAAGAACTTAGTAAACCGCTTTGACAATAAACTACATAAAATACTGAGATTATAGTCGTTTGAATAACAAAAGCAAGAACAATAAAGAATTATAAGATTCAATGTGAATTAAACTTTTTTTTCTTTAGCCATAAAGTTCGTGGAAGTTTTTAAAGGGAAACATTCGGAATCAGTACAAAGGCGACTTGATAATAACGCGCAACTCCATTCAGTGTACTGTAATCATCTTCCATTCCCAATTTCTGAAACTTTTTTCATCTTTGTTCACATCTGTTTGGGTGCTTTGGTAGCCATCTTTTGATTCTCGTGACGCTACGAAGACACTTTGTATACGGAATTACTTTGCAAAATATACCTAGGATACTTGCTTTTCAGAGGGAATTTGTAAAAAAAAGAGTGTTTCAAGTGAAAAAAATCACGATTGATATCTCTTGCAAGATAGAAGGTATCTTGTCGATTGTTGGTATTATTTGAAATTAGAATTGTAGTATCCAAGTAAAATTGTTCGTCAATATCGAAAACAAGACATAATGATGAGAATTTTTTACGTGTAAAAACATTAGTTGAATTGATTTGAGGAAAGCTAAATTTAGGTTTTGTAACAGAGCTTTCCTTTGACACTGGTTTTAGAATCAAACAGTTGCTAGAATAATTCATCATACTTTAGCAAAATCCTACAAAATCATTGAATGTTATTGTACAAAAGTCTACGGTTCCTAAATTCATCTTTACAAACATGATATCAATGTTCTTGACACATTGACAGCTTCGTCTCACGATGACTACATTGTTTTAAGTACGAAAATTGTTTGACAAACAATCACGTTACTTCATAACACAATAGCTGGTAGCAACAGCGTGGTCAAAGTTTAATAGATTTTGTTCTAGAACTGGCAAGCATGAAATGCGAGAATCGCTTCCCTTGTGTTCTCAACAAGTCAAAAACAGATTCCAAGGGAATTGTTATATTTTATATACTGTTTAGAAGGAAGTTTGTGGCGCTCGTAGCTTAATAGGCAAGGGCAGATTGACCGATCTACAAGCTTAACCCTCCATCACTCATATACTGGGATTTATTTGATTTCTTGGGTTGGAGATGATAAAAAAAAAATCACGTATTTTTGGATTTTTAATATTTTTCATAAACAAAACAACATCACAAAAATACTGAGGTCGAGAGTCGTATTTTTTGTATTAGTTCATAAGTTCGGAATGTAGACTAATCTACAAGCTATGTAATGAGCAAGCGATGTAATCTACAAGCTACAGTATGCGATACACGGTGGAGCACACAGTAGCGGTCTGCCCAGCTTGGGCGGAGCACCGCCGTGCCCTCGTAGACGCGATCGGCGGCGGCGGTCTCTCGCGTCCAGCCCTGGTTCAGTCCATGGTCTGGAGCGAGAGAGAATGGGAAGCGGACACCTCCTTCTGCGAAGCAGTCATGCTAGCGAAGGAGGTGGCCAACGTTTGAGGGAGAGAACCTCAAACCAACCCAGCCGCCACGAGAGACACCCCGGGCGTTGGTTATTTGATTATTTACCTACCGCAAAAGTACAAGCTACAGTATGCGATTACGGTATGAAATCAATTATTTTAAATTTGGGGTGTTTGTATGGTATGTTACCTACAGCCTATACAGTAACATAGAGGTTTAATAACCGTCTTTTACTTATCTTCCGGGGTTGCTCCATAGAGATAACACGGCCCTGGAACACAAACAGCAAAAGAAGGAACATGGATGTGTTTTAGTCAGTAAAAATCTGACACTCCCACCCGCTCTGCCCAGAGCACAAATAGTCTTTTGTAATTAGAATAAGAAAAAAAACAGTGCTTTGTTTATCGTGTCAATTTCGTCGTCAATCTCAGTGCTAAATTACTGCTGCTACTTAAAATGCAGCATTTTGTTAATATAAATAGGATATATATATATATATGTATATATTTGTACCTGCTACTTTATCCATTTTGCTTACCTACTAAAATAATTAAAACCAAATTACCAAGTTCTACGAAAATCGTCTTCATGAAAGGAGAAAGCTTTTAAATGCAACGAGTGACTAGAATTGGACCTTCAATCTATAAATTCACTTAGCTTGCTGGTGTCAACTCCTAGGAACGTAGCCTTTACATAATTCTAAGTGACGAAGTGGGTTTATAACTGAAAATCACATCTGTATTGCAAGGATAACTCAGACAGACTTAAGTACCAAAAGTACATTCTTATTTTCCCACTTTTGTTAACGTTCCATACATAAGAGGACACGCCTATTGCTATGAACCTCAAACCAACGAGACGCTCCGGGCATCGGCGCAGCGAGATGTCTCCCGGCCACCGTAGATGCGGGTCTGAGGACGGCGAGCAATGGGTAGCTCACCGACCATCCGTCTAATAACGACAGGCCGTGTCGACGCGCGTTTGTGTTCTCCGCACGCCGCAACAAACGTATATATAAATTTGGATTGCGTATTCGCAATCCAAATTCAATAGCTATTGCTATTGAGGCTATTAAAACATTTTGTATATCTAAATCGACTTTCATCAGGACTGGTTAAAAATGTTGGTAACTTACGTCAGTTCAATAATTTTTGCCTGCTCTAACATTATTGTCGCTGATAAAATATAAATATATGGGCAACTATTCTATAATAATAAAATAATTGAGAGATTCCAAATAAAAACACGCTCATCAATCACGAATCTTGTACATTCCATTCACTATTCACTCACACACACACACACACACACAACCCCACAATCCTACACGCTTCCCCTCACACGCACACACATATGGTATATATAGTATTTAGTAGTACCAAGCAACTCAAAATAATATCTTGATAACTTCAAATTGCTTCCTCCAATTTAAATTTAAGAAACTACTTTTTCTACTAGCTACTTTTAAATAAATACGGTCTGAAAAACTATTATTGTAATTAAGGCCAACTGCGATTCCAACTATCAATTATAGCACAGGGAATCCTATTTTAAGTGACAGAGTATTATTGTTGTATTCTTATTATTTTTCAATAAATAAACGTAATTGTATAAATGTTAAGGCCCTCAGTTGATTAAAACCAAAACCATATTCAAAAACTTCTCTACACCAGCGAGGTCCTCAATCAGACATAATAATAATAATGCTTAGATTTTACGGGGACAAAAGGTTATCAGGCATTAAAACGAACACAATCGTAGCAATAAACAATAAAACGAAGCTTTACTAAAGTTGAGAATTTAATGCCAGAGACCAAATCTACACCAACCGTACTGAAATGAATAACTAAACCGTGTGTGTAGAAAGATCACCTGCGGCTATATTGTTTAGTATTCTATGGTCAGGGAACGCGTAAAACTAGGTTTTAGGTACGACGGTAAAACTATGAAAGAGAGATACATGAGCCTAAATATTAGGTTAACAAACCCTTTATTTTTAACGATGTAAGTTTCATGGGATCACATTGTGACATCACTTTCTGAAAGGTTTCTATTGTTTTTTTGCGAATGTGATCATCAAATAACTTGCCACGTTCTGGATGGAGCGGAGGGCAGTGTCAGGCTTGTATTGGTTAAAACTAACCCATGTTCTTTCTTTCGCCTTTTATGTTCCGGGGCCACGGTATCTCTTTTGAACAAACCACAAGTCCGGTAGGCGGTGGCCTTGGCAGGCCCCTCTGCTTTACTGACATTTTTTTGAAGCACGCGTGGAACACCAATGCGCCGTTGACATGGCTTCGACAAAGCTTTAGCCAGCCACAGTTAGGTTAATTAAAACTGATTGTTCAGTAAACGTCAAATAATGATAGGTACCTAACAATTTTTTATATGAGTGCCCCCAAAAGTCTCTAAAATTATATCCATGACGGAAAAGTATCGTAAAACAAATAGGTTGAATATTCTATCATTTTCATTTACATAGGAGCTACCAAACGACAGCAAGTTAAAGCCAGAACGTTAATGTTTTATTTATTAAACCTCACAAATGGTCGCATCGGCCTTCTTTTAAAGCATAGTTCTTACTTCCAATCCAATAGCTCCCCATCGATTTTCATGACCTACAAATATGTACAAATAAAAATGGTAGCACTTAAAAGTTTAATATCAAGGAATCCTTAACGTATTCTCGTCTCAAACATGTCGGTGATTGGTCGAACAGGGCTGCAAGTGTCTACCTACGTGAGTCGGAAGCAAATTCAGGGAACTAGGTACAGTTCGCAAAGCAGATTAGTAGGAAGGCAGTGTTTTTCTCTTCAACTAGGGCTTAATTTGTATTGCCAAGGAATGTAATGGACGCAAATTGTAACGAAATCCTCCGAAGCATAATGAACTTAATGTTAATTGACTTTACACGGGCCAAAAAACTAAAGGCGTTTTTTCCGGAGAATTTCCGCGTATACAGTAAAATTCTCGCAGCTTTACAAACTCGTAGTTTGTACATTATACAATACTAGCTGGCGCCCGCGGCTTCGCCCACGTGTTTTCGAGAAAAAAATGATACAACGTTTTTAATGCTTTACAATTAAGGAGAGTGTGAGTGAATAATAATACCTACGAAAGTTTTACCTCGAATCTACATAGTATTTTCCCAACTATGTAGAGGTCAACTTCCAGTCTAACCGGAGTGACTGTCTGACCTTCACCACCCAATAAGTACTGAGTAAAACTATACCTTTTGGTAAGTAGTCAGATTTTCGGGCCACTAACTACGCGTAACGGCTGTCAAAGATCTAAAAATGACAGCTGGGACCCACGGCTCGTCTTTGTGAGTGAAGAGAGAATGAGTTTTTAATAGAAATGAGAATAATTCAGTGCCGTAACAAAGGCAGCTGTTACAATATTACTTAATATGTAACTATAACCCCGTATACTTTACTATTTTATCATCTGTACTTCCCGTACTTGTATCTAAAGTAAGTTTTACGTCGGATTTTACTACTGCAACGTGATTGATACAGTGTAGAATTACTTGGGGAGTCACTTTTATAGCAGCGTCTTTGTGAATAAGAATCGGCCTTGTTTAAAATTTTGAAGATGTTTCTGTTGTTACTGCGAAACTGTTCGGTACAATGTTTTATCGCGGACCGACTTGAAGAGGTACTAAAGAAATGTTTTCATTTCAAATAAATTATTATCGGGAACTTTTTGATATTTTTCTGAATATATTTTTCTTTCGTGTTTGTATTTTATTGTTGTTACGTTTTTTTCTTTTACCGAGTGAAAATTTGAATTCTGTGGAAATATTTTTGTATTTGATTCCAGTTTAGAAACTCCTGATGTCAAAAGAGCTCCTATTTTATAACTAGAGGCTTCCAAGTTTCCGAAATCAAAAATTGTTTTTTTTTTTTTTTTTAAAACGTTGCCCCATACTAGGAATTTCTCCTGTATCGTGGGTGCGTTTACAAACATTTAAACTCACATACACAAACGGCCAGACAATTTATTGAATCTAATTGTGAGCAAATATGGCAACCTCTATTTCATCCGGTCTAACTAACGATATTGAGCGCGCATGATTTACATCCAAATTTTATCCGTAGCAAGGTGTTTTAAAAATTCTGCTGTTAATACATGCATTTTGGCTACAAACTAAGGGTCTAAATGATGAGAATAACTTTTTAGCGTATCTATGGACACGTCCGTACAAAACATACTTACTGCTGCTGTGTCTGCTAGTTGTCGGGGTTGCGGGTTGTTCCAAAAAGTTATCGCGGCCCTGGAACTATAACTATAACTTATGTACTATATGTCTTTGATAATATTCTAACAGCAAAAAAAAAGAGACTACTAGTCTTTGGTTTTCTCAGGCAGTCTAGAATATGCACTTGTTTAACTGATCGCTAACTGGTAAAAGAAATAAGAAAAGCGAGTACATAGCAAAAATGTAAGTAGACGTAATTTATTTGTTGATAAAATTCCCGAAGTGTTTTGTTTTTTTCCTCACAAATCATAGTAGTCAGCTGAAGGAAAATGGCGGTCAATGGGTTGGGTATCCCATTGCTTTTCCTTCGTTGCAGACCTTTGCTCATAGTTTTGGTGGGATTTGCTACTACATTTTCATAGAACAAATCCTAACTTTGACTCAGAAGAAATTATAAATTTAAACACTATTCTACTGAAAAGATTAGTACAAAAAGTACAATCATTTATAGTGTTAAAATAGGTGAGACTATACAGCAAAAATAGTTAAAATTAAAATTAATGGTGGGGGCGTGGCTGATAATTGAAAGTTAATCTATTCCTTAGCCATTTAGCTATTACTTAGACTCTTTCTACCAGTCTAGATAGCAACCAAGTGATAGCTAGATTCTAGACTAATGGGTCAACTAATTGACTTTTACTTAAAGGTAAAAGCACTTCCTACAGTTGCAGTCTCTACAAACAAGATTATTCTTTGTCACGCTGCTACATTCATCAAATACCGATATTACCATCAGACCGGTCGGTTACTATGTGAGCCAACAAATGTTGCAAACAGCTTGCTGCCCGGTTTGTGTGCCTAACACACTTCTAGTACACGTATTGTCCGAACGCCATGCAAGCGTATCCCGTTCACATTTCAAGCTTAGAAGCACACTCATGTTGCCAGCAAAATTTAATACTGTATATTCTGAGAGAGATTTCGGAGAGGTCTGTCTCCTCGCAGATTGATTTATTGGAGCCCCGGGGCCTTCGACGCATTCCTATTCCCTGTTAATGGAAATCGTAACGGGGTGTCCTTTTCATTTTCTACCAATGACTACGCCCGATGTTATAAAAAAGTTTGAAGATTTTTTTACGTTGATTTTTCTTATTCCATTTTTCCTTCTTCGGCCGTTTATTGTACCGTTCGGATTTGTGTGCTCAATTTTTTAGAATAATCTTGCGGTTGATCGAGATTAATAATAAGGAAAAATAAAGGATAGGAGTCCAAAGGATGGAATTATGTCAGGATAATTGTGGGGTTCTTTCCTATTTAGAATCCCGTTGTCTTGACGAAGATTGGAAGTTTTTTTGTAAAAAGTTGTGGGGTTTATCTCATCATAATGACTGTATCTTAGCATATTCAAAATGAATAAAAGTCTAACGATTTTATATAAAGTTAACTAATCAAGTAGATCAATTGATTAAAAAATACTGAACAAATGCTGTAATCCATTCCAGAGAAAATTAGGTTGCGCTCTTAATTATCTCGGTAGAAGTTCATGATGAAGGTATTTCAATTAATTTAGTTATTAGAATTGGCTTCAGTTAACTGGAACACTTCGATATTGTAAGGACTGTGTATTACTGAAACTGCGTTTATAAAATCTGTAGGAATTTCAACTTTATGAGATCGAATGAATTAGAGATAAAATCAAGAAAGTTGACATTTAGCAATGCTGAGATGTTTGTTCTTTTTCTGTTAATAGGCAGTGATTTCTACCTATTGGCATTTAGAAAAAGCTAACTGGCAAATATATTAGGCCATATTAGAAATGGATTCGGCAATTATATCTGATATTTTTATTCGACTTCGAGGAGGTTCTCATTTCAAATGTTTTTTTTAATGTTTGTTACGCGATTTCTACTTCGATTTTCAATTTGTTTTTAAAGGGTATTGTTAGGGTTTAAATGTTATGCGTGCGTGATGACGAGCTTTGCGGCAAAACGAAAAAAAAGGGAAAGGACTGACCTCTAGTAGATGCTCTTTTGGTTTATGTTTTCTTCTAGTAACTGGTACAAATTACTTCACCATTTTAGTACCTCCGAAAGAGTCCAATATGAATTTTATCTATATTGCTTGGGTAATTTATGAGTTTATCTTCTATAATGCATATTCTTCTTATAATGTGTATGGACGATATTTTAATATCTCTTAATAGCAAAGAAAAATGAATACTCGAATTTGTGTGAGATACCATCATATAATTATAAAAAAAGGCAGAAATAAAAAAAAAACGGAAAATAAATTTACTTCTGGAACTCGATGGCAAAAAAAATATGAATCAAATTTAAGTCACCGACTTCTGGAAAAAACATATTTTCCGTCTGTTTAATGGTTTTTTGGAAGTGTATTTAAATTTCTTGCGAACATTGTGGAATTAGTAGGTCTTCGACTTAGCTCTTTTTTTAATAATTAATTTAAAATATATCATTAAATTAAATCTAATCTTACTCATTGATGTGATTGCTTTACTTGAGGATGCTGTATTTGTAACCAGCATATAAAACACTTTATTTTTTTAATTAACAGTTAAATACAGCGAACAAAAACAAACACCAAACAACGTACTATAAATACATAATATTCCACTGATTAAACCTGTCTGCAACAATCGGGAGTATAATATACCGTACTTATGTAAGCAAACAGAATACTTCTAAATGATTTATTGAAGGCTCCTTCCATTGTGGCGCGAATCCCTCGCACGAGCTAAATATCAATGACAGTAAGAAAGATTTATTATGTTTCGCAAGAAACAGTGCCGAGCAAGTTTCACTGCAGTTGGTTAGCCGATAACTTTGAACGGGAGTCGGTATTTAAGAGCCTTTAATCTATTTCTACTAGACGGTTTGAGCTTGGAAAATATATACATATTTTTGCAAAAAAAAAGTGGCTGGTTTTGTTTTTTCGTTTTAGTTTATTGATTGTTTTAACCCTATTACATGAGACCTAATATACTACTTCGTTATTATTTGTGATTGCTGAGTTTGCCAAACTTCTTGGCAGTATATGACTAGGTATAAATGAGACAAAAGATGTAGTATAGTCTGGTTATAATTATCCAAAGGTGCATCTTATATACTAACGACTTCGTGTTGATAACAGATAGTAGAAACATTTAATAGATATTGAACGTGCGATAAAGAACGTAAGATTGCGATGTAGATTGTAGATACAGCACGAAGATATCGTACTGTAACAGTACACCCCCCTTTAAAAAGAAAAATAAATATTATGGTAATAGTGTTTACAATATAAATTTGATCTAGACCTTATTAGTTATTTGCTGATGTATATAAATAATAATGCTATTGTACGCGGTGGAATTTGATGACGCCTGTTGTGGTGTGATTTGCTGACGTCTGTAATTTTGACTTAGCTGTTGCACGAGTGTTTATTATTTTTTTCCGTTAAACTCTTCATTTTTCTGTCCAGTGTTTTCATTATGCCGTAAATTAGGATCGCACCGATTGTTAAAATAATCTGTCCCATTGCAACATTTCTTGTCCACCGTAAGTCCTCCTGGATCAGGTTACGGAGTTTGTCCGCTTCGTTTTGATTGAGGCAACTGTCCGTATTGTATGTTATCTGGTCCTTAGAACTTTGATTTCCCATTTTAGATGTCTTGTTGTTACGAGTAGTTGTGAATTAATGGTATATGTTAAGATCTATGTTAATATATATACGAATAGCTTGCTTCTATCAGCGATTTTTTATAGACGTACTACTGGCTTTACTTTACGTCCCGATCGTGTAGTGTACGTGTGTGAATGTCTGTCGCAATCCTTTGAATCTGGCACGTAGTTTGATTCGTCATTGATCATGAATGCTGGTTTCAATCTGTCAATTGATATCACTGTCTCTTTATCCCTAATTCTAATGCAAAATGTTTTATCTGTTTTACTAATTACTGGGTAGGGTCCTTCATACGGCGGTGTCAGGGCTTTCTTCATTCTATCACACCGAACAAATACGTGTGAGCATTCTTTGAGTTCGGGATGCACAAATATAGCTTGGTTATGGTTTTTTCTTTTCGGAATCGATGTCATTTGTGTGATGTCCTTTTGAATTTGTTTTACAAATTCTTCGTACGTTGATAACTGTGCTGCTGATGACTTAAAAAATCCTCCAGGGAGTCGTATTGGCGTTCCATATGTCATCTCTGCTGAACTATAACCTGTGTCTTCTCGCAAGCTACTCCGCAACCCGAGTAAAACTGTTGGGATTTCTTTTAACCAATTTTCGTTGGATTCTCTTGTCATTAACGCTACCTTTAAAGTTCTATGAAATCTCTCTATCATTCCATTGGATTGCGGATGATAAGGTGTTGTCCTAATTTTATGTATTCCCAAAAATTGTGAGAGTGACTCAAATATTCTTGATTCAAACTGTCGGCCTTGATCCGTAGTAATGCGCAATGGACATCCAAAACGAGTAATCCATCCTTCGAAAAGTGTCTTGGCTACTGTTTCTGCAGTTATATCTTCTACCGGAAATACTTCGGGCCATGACGTACAACGATCTATGATTGTGATTAAATATCTCTTCCCTTGTGAAATCGGAAGTGGTCCGACGATGTCAATATGTAAATGTTCAAAACGTTGCGCTGTCATAAATGTACCAGGAGGTGATATCGTATGTCGTTGTATTTTTGATTTTTGGCAGGCTATACATGATCTACACCAATTATTGATATCTTTGTTCATATACGGCCATAAATACCTTTGGGTTATCATTTTTCTCGTAGTTCTTTTTCCTGGATGGCTCATACCATGAATGGTATCGAAAATTTGTTTGCGAAAATGCTTTGGTAAGTAGGGGCGGCTTTTTCCAGTAGACGTGTCGCAGGTGATGTTTATTGTGGAACCCGGAAGCGTAATGTTGTAATTTACTTAGATCATTAACTGTTGATTGACATTTTTCCAATTCAGCGTAATCGATAGGTGATGGCACGTATATTTCCTCTATTCGAGATAAGGCATCGGCGGTAATATTGTCACGTCCGTTTATGTGTTGGATGTTGGTACTGTATTGTGAAATGAAATCTAACTGCCGGACCCGTCGCGGTGTATCGTTTGATGATGGTTTTTGGGAGAATGCGTATGTCAAAGGTCGGTGATCCGTAAATATTGTAAATTCTCTTCCCTCGATTAATCTGTGAAAATGTTTGACGGCCATGTATATTCCTAACAGCTCTCTGTCAAACGTAGAATATTTTTGTTGAGTTTCGCTTAATTTTTGTGAAAAAAATCCTAATGGTTCCCAATTGCGTCCGGATTTTTGTTGTAAAACTCCACCAACGCAAGTAGCACTAGCGTCGGTCATGAGCGCTAGTGATGCGTTGCGGGAAGGATGCGCTGTTAATACTGCGTTTTTCATGCTTTCCTTGCATTTTTCGTAAGCTTTGTCTGCTTCCGTTGTCCAAGGAACAGGTGAATTATCGTTCTTTTTTGAACCATGTAGATATTCGTTTAAAATTCTTTGATTTTCCGCTGCGCGTGGAATATTACTTCTGTAGAAATTGACCATGCCCAAAAATCTTCTTAATTCTTGAATTGTTTTCGGTTTGGGAAATTCCATGATTGCTTTGTAATTTTCTTCGGTAGGTTGTATTCCTTGGCTCGTTATATGATAACCTAAGAAATCTATTTCCCTTCTGAGAAATTCGCATTTTTCGAGATTAATGGTTATTCCATTCTCGTGTAAACGTTTGAAAACCGTTTCTAAATGCTGATAATGCATATCTTCGTTGTCCGATGCAACGAGACAATCGTCTACAAATATAAATACGAAGTTTAAATCTCTAAATAAGGAATCCATGAATCGTTGAAATGTTTGTGCCGCATTGCGTAATCCGAAAGGCATTCTTAAGTACTCAAAAAGTCCGAAAGGTGTGATGATGGCTGTTTTCTCTATATCTTTAACAGGAATACAGTGGTATGCTTTGCGTATATCTATCTTGCTTAGTATCTTCTTATTTTCTAATATGTATGTAAAGTCAGTTAATCTTGGTAGTGGGTATTTGTCCGGCACTGTCGTGCTATTGAGCATTCGATAGTCTCCGCACGGTCTCCATTCGCCATTTTTCTTTTTTACCATATGTAATGGGCTTGCCCATGGGCTATCTGACGGTCGGCAAATTCCGAGTTCTATCATATTTTGAAATTCCTTTTTGGCTATGTCGTATTTTTCTGGAGGTAATGGTCTTGCCCGAGCTGCGACGGGTGGTCCTGTAGTAATAATGTGGTGTTCAATCTTATGTTTGGGCGCATTGCGTAAAGAGGACTCTTTCGTGATGTCTTCGTATTTGTTTAAAAGTTGCGTAATACGTGGATTCGTTCCCACTGCGATAGTACGAATTGTTTGTTGTGTCGCTTTTTCTGAAGTTACATGCGTTGTCAGCTCTGTAACTTTGTCGATAAGTTTGCGACCTGCTATGTCGACTAATAGTTTATAGTGCTCTAGAAAATCTGCTCCAATTATTGGTTGTGTAACATCGGCGATTATAAAATTCCATTTATAACATCGTTGTAGTCCTAAATTCAAGGTAAGCGTCTTCTCGCCGTAAGTCCTAATTTTAGTCCCATTTGCAGCGTATAGTGTGTATTGTTCATTTTGTAAAATTGAATATCTCTGTTGCTTGCTAATGACTGAGATATTTGCGCCCGTGTCAATCAAAAACTTCATACCACTTTTTCGGTCGGTAATGGTGAGGCGATTGGATGGGTGGATTGCACAGAGTTTCGCCGTTGTCTGTGCTCTTATTCGTTTCCCTGGTTCCGTACGTAAGTCATTGGTTTCCAACCGCATGGTTTAATGCAGTTCCTTGCATATTTTCCGAATCTTTCGTGGTAGTAACAAAATCGATTTGCTCCTCTATAGTTTGTTCTCGGCCTCATAATCGGGAATTGTTGACGTTTCTTGAAATGATTGTGCGTGTTGGGTCGATAGCCATATTGACCTTGCTGAATTGCGTCAATATCTATCTGTAATTTTGCTAGCTGGGTTAAAATGCATGCTGTATTGTTGTCGTTTGAAGTGTCGTTGCTAACAGCTGATATTTCGGTTACTTTTGAATTCATTATTATTTTGTCTGCAATTTGGCTCAGTTTGTCAATTTCCATGTCTTCCGTAACTGCTAGAACCGTAGTAACTGATGTTGGTAAAAGCCTGAACCATAGTAGTTTAATTGTTTCGTCACTGATTTTTCCTCTCCCGAGGACCCGCATTTGACGTAATAATTGCGAAGGTTTTTGATCACCGAGTTCTGTCTCTGATATTAATTTTTGAAACTGTCGCTGTTCTGTTTCTTCGTAACAATCAATTAAACGTTCCTTGATGTTTTTGTATTTATCTGTAGTCGGTGGTGAAGTGATTAGGTCACTAACTTGTAGTATTTCTTCCTTGGATAACTTTGCTATTACTGTACAGTATTTGTATTCGTCTCCTTGCTTCTGTGGTGCTAATATGGCTTCTAGTTGCGTGAACCATAATCTTGGTTGGTCTTTCCAAAATTCCGGAATGCGGGATAAAACCGAGGTGCCAGCAGCTACTTCAAGTGTTCCTTGCTGATTTATGTTCGCCTTGCACGGTGATTGTGCCATGTTTCTTGCTGCGTATTCGTTCGTCGGGGTCACCAATTTGCCAAACTTCTTGGCAGTATATGACTAGGTATAAATGAGACAAAAGATGTAGTATAGTCTGGTTATAATTATCCAAAGGTGCATCTTATATACTAACGACTTCGTGTTGATAACAGATAGTAGAAACATTTAATAGATATTGAACGTGCGATAAAGAACATAAGATTGCGATGTAGATTGTAGATACAGCACGAAGATATCGTACTGTAACACTGAGTATGAGATCTTGGGTTCAATGTTTGGATTGGGCATACTACGAATATGTAATCCTAGGTTCAATTCTCAGATTGGGAAAATTATTACCTACTGGATACCTGCTGCTGGCGCCCGCGGCTTCGCCCGCGTGATATGTAAAAAAAGAATACGTGTGGCACTAGGGGACTGCCGCGGTAAAGCTATTGCATAGCATTTTTTATCAACTTATGCAATAAATAAAAACAATCTAAATAAAATATTTAAAAAGTACTTCCAATGAAAAGAAGTCGCAAAAAGAAACATTTTTTTATCAACTTAGACAATAAATAAAAAAATAAATATAATATTTAAAAAGTACTTCCAATGAAAAGAAGTCGCAAAAAGAAATACAAGACCTTGGGTTTGATCCAGCGTAATGTCGATTGACTATCCGATTCTCTACCAAACACGCTATTAGAACATTAGAATCGGGATTGAAATAACTGACCGTATTGTGTAAACGACGTTAGACAATGCACGGCCTTCAAGCCACACCTCCGTGCCCGTCGGAGTGGGGAGCGTCAGGTTTTTTTTCGTTACGGAATTTCTGGATTCGGTCCCCGCGCTTAAGGCCCGCGATAGAAGCTATGCAATAGCTTAAAAGTATCTTATGTGTTATTTCAAACTATATGTACCTCTGTGCCAAATTTTGTTTGTGTATAGACACAAACATTCGCATTTATAATATTAGTAGGATAGTAGGATTGGTTTTAGTTATTAGGATTTCTTTCACAGCAGCTACGGAGTCTACATTTTGTACTCGGTTGATGGTAATAGGCACACCCTCTTTTACACAGGACTTAAACATATCTAGCAAATTGTTAGTTGACTATTAGTCACACCTCTGCCCAATCCTTTGCGATTTACAACTGTGAAATTGTATTAGTGAGTAATAAATGGTTACTAGTGGTGACTGGCCCGATTAAGCAAAAAGCAATTTTAATTAACGTGCTGCTTTCAAAACGGGGAACCTGTTTACACAGGACTTAAACATATCTAGCAAATTGTTAGTTGACTATTAGTCACACCTCTGCCCAATCCTTCGCGATTTACAACTGTGAAATTGTATTAGTGAGTAATAAATGGTTACTAGTGGTGACTGGCCCGATTAAGCAAAAACGTGCTGCTTTCAAAACGGGGAACAAAAAAACATTGTGAGATTGTGGATCCACGTGGTAGATCAATCATAATCTTTTATTAGTATTTGGTAATCTTTAAAAATACAAAAGTGATTACAAAAAAAAAATACATATTTCATGGTGGAACGGTAACTCGGCTACTCGCTAGCGACATAGGGTCCGGTGTTGCGGGTTCTTCCAGGGTTGTGGATTATTCTGGGATTGCGGGTTGTACCGGTGTTGCGGGTTGATCGAAAGAGATACCGTGGCCCCGGAACATAAAGGGCGATAGAAAGAACATGGGTGGGTTTTAGTCAATACAAGTCTGACACTCCTACCCTCCGCCCTGAACTGGAGTAGTTATTTGATGATTTACAGGTGCTTTTTGTGGATAAAGCTACGGGACATAGCGTAAACTACAAATTAATGGCCCCAGCTACAATTGGGAGCACAATATTTAACCTAATATAGTAATTCCAATACCCTGAGCTTTTACTATGATTGATAGGGTAATTATCAGCGGCTATTTAGGCTACACTATTAAATGAACACATTGTATTAATTAGATTTAAATTAGCGTAATAGCCACTGTTGAATAGTCAATGCGTGAATTAAATATGTAATGCTAATAAAAGTGTAAATTATGAATTAACTATTCTGCAATTAATAAAGGTGTTATTTGAAATAATTTTATAGCTACCTACTGCGCCTGTTTGCTATTTGACTAGTTGAATAAATTTGTAACAGAATTTCAGGTTTCGCTTAAAACTAACGTACACACGTCGATACATGAAACTGTACATTTCTAGTAAAACGTGGTCTCACTTTGTATAGATTTTCTTTACAATGAAAGATCTCTATAGCTTTATTGGTCGCCATATTGAACAATTGTGGATTTTAAATTAAATATCCGAAGCAGGCGACTGGGCCAGTTTTCTCTCTTGTAATATTCTCACTTCCATGACACCGTATCCGATTAAAACCCTTGTAAATGAGACAGAGATCAGTGAAATACAGATTTAACAATAGAAGAATGCTTTGTTTAGTACAGCGAATAAAGTCGTTTGTTACCTCTTAACTAGGTATCTGTTTTACACGACGAAACGGGTTCAATGGGATCCTTTATTGAAGATTTACTGTCGTCTAGGGAGCTAATATGCCTTGAGAGGATTCTCGTTTTCAATTCAAGATGAGTTTGATAGTTTTCGATTGCACTGCAGCGGCCATTTTGTTACATTTTCAAACAGTGGTTGATAACTTAACATGGCCACATTATTTTATGTGGGTTTTCTTGTCATTTTTATTTTTTGATCTGTGTCCATGGAAGACGAATGTTTATAGAGCGTATGTATAATATATATAATTTTATGTTTAATTGGGGTAATCTTCGCAACTAACTCGTTTAAAAAAATCTCACAAAAACCAATTTAATTAATCAATTAGGAAGTCTGAACTTGTATATAACAGGACTTTATTAACTTAACTGGTGGTAATTTTTCAAGTTCTATCAAACTGACAAACTTTTTCCCTGCGACCAAACTCAAAATAGCGAAAAAAAATTACTGTCTTGTAAAAAAAAACAAAAATTTACTGTTACACGCTGTATTAGCGAGGAAATACAGTTCTTAATTTAAACTATTCAGTGCTGAAAATGCTGGCCCACATCATTCCATTACTGGGCAAAAGCTTTTGGTTCAGACCTTATGAATATCAAATAAACATCTCAAGCTCAAATTCTGAGCATCTATTTCAATTAGACCATTTTTTTTTTCGGTTGGGAAATCATCCAATGACTTCCCCCGCTCTGGGCGGAGCGGGGGGGCATGTCAGACTTGTACTGACTAAAACCCACCCATGTTCCTTCTATTGCCCTTTACGTTCCGGGGCCGCGGTATCTCTTTCGAACAACCCGCAACCCCGGAACAACCCGCAACCCCGGGTCAATTAGACCATTACAGGCACTTTTGAATGTCAAGATATAAAAAAAATAAGCTACAGTCCCAGACAATGCTTATTACCTCAATGAAAAATAAATATTATTTATTAAATAACATAATCTTAAATTGGTATATAGTTTGAAGATTGTATTTTTTAGTTTTCTCTTATGTTATAATTATGATTTAATTTAGACATATACAAATATTTGTACATAAGATTGGCAGAATTTTTTCGGTTAATGGTGGTCTGTTATAACTGTAACATGTGTTGTTCTGATAAATAAACTCTTTTTCTAACCTGTGAAACTAAGAAGAGTTGCCCATTCCAAAGCTTTGATCTCTATGAAGAACAATGGATAAAAAAATCCATAGACACTCTTTTCAATCATCTAGATCATAATATGATCTAGATGATTGAAAATTTAACGTCTAAAATTTAACACAGAAGATTTAACGTCTTTATATTATAAAGACGTTAAATCTTCTGTGCTAAATTAGCTGAGTATATAGGTATCTCCAGTCAATTATAAGAAGTACACACGTATAATAACATACTGTAACGGCAACGAGATAAGTTCCATTCAGCCTTAATCCACTTCGTCGAAGCAATTGACCTATGAAAGGACACAATAAGCACAATAATAGAGTGGGTATTTTACCAAAGAGTTCCTTTAACGATAATTGCTTATAACCTAAAGTAGCTCCGGGTCTGAACTGTTCAGATTGACTACAATTTGGAGGTTAAATACCTTAAGTTTTGATTAGTGAAGACTTTAACTTCTAGAGCCCCAGCGGCACAAAAACGTGCCAGTAAACAAGTATTACCGTTGAGCCCCGCTGGTACAAATTTGTGCCACCAAACCCCGACCGATTTAAAACTGTATTTATAGTAAAGATAAGTCTTAAAACCAGATTACTCTTACGATAAGAGCCCGCCCGGCGGTGCTTGACGGATAGTTGACGTAAATAATGGCGGTCCTTGAGAAGTTAAAGCATTCGCTGTGATTTTTGGTTCTTCCTGATTAGTAATTTGTTTCTAACTGATGGCAATAGGTTAGCTCTTCTATATAAAACTAAAACATTAGTGGCAGAAATGGATGCAGGTACCATAAGTGTATATTATGTACTTTTTTATTAAATAGAAAACGTTGTGCCACACTAGGAATTTTTCCTCTATCGTGGGTGCGTTTACAAACATTTGAACTCACATACATAAACAGCCAGACCCGAAACAACGACGTGTAGGTCATACAAATATTTGTTCCGTGCAGGGATTCAAACCGCGACACGCAACGCAGCAGTTGATCGCTCAGTCATTGCGCCAACCCTGCTGTCATACTCCTCTACTTCACCCTTCAGACATTACAAGTGTGATGTTATGTGTATGTGCGTGTATACTACGAGTTTTCTTTTTTTCTGAAAACCATGCTGCGTCTGATTGTAGGGTTCCTTTTACTTGGTAAACACACAATACCGAGTTAATTATTGACAATACCACAAAACATAGGGGTCAGTGTGTTCCACCTAAAAACAAGAGCGAGTTATACTCGCGCACCGAGGGTTCCGTACAAATTTGCGACATAAACGGCCATATTTTTTGACTGCGTAAATTTAGAGGGTTGATTTTTCACATGTCCGAGGGACCACAGACTTGAGTATACGATATTAATTTGAACTTGATACCTTGATTCGTTCCCGAGATACAGGGTCTTGACAGACAGACGGACAACAAAGTGATCCAATTAGGCTTCCGTTGTTTCCTTGTGAGGTACGTAACCCTAAAAAGAACGTAATTTTAAAAATTTCAAAATGACAATTTTCTTTAAAAAAAAACCAAAAATTGGTGCACTACAAATTCCGTATTCAGTAAACTGAAATTTCCCTTAAATATCATGTTAACAAAAGCTTACCATGGTTCGATAATAATCCTTCTAATTTTGAACGAAGAATATTCCAACCGACGAAAACCCGTATGCCATGGCATAAAGAGGTCGTTTAAAAAAGAAGAAAATGCGATTAAATTAAATTTCCGCTAGTACGAGGTCTCAAAGGGCTTTTCGATAGATGCAATATCTTAAGCCGGCTCTCGAAAGGTCTGGCTATCGCGGTCTTGCCTTTTCTACAGCGAGCCATTTCATGTAGTAGTTTAGCCTTAGGGCGCGTTTACACGACAAGGAATTGCTTGTTTTTTGTAGGGGAAAACAGAGCGTAATTTGGTGTGTACTTCACACGCAAGGCTGTCGTGAAATGAATGAAGGCTTGTTAAATGCGTTGCGCGATTTTGGG
This sequence comes from Ochropleura plecta, assembly GCA_905475445.1. Taxonomy (NCBI): domain Eukaryota; kingdom Metazoa; phylum Arthropoda; class Insecta; order Lepidoptera; family Noctuidae; genus Ochropleura; species Ochropleura plecta. The sequence goes on along the minus strand of FR997735.1, from coordinate 11,438,599 downwards.
TTACGTTTATCTATTTCGTTCTTTTTTCGTGAGGTAGCTTTATGTACCTCTGGTACCTATATACCACTAAGTATATGAATAAATGCTAGTGATATTTTGATGAATTCACATTTTCGGTCATAAACTATTTTTGTTTAAATTTAATTAATCTATTTTTGTTAATTTTAAGGACAAGTTTTTTTTTATAGAATAAATTTTTAATTAATAATTATTTCGTTGATCTCAATAAAATTAATGTTATCATTTGGTTAATTCATATTTAGGAAATATTCTAATGAAATTAGTAATAATTTTATTTCACAATTACTTAATACTTTTTGCTGTACAGGGTCCGTAATTGTACCTTAACTTTAAGCACATTTCACACATTATGGTATGCATATGTGCAAAGTAAACTATTTTTTTCGAGACAGTAGGTTATTAGTTGACAATAGTTTCCTACCGATGGGTTAATTACGTTCAACGTTAAACGTTCAATGGCGAGCGGAACTTCAGGCGGAATTCAAAGCGAAGGAAAAATACCACAATCATACAATTTTTCATATTTGAACCTTACCTTATGAACGTGTAACAACAGACACTTATTATTTTATTTATTCATTTATTTCAAGTAACACAGACTCATTTTAAGTAACATCAAACACAAAACACAAGCATTCCAATTTCAATTAAATGTCAGAAAACAATAAAATTACATCAAACAAATAAATTACACAACATACAGATTTAAACTATTAATATCATATTATTAGCATTACAAAAGAGACTGGTTCACGTCAACGATTCGTTCGTTGACGTGAACCAGTCTCTTTTGCTTTGCCTACAGCACTACTATACATGGCAACCCTTTTTTTGGAGGGAAAATCATCAAATAACATCCCGAGTGTCAATGTGGGTAGTGTCAGACTTTTACTGACTAAAATCCACCCATGTTCCTCCTTTTGCTCTTTATGTTCCGGAGCCATAGTATCTCTTTCGAACAACCCGCAACCCCGAATACATGGCGACCCTTAACCAGTATATTCTTAGTCATGAGGGTTATAAATAAAACTTCCCCCACTCTGGGCAGAGCGGGGGGGGGGGGAGTGTCAGACCTGTGCTGACTAAGACCCACCTATGTAATTTATGGACGCCCTCTAAAAGCTATAAAGCTATACTATAAAACCGACTTTCCAAAAACAACTAAATAATGGATATCTAGTACTAAATTACTCGCTAATCATTCAACTAGCAGACGTCAGTTACGCTCCCCGCTTCCTGTCGTAACAGTTTTCACATACTCTCTCGGGTCGCTTCCTCAGCTAGTTACCGTACCGACACTGCTATTAATGTTCTAAGTTATGTTTTCTATGGAAGGATGGGGTGTGAAAGTTTCATGCATCCTCATCCGTACTAAACAAGAATGAGGTCAAGAACAACTATTCAAGTGGGAGATAAACTTGGTTTTCTGTACCACCAAAACTATAACATCATTGTCTTTTTTTTGGGGTTCAGTACCTCAAAAGGAAAAACGGTGTCTGTTGGTCTTTCAAGACCCTTTATCTCAAGAACGCATAAAGGTATCGATTTGAAATTTAAACCATATACTCAAATCTATGGTCTGTTGGAGTTCTGGATATATCATATCTTTAAATCTACGCAGTAAAAGAAATGGCTACTTATGTCGCAAGTTTATACGGAACCCTCGGTGTGTGAGTTCGACTCGCACTTGCCAAGTTCTTTTGCCATGTAAATAGTCACAGCATTACGTACCGAGTTTCTTTCATGCCTTAGAAAGCACGCCAAGTCGTTAGTTTTGGCTAATATTTGTAGATCTTAGACAGTTGCTACAGTTGCTGCACGGTTGGCGCAGTGGCTGAGCGATCGACTGCTGCGCTGCGTGTCGCGGGTTGGATTCCCGCACGGAACAAATATTTTGTATGACCTGCAGATAGTTGTTTCTCGTCTGGCTGTTTGTGGTATGTGAGTTTATATGTTTGTAAACGCACCCACGATACAGGAGAAATTCCTAGTGTGGGGCAACTTTTTTTAAATTAAAAAAAAAACATACCCAGTTTCCTCCGTGCCTCGAAAAGCACGTTAACCTGTTGGTCCCGGCTGTCATTTGTAGATCTTTGACAGTCGCTGCAGTTAGTCAATGGCCCGAAAGTCTAATAACCAGTCTTACCAAGGGGTATTGTTTTATCCAGTACTAACAAGGTTGTGGAACTCAGATAGGCAGTCGCTCCTTGTAGAATACTGGTAATCCTTACTAATATTATAAAAGCGAAAGTGAGTTTGTTACGTCTTTACGCCTAAATGACTTAACCGATTTTGATGAATTTTTGGTACAGAGATAGTTGAGACCCTGAAGACGGAATTCGGCCATTGTTTTTTTTTAAGTGAGAAATGAGGGGTCAGAGCCCATTCGTCCCCTAAAATTCATCCCCCAGCATAAAAGTTGTGGATTCGTCCCCTATATAGGTGCCCATTGGTCTCCTGGTAGGGGACCAATTAATATTTTAATAAAAAATATTATTTTTAAGGTACCCATTCGTCCTCCCTAATATATATACAATATAAGTTGAAGATTCGGCACCTATTGGTCCCTTGAGATAAAATTAGCTATATTTTACATAAGAAACGGTTAACATAGTACACTTGTGAACAGTCTATTAATGGAATTAATTTAATAAATCATAACAGATCATTGAAAAAAGAGCTACGATGAATGATAATCCGTCATGATAATAATATAACCTGTCGATAGGCTTACGATGTAATATTTGTCTCTACGAAAACGAATGGCTTGTTAAAAAAACTGGTTACAAAATAGATAAGAAAGAAAGAAAAAACATTTATTAAGGTGTTTTGTTAATAAGGTGTTTTGTTTGTACATATGTTATGGCTGCCTCGGTGACATATTGGTTCTTGAAAGCGACTGCGAATACGAGACTTTTCAATGTGTCTTTGGTCTTTTATTAAATGAAGTTCGCCTAACGAAATAAACAATACTGTTAATATTATAATTATAATATTTTTAACATAATTGAATCGAATTATCTCATTTGAATCCTGGAATATGATTAAGTAGTATTATTGATGGTAATTCACTTTATGGTGGAATACTACAGATATATTTTGACTAAAAAGTCAAAACTAAATTATTTACTCTTAAATATGTATAGCAATTTTTTATCCGCAACTATAATTTTATCATATTAGTGGATGATAAATTATGTTCTTGTATTCTAAGTGTTTCTTTTTAGCTCAATGTGGAGTCGTTGTCACCCTTTTAATGTACAAAAATAATGAACGTTCTAACATTAATTCTGTTTTGCTCCAAAAATTGGTTAGTACTCTCCAGATGTGCGCGGCGTGTGGCATGCCGAAGCGGGAGGGGTAATCTTAGCCAGAGTATCTGTAAATAACAAAGGCGTAGCCCAATAAAATTCAGTTATTACTGGGATTTTATTTAAATAGTTACACAGTTTTATTTTACTGCATAAAGATATTATAGTTATCATATACTTTGCTAAATATTTACAAATGTACAAGAAACCAAAAGTTGATTAATTATTTTGAAGACTGACTTAATGCCTAGAGCCTAGAGGCATTTTATTCATTTTAATCTTATTTGAAATAAACATGATATCTACCGAATTACTATATTTTTTTTACCCTTTTCTGCGCGACTGTACCAGGACTACCAAGTTGCAGTATACACATATACATGTACTTATATTAGAAGAATGAATAAAAATAAATATTCTTCAGGGGACGAATGGGCCCCTCAAAAGTTCCAGGGGACGAGTGGGCACAGGGTGCGAATCTTAGGGGACGAATGGGCTGTGACCCGAAATGAGGGAGAAAGAGGGATGAAAAGGTAAAACTTAGCATTGCTATTACTATTAATCAAGCGCAAGGGCAAAAATTACAGATAGCAGATACCTGCAAATCAAGAAAGAGGAACTGTGTTACCCCGAATTTAACGCGAGTGAAGCCGCGGACAAAAGCTAGTCAACTATATTTGGTTAGACTGGAAGCCGATCCCAACATATTAGGAAAAAGGCTAGGCAGGTACACATACCAAAGCTGCTGCTCGTAAACATCCAAGACCGTGCTTTTTCCTAGCGTGAGTGTCACTGAGAATCTATATTAATGTTACCTCATCATCGTTATCATTATTAGCCTGGAATTGTTCTGGAATCGTGCATCTTTTCTCGACGTTTTATAAGTGCCCATGTAGGCCTATGTGAAATAAAAATATGTTGATTTGATGTGATTGTCCACTACAGGGTTAAGCCCTTTTTTTCTTCGACCACACGTCCCTGTTGTGTTTCCAGGTGTTACCCGCGATGTTGACGATATTGTCGACTCATTGAGCTTTAGGATAGCTCTGGTTTCTCTGGCCTAACCTTGGCCGCCACTCAGTCAAAACCTTGCTTCATTGGCTATCTCTGCGTCTAGTAGAATGTCATTTTGAGCTGTCCATAAATTCGTAGTTCAAAAAGATTCAGCTCTTTGACAAACAGACTGATCGATTATGTTGCAATATGTTCAACTAGCTCGTGCCCGTGGCGTTGGTTGCGTAAAGTTCAGTCATTGTTCCACGGTGTTACTGCTGGGGTGATTGTGTAGAATGCAATTGTGTGCCCGCACCCCAGGCAAAAGTGACGACAAGGAACACCGTGTGGTTTTAGTCAGAAGGAGTCTGACAGACCCCTCCGCTACCCCATAGCGGAGGACATCCATAGAGGATTTCAAACAAAAAGTGTTCCGCAGGACTCTTCAATGGCGATAAAAGTAATATGTGTTAATCCAGGTTATAAACTGTGCGTCAAAATGAAACATACACATACAAAGTTTTGCCTATACATATAATATTAAATAGCATGCAGATATTGACTCTTTAAGTACAAAACTATTCTTAAGCCTCAATTTGGCACAGTCAAGCAGTCTAGGATATATTTTTATAACAATATCTATGAAGTTTCTAGCAACCCAAAAACCCGTCATAATAATATTCTACAACATAAGCTTGTCATAATTCAGTATAGAACGTGGGTAGGCCCGGGTATAATAACGGACTATTCTGTGAGCAGATTACCTTGATCACGTGCTTCCCACTCAGGTTAATAGTCACAGTGTAATCTGATACTTAATTGTTCATGTTAAGTACTTACGAGCATATAGTTATCACGTTAAAAGCGCTCTAGGTGTAATAGGGTGGTTTCCTATTTTTTTATTAGTCCGTCTTTTAAATTATTTAAAAATAAGGGACACGTATTTTTTTATTTATAAATTGGACCTAAACTTACTAAGATATAGGCCATTAAAGTTACGTGAAACGTCACGCGTTGCTGCAGTTTTTGCAACAAGTAATATTAACGCCCGTTCCAACAAACAAAAAACGCCTCGTTTTGCTTACGGATGGTAGTATTTTGACATAAATACTATGAGACGTCATGTCAAAATCCTACTATCCGTAAGTAAAACGACTCGTTTTTGTTTATTGGAACCGGGCGTTAGTAGTAGTTTTAAAGTTTTTGGTAATTTACTTTGATAAATTACCAAAAACTTTAAAAAGTAAAACCACAATAAAACATTTTTAATCGCATTTAAAAAAAATCTTGATTGTAAACGCATACTACTTACTCTATTAATGAGTTTTTAGATGATAAAAACATAACATAAAACTTTGTCCGATCTATGTCTTATTCTGTTTTGTTTATGAAACGGTTTTACCCTACTACTAACTAGCATATTGGTGACCAAACACAAATTTTATTTCATAATTACCTATGTTTAACAAAAAAATAACTTTGACATTGACTTTGACTTTAGATTCTTCTTATTATTGCCTTTGGTCCTAGTTGGTGTCTTGATCTGTTCTTACATTCCACCTTAACGTTATGTAATCTCCAAAGGGGGCAGATGTTTCGAACAACCCGCATCCCGTCCGGGGATGCGGGTTGTTCTTTCTTTTACCCTTTATGTTATGTTGTTCGAAACATAACATAAAGGGTAAAAGAAAGAACAAAGGTGGATTTCAGCCACTAAAAGTCTGACACTCCCCCCCGCTCCGCCAAAAGCGAGGAAGTTATTTGATGATTTTACATCCGTATTATAAGGGGGCGGATGTGTATACAATAGTATCACATTTTGGCCAGATATGTTTAAGGTATAATAGGGGCAAACCTATTGCCATCAACCGACAACAGATTCAAACTCCGTGGTTGCCTTGTCAAAAAAATCAATAGTTCCATTACCAACAATGGCAACCCTACTTGCGCTAACCGAATTTTTATTTTCATTCCGCTTTCTATATCTACGATCTTCGGATCACATCCATTTGTTCTCAATTCTTTGTAACCCGAATGGTGTTAGTGCGATGCCGAAAGAATGATCGGCCGCTAATACTGCTCCAAAATGGTGAATGGCCGCACGAGTATGCGGTCATGCACTTTTATTGCAGCTTTTCATGAGAATTGACCGTTGAAATGTCGTTTGAAACGATTGGTGTTTTAGATAAAACTGAATCTTTTTCAATAGAGACTTAGTTTTATCTGAGAAAGAATTTTATACACAATGTTTCAATAAGTATAAAAACACGTATTCTTCTTAACAAACCATTTCATGTGATATCCATAATCATGGGAATGCATAAAAACCAACTCCGCCATATTGAATTAGAATGACGTCACTTAGCTCAATATGTATTGTGATCCAAAAGCATTTATGGATAATTTCAGCCGAATCGAATACCTGGTTTAACTACTAAGACTACTGAAAATAACCAAGGACCAGTTGTCCGTCTTAACCCTGGATCGAAATTACTGGAAGTCGTGGGGGTCTTAGCCCAGCAGTGGGATGATGTGTGCTAACTGTAACAGTAACATGTAGTTAGTAGCCGCGATTACCTAGGTTGGTCTGTGGATGGAGACCACCCGTTACATACTAAGCTTAATTTGTTCCTCGGAAAGCACGTAAATCTGCTAGTCCCAGCTGTCATTTGTAGATCTTTGACAGTCGTTACAGATACTTAGTACGAACTGGATTGTGATAAGCCAAGCAGTCGCTCCATGTTATATTTTGGTACTAGCTGGCGCCCGCGGCTGCGCCCGCGTGATAATCAAAAAAAAAGTATCCTAAGTGTTATTCCAGACTAAAATCTACCTCTGTGCCAAATTTTATCAAGATCCGTTCAGTCGTTTTGACGTGAAAGAGTAACAAACATCCATACATCCATCCATCCTCACAAACTTTCGCATTTATAATATTAGTTGGATTCAGCTGCATCCGGTTAGGTATTTTGTTACAGATGATGCTAATAATAAAAGAGTGTTTATTAATAAACAGAAAATACCCATTAACCACGTTAGGCCAAAAGTATAAAAATACTAATTTGATATAAGATAAGCTCATGCTTTTCTTGTATTCTTAGGTTCAAGATTTGAAAAGGGCGGGGTATGTAGGTGTACCATTTAATAAGCTTCACCAGACATTGGTCTGTTACTTCTTGGAATACCGGCAATGTTTTGAAAATGGTGGAACTTTTTAAGCTTCTAAAGTTGACTTCTTTGACACACCGTGTGGGTGTTGAATCCCCTCAGTCGTACCACGAGTAATTGACACCCACGCCATGATTTAAAACAAGCTACAGTCCTTTCACAATTATGTTACCTCGGTCAGCAACAACCTTATTGGAACTAAAATAAGAACAGTTGATATTTTCAAGATTTACAGACATTTAAAACTCAACAAAAAACCTCAATGTGATGATTATAAAGATCACTGTTATATGACAGAAGTGCAGTTGTCATTGGTAAATTTTATGTGAAAAAACTATATGATTACCTTCATGATTAGGTAATTAACAAAATGTTCATTCTAACGGTTTTGCTATAATTATACTTAAAAAGTAAAAGTAATAAACATGAATGTAAGCGGGAGTAGTGTGGGACGGACGATGAATGGAACGACGCTCTTAGAAAGATGGTTAAGACAGACTGGATACAGAACGTGGATGAAAGGTTATGGTTCAATCGGCTCTGGGCTCATAAAAATATGATATTTGATCAATGTGCGGAGTCCGCATCCTGTCCGTATCTAGTAGATTGATTCTCAACTGTCTGTGTCAAATCATGGTTTTAGTACTAAACGCATTCGGAATACACTATAAGGTAAATACAAGTGTATAGCTTCGAATAATATTGTTCACAAAACGCCTTGATTGGATTCAAGGAACAGCGCAATATTAAATTGCATTGCATATTCCACGAAAGGGTCGGGTTCCAAAAATACCATATGTTATGTTGGTAACGTTTCAGTTACTTTAGGTAACAATACATAAGTAGCAACAAATTGTTTTCCGTTACGCATACGCATTGCAGTGAACCTTTTTGGTAGTGGCGTTGACGGGTTGAACGAAAAATCAATCCATTAGGCATTTTTTTTGTTTTACAGTTATAACGATAACTGTAATAATTTTGATGTTATGGAAAGTTATAATTAAAGTGTGGCATTGACATGTAGAATATAATACAATATACTTTATTGTACACTAAAATAATGGTAGTAGAACTATACAATATTATAAGTGCGAATATTTGTGAGGATGGATGGATGGATGTTTGTTAATCTTTAACGTCAAAACGGCTGAACGGATGTTGATGTAATTTGGCACAGAGATAGATTATAGTCTGGAATAACACATAGGATTTTTTTTCGATATCACGAGCAGAGCCACGGTCACCAGCTAGTAATATGGTTCAAAGAGCTACCTCAGAATTCGATATCTATGAAATGGTGTATTGGAAAATCATTATGTTGGTGTAGCGAGAAAAAATATATAACCCGAATTTCCATCAAAAAGCAAAAAGTATTCGGTTGGCGCAGTGGCTGAACGATCGACTGCCGCGCTAAGTGTCGCGGGTTCAATCCTCGCACGGAACAAATATTTGTATGGCCTACAGATAGTTGTTCCGGGTCGCTCTGTTTGTGTATGTGAGTTTATATTATTTGTAAACGCACTCACGATACAGGGGAAATTCCTAGTATGATTTTTTTTAAATTTTCACAAAAAAAAAACTCACAAACCTTTGCTATTACGACATTCGGTGATTACTAAAACTCTTGGCATTGCAGCCGCGGTCACTGGAAAGTCCCATGAACAAAGAAACTTTACAGCGTTAAGAGGAAATATTGTAGATCCTTTAATAAAGCCTTAACGACACACTTTACCAAAAACCGGCGCGTCACAGATACACAGCAGGTTTTAATGAAAAAACTTTCCTACATTTCAATTAGTATCCGTTCAAAGACTGTAATTTTCAGACGTTAACGAGTTTAATTTTATCGAAAATTAATTGCGACATCTTCATTGAAAACTTTTCACTCAACTTTAATACCTACGTAAATTTTCGTTCGGGAAAACTTTGACAATACAGCATCTACTGTAAGACTCCGAGGGGTGACTGAGTAGCTGTTTCGTTGAAGTGAATCTTAAACAAATTTTCTCTTCAATCACCCGTTGAACCTTCAACTGGATTGCCAAAACATTATTAAGAAAGTTCGCATCTCGTTTTGTGCTGTTTAATTATACAGAATCAATACAGAAGAAAAATGTCTTGTGTTCTTCCGTTGTGGAATGTCCACAGTTCCATTTCATTCAGATTTTGTACTACTCGGGAAATGGACCTATTTGGCGCACGCGTGTGGTTCATGTGTTATTCAATTTCATGTTAGTTTTTAATTTTGTTAAACTGTGCCAAATGAACTGTTTATTTTTTAACTTGCATGTTACGAAAATGGAATGAATCACTATTTGTTTTATTCTTTAACCGTTTTATGTATACTTTCTTTTTAAACGTTGCCAATAAATGTTTTATTCTATTACTTGGGTGTAATGACCCCGATTTGGTAGTAACGTAATGTTGTCGGAGATATTAACTTGTATGACGTTGCTCAGTCACTGCACCATACGTTTCCAGTTTTATCTGCCAAGCGTTTTCCCAACTTTAAAGGGGTCGGCTTGCAGTCTTTCCGAATGCAATTGAATACCATTATTTAAAATGGAGTGACTGCCTATCTGACATTTTTATCCACATTACACTTTTTTTACATGTTTTTTTTTCATATATTTATATATAATTAACATATAAATATTTATTTAATATATATATAAGTTAAATTTAATGAAGGTTTGTCTAAATAACATTAACTGATGGGCATAGTTAGCATATTTATAAGTATCATAGTTACTTTGGGCTAACGCTAACTTTAACCTGTGTGATAATCTGAAAAAACTTTCTCTCCTCTTTTCTTCCCTCTGTCTCCCCTTTTCTCACTTTTTTTTAAATTATCCTATGTCCGTCTCCAGAGTCCAAATTTGTGAAAACCTACTTGCAAATAAATATCATTTATCATTTACCAGCGATTTCACCCGCTGCTCAGGTACCCTTCTGAAGAGGGCCACCCTTTAAAAATATATTACGATCTATTCTTAGACCTACATACTGAATATATACATAAAATTTCATGAAAATTGGCCAAGCCATTAAAGAGCAGTGTGGCAACTAGAACTGTAACACGAAAATTTTATTTTTAAGAAGAAACAAAGATAAGTTTCTTACAAAACCTTTTTATATAAAAGGTTTAAACTACTGAACTAATTGCTGCCAATTACCTGTCAGATTTTTTGCATATCGAGTCAGCCCTATCGATTTGATGTCGAGTTCTTAAAAGCGATTGAGCTGTAGTAATGAATATTACAAGGACTTTTCGATTTAATAAATTCACATATTCGATCATATTTTGGCTACTTCATTCACACAAGAATTGGGCAACGACCCGAAAAGTACGCGTAACTTATAATTATTATTCGATCGACCGACAGATTTATTAAAATCAAACTTACTCGTTTATGTTTTAGTCTAAACCAAATCCGTTGAATACAAATTATCGTTTGGGATTACAAGTTTAAATCGCTTCTATGTGTATGGGTATGAGAGAAGTTGTGCGTTGGGTTTCCCGTGTGTGAGTAAATCACCATTAGTGTGTACATCATTTACAAGCCCAAAAATGTTACTTTCCCGCTTCCTCTCGCGGCCCTCTTGTAAGAGGCGCAGGTGTGTGCGTGAGCCGCCCTGTGCCGATAGGTTCGCGAGCTCACTATGTATGTGTAGGTGAGCGGTCCGGGCTCGCGTAGCCCCCGCCAGTGGCGAGCCGGCCGTAGCGGCACTACGACGCGCCTACGCCGTAGCACACGCGCTCGCATCTGCCCCCCTACCCACATCATCGGACAATAGGACCGGCGACGATTCGTGGCGTTTTGTAATTTTTTTGTTAGATGTGAATAAAAGCGACTCTTTGTGACATTCACTCGTAAAAAGCGGAGACAGTATGCTAAAGGGACACCCTTTGTCCTCAAAAGAGACGGTTATTAAGGCAGCACTATGTAATTTTTGAACATTAAATTGTTGAAATGATAGCTTACAAATTGGGACAGTTTAGTAGTGTTGCGGTAGATTGAGTGGGATGTAAGGCGGCCGCAGCGGGATCCAATGTTGTGTATTAATAAATAAGCGCGAGGAAGCCAATTTTGGCATATTATTATAACCCATGTGACGCTGGTGTTGGTGTAACGTAATTAATATCAGACAATTGTATTCAGAGTGCCGGAATGGAGTTTGTATTTCTGCCTTCACAAATACAAATGTAAGGTAAATAATAATACGTTTTGGAACACTTTTCATCTTCCAGCATCCCTTTCCGTTTCTGTTTTTACTTTGTTCTGTACTTTTGTTCTTTGTTGTACTTGTAATGTTTATTTACTGAACTTTGTTTGTGAAATAAGTGTGTTTTCTTACGAAGCTTTTAAAAAGAAACTGAAAAGTACCGACGGAGAGGACGGCGAAAAAACTTTGCGCGCGTTTTTAGAGCGGTTTTAAATACGGAATTTCAACATGCAAGGAAAATAAACGATCATTTGTCTATAATAGTAAGTAAATTAATTAATTAAAAACCAATAGGTCAAGATGACTAAATAAAGCTTTTAGTTGGAAGTTTTAAATACAATCAACGTGTTTTAAGTCAGTTCATTATGTAATTAGATACGTTCAAATGATCCTATAGTGAGTAGTTTCAGTTAAAAAAAAATTCTTTAATTGAGGAAACGAATTTATTATTGATCGAACAAATAATACTCGGTCAAAAAAAAAACGAATTCAATATCAAAACTTTACCTCTTTTAATCCAAGTAGGTTAAGGCCTCGCCTCTTACGAGTTATGGTTTTAAATTAAGACAAATGTGAGTTTTTCAATTTATATATACTTTCTTACTTCATTTTTGTCAACACGGACATCGGTGGAGGAAAACATCGTGAGAAAACTTGGACTTGTAATTGATATGAGTCTGAAATTGCCAGTCCCTCATGAGCAAGCATGGTCAATGCTCTTGCCTTGTATGTTTGAGAAAGGGCCTTTGCCTAGCAGTGAGTCAGTTATAGGCTATGTACTATTAAGTACTGAACTTTTTACTTAGATTAAACACCCTTCAAAACAGTCCCCTAGAAAATATTAAGTTTTGTAACTTTTTATTTGCATGGATTTCTAAAATTCAGAAGCTTTAATTGTTAAAACCAGCCCCCACGGTTGTCAATATTTATGTTTGACCCTCTTTATGCAAGACTTGGATGAGAATAGCATTGACTAGGAAAGTATGGCTGAAAAGCAAAAGGCCTGCACTCAAAATTAAGCGAAAAAAAAAACAGAAAACAATAATGACGATAACTCCTTGGACAGTCACATTCATAGGCGATTTTGCTGACTGGGTTACACCACTGATAAATAAGAGAGGAGCGTGTACAGTTAATCACTTCTTTATAATGTGGGTACGTGGGTAGTTCCTCAACTGGTGTCAAAATTTTCAGTCTCGCCATGGTTGCGACTTGGTCGAGTTAGTAACAAATTATGGAAAGAAAATTTAAATCTAAATGTAATCAAAATCAGTGGCAAGAGATTTTATATCATTCTTTAATTGATAGTTGTAGTTGGTTCAAATTTGGAACTGTATGCTTATGCCAACGATACAAAATGACGGTTTTACATATCAACTCGTTATTTTACATTCACAGCGAGCCGTAATAAAATATTAGAATGTCAGCAAGATAGATAGATTGTTCTTTTCTTTAAGTGATTTTTTTGTTGTATCCAAGTCAAATCACATCAACTGTCTTATTTATATAGCTGGCCGTTTACACCTTCATCAAAAAGAAAAAAACACGCAATTACCTCAAAAATTCTTCGTAACCTTGGTGACACCGATTATAGCCCCCAGCAATCTAGTCAATTTTAGGAACCTGGGTTTAAGGCTAAAAGACTCTCTCGGTACAATATTACAAAACTTGTTTGGCTCGCAGATTCCTAGAATAAAATATGAAGTTAAAGTTTCAAGCAAACAAAGTCACAGGCAACAATTAGTATTTCATAAAGCACTTTTAATTTAATTTCACCTCTGTAACTATGCACTCTTTGTTGCATGTGTGTGTTCCATTTAGTTATTTCTCTTTTGTTTTTGCTAAAGTTACTAAACATGCATTGTGGCGTCGTCCTGTTTTATGTCTTTATCTCTGAATAAATTAGAAGGACCTACATTGCGTTTTGTTACATAATTAAGGGAGATAGTAGATTGTGTACGTGCCTTTAATTTCGTTTCGTAAGGATACATTGTGTTTTATGAACGTATAAAATATCGACAGGCTTAAAACTAATTTTTTGGTATTACCAGATCGGAGTTCTTTACAAGTCATTATCACAAAACTTGTCCAATAAGAACGGGTCCTTTTTACCATAAACAACCTTATGATTACACTGCTAAGACACATTTCCTCTCTACGATAGGGAGTGGGCTGCAATGCACGTTAGACCAGTGCAAGTTGGTAGATAGTAACATGTCTTCAAACATCCCGTTTTTCAGACATCCTGATTTGCTGCACTAGAATTTTCTACATTCTTTTGAAATGGTGATGAAAACTCAAAATTGTCGAGTGTCTATCAGAGTTCATTCTGGCGGCCGTATCCACTTGAGCAATCCACATAATATGATACATGGACATATATCATACTATAAATAAATAAAAAAAAGTTTTCGAACTCCATTAGCTTTTACAATAAAAATACTATACAATAGATGTCAGATTTGTACTGACTAAAACCCACCCATGTTCCTTCTATTGCCGTTCCGGGGCCGCGATATCTCTTTTGAACAACCCGCAACCCCGGCAGGTGGACGCCCTGGCAGGCTCCTCTGCTTTGCTGACATCTCTTTGAGGCGCGCGTGAAACACTAACTCGCCGACGACACGGCCTGTCGTCAATAGACAGACGGACGGTGAGCGTCCACAGGCCCGTCCGTCTACGGTGGCTGGGAGTCGTCTCGCGGCGCCCGTCGCCCAGGGCGTCTCCCGCGGCGGCTGGGTTGATTTGAGGTTCTCTCCCTCAAACGCCCGGCCACCTCCTTTTCTAGCATTACTGCTTCGCAGAAGGGGGTGACCGCTTCCCATTCCCTCTCGCTCCGGACCATGGACTGAATCAGGGCCGGACGCGAGAGGTGCTCCGCCCAAGCTGGGCAGACCGCCACTGTGTGCTCCACCGTGTCCTCTAGGCGATCGTCACAATGGTGACACCCGGGCGTTTCCTCCCGCCCGATTATGTGCAGGAACCTCCCGAAACTTCCATGTCCGGTGAGGACCTGCGTCAGGCGGTAGGTGAGGACGCTATGCCGCCTCTCCATCCACTCCTCAAAGAGAGGACTTACCGCCACTATTGTGGCGTGCCCTAATACGTTGCCCTGCTCTAGGAATTTCTTCTGTATCGTGAGTGCGTTTACAAACATTTAAACTCACTTACATAAACAGTCGACAGACCCGGATCAACCATCTGTAGATCATACAAATGTACGTTCCGTGTGGGAACCCGCGACAGGCAGCGCAGCAGTCGATCGCTAAGCCACTGCGCCAACCATGCCGTAAATTCGTTGAATATAACTCAGTAGCAGCCATGGAGTCTAGATGTGTGCACAGTTGTTGATGGCAATAGGCTCGCCCCCAATAGGAGGCGAGTCCTATATTATTTTATAGGACTTAAATAGGCGTTTCACCCCGAAGAGTTACATTGAGGATTACTGGCGTGATTTTCTGTTAAATGCCTAATACTTACTTATATATTAATATTATAAAAGCGAAAGTGAGTTTGTTTGTTTGTTACGTCTTCAGGTCTTAATGGCTAAACTGATTTTGATGAATTTTGGTACAGAGACAGTTGGGACCCTGAAGACGGGCTAATTTAAAAAATAAGTGAGAAATGAGGAGAAAGAGGGAAGAAAAGTGAAATTTAGCTTTGCTATTACAATAAATAAGGCGCAAGGGCAAAAACTACAGGTAGCAGGTACCTGCAAATCAGGAAAGGGGAACTGTGTTACCCCGAATTTAACGCGAGCAAAGCCGCGAGTAAGAGCTAGTACTAAATATTTCGATTGCTTAGCAAACGATGTATACAGCAATGGTTGACGATAAAATCTCTGCTCAAAAACCCTCAGGATGCCGCTAGAGCGAGCCCAATTCATGTGGACTAGGAACGTGTGCGTGTAAACTACAACATCACATAACTTAATCTTACCTGATATTAATTTATAAATTAATACAATGACTATTTACAGTCTATTC
Source organism: Ochropleura plecta (assembly GCA_905475445.1). Taxonomy (NCBI): domain Eukaryota; kingdom Metazoa; phylum Arthropoda; class Insecta; order Lepidoptera; family Noctuidae; genus Ochropleura; species Ochropleura plecta. The sequence continues at coordinate 11,422,893 of FR997735.1, read as the reverse complement.
ACATCAAATTTATAATATACTAGCTTTCGCCCGCGGCTTCGCTCGCGTTAAATTCGGTATAACACACCAAGCAGACCTGCAGTTTTTGCTCTTGCGCCTGATTGATTTGTAATAGCAACGCTAAGTTTTCCCTTTTCTTCCCTCGTTCTCCCTCATATCCCACTTTTTTTTATATAAAAATTAGCCTATGTCCGTCTCCTGGTTCCCAACTATCTCCGTACCAAAATTCATCAAAATCGGTTTAGCCATTAAAGCGTGAAGAGGTAATAAACAAACAAACAAACTCACTTTCGCTTTTATAATATTAGTAAGGATTATAGAATTTTTAATTGATTATTGTTTTTGTATTTTTTCAATTCACTATTTTTTGTTTTTTAGGTTTTAAAATTAATCAATGTAGATCTAATTCAAACACAATGCAAATTGTTAAATGAATAAATAAATATTATGCTGCTTAATTAAATCCAACGTTTGATTGTCTTGCCACAATCACTACCATGAATTACCAATATACGTATTCTTTCACGTATCAATGGAAACATGAGGTATGTCTGATTGCTATGCAAATCCACCAGTCCCTTAGCAGCTGACGTACATTTTCCTCATGTCGACAGGAATGATCAAATAAAATATGTCGGTTGGCATATTTCACGGTTCCCGGTATTTTGAGAGAATCTAATTATACGAAGGTACTTGACTTTGCAAAGCATCTTTATAATTTTGTAGATAGCTGTGGCAGTCGACACAGAACCCCAAAAGTCTGGCAATCTTACCAAGAGGTATAGTTTTACCATGTGATTGGATTGTGGGGATCGGATATTATGTGGCTTAATATAAAGTGTTGGTATTCAGACAGGTACCCCAAAATAGTTCGGAAAAGCTATGCTGATGTCTGATTTAGGCCATTTTCAGTATCATTTTAGTGTGTCATGTCTGCTAATCTAGTTTCCATTATTTAATTCCCGTTCAACCAAAAATAAACCAGAATAATACTTCATATTTAGGGGAATCAAAACAAACAGATTTTATAAAAAAATTAATAGAATTCAGTTTTAAATCGAAATTATTTCAATTCGTTGCTCAGTTCGAACTGAGCAACGAATTGAAATAATTTTTCGACACTTTGATTTCGAATTATATTACACTAGCTTTCGCCCGCGGCTTCGCTCGCGTTAAATTCGGTATAACACACCAAGCAGACCTGCAGTTTTTGCTCTTGCGCCTGATTGATTTGTAATAGCAACGCTAAGTTTTCCCTTTTCTTCCCTCGTTCTCCCTCATATCCCACTTTTTTTAAATAAAAATTAGCCTATGTCCGTCTCCTGGTTCCCAACTATCTCTGTACCAAAATTCATCAAAATCGGTTTAGCCATTAAAGCGTGAAGAGGTAACAAACAAACAAACAAATAAACAAACTCACTTTCGCTTTTATAATATTAGTAAGGAAGTTATGATAGTTGCAGTCGTGCGGCAGTTTACGCCCCATTGTCCTATAAATAAACAAACCATTATCCAATCGATTGAAAAACAGCTACAAGTTCTAGAACGTCGCAACTGTCCAACAAGCAATCAAGCCAGTACAAGCAGAAATTAGTTTTAAACAACAAAGCAATTTAAAGTAATAGATTGCAGACTAGCCGTTACAAGTTAATCCTTTGAACAATCAATACCCGCCCAGTACAACCCTCACTTTGTCTATAACTGACGTAGAGAAATACTTTTGAAATACCAAAGCTCAAGAATGTTTTACGAAGTTCACCCAAGTTTATAAAATTGAGGAATACGTACTTTTACAGCTTCACCTTTGTTCTTTCACGGCGGATAGGATTTTTCAGACGAAAGACATGCCATATTCTTGGTATCGGATACTAAGGTATATCCAAGAAATACAAATCTTTATGAGGTTGACTACTTAAACACCAAATTGTTCATCTAACTTTCCGAGGAGTAACAAAAGCTATCGCATGCCTGTAAAACTTTCCTAATTTTTTCTTTACTACCATGTCCTTTAATTTGTCACTTTCAATGTTTCTTATAACATGCGCTTTGAACTTCACAATATCTGCCGACGCCTCTCTACTTATGTCAGCGCGCTTGACCAATCACGTGTCCCAAATAATGTTAGGTACCGTCATCATAACGAAGACTGAAGATTGACGGGATCGATACCAAACTTCATCCCGGTACACAATAGACGCAACCAAAACCCACCTTTAAGTCTCGTATACACTTGCAACAATTCCCCGTTGTTACGCCCAGCGGTGTTGTTTGCAGTACCAGCGATATCGCGATTGACTGAGTTCATTGTTTGACGCGGCGGGCGTAACTCTATTGTGGACGGAAAATGTCATCGCCCGCTCCGGTGTGTACCCGTCCTATGTTGCTTCGATGAATTGTATTTTACGCAGTTTTATGACAACTTTGATAGGTCTGAAAAAAATTCATACATTTTTAAGCCTTCATTGTCGGTGCTTGTCTGGTTTTACAATATGAGTTTGTGACATGTTTTTTCGAAAACAACAGGAAAAAAAACATTTTTCCTTAATATTTTTCGTAATTAACGTTTTGAAAAATGGAACTAGTTCAACGGATTGTCATGTGACATCGGTTCCTCGGGGACTCTGAGCTGAAAATATTCGAAACTGGGGAAAAAAGTTGGTCACGTAACTAATCCGTGAAAATTTTTGTATAAAGTTTTATTTTCACGGAGGTAGATTTCATATTAAATCCTCAAAAATGTGGCTTATAATTGATGTGAAGACAGCAATGATTTTTATATTAATTTAAAAGTTTTGCAAATGGACCCACAAAGTAACCACAAACCACAAAAATATAAGCTTACTAAAAAGATTATATGAATGCTATATTTAATATATTTCGTAAGATAATGTTTTTCTGTCCGTTAACCACAAAATCTGCTTCAATATCAATAACATAGCCCCCAGACATATTCTTATTGATCTCGCACTTCGTGAGAACACTAATCAAAATAAGTAAAACTTATTGGCCCAAGCGAAAATCCTCTTAGCTCATTCACATGAAGCCGATTCGCTTTTATTTTAACAGTCTATAATGAGGAAATCTTAAAATTAGGTAAATCCAGAAATAATCAATAATCGTTTTTTTTTCACGGTGGCAAGGCTTCTGAAATACACGTGTTCACACTCATCGAGAATCGTGGAAATTTACGACAATACATTTTTTGAAGAATCGTTAATGACGAAATCCGTGTGCATGAGCCCTTGTAATAAAAATTGACGATAAATTAAACAACTTCAGTAAAAAAGTAAGATTTTCAGAGACATTATAAGTTAGTTTTCAAGATTATTTAATTTATAGAATTTGAAATGAAACAAAACAAAACAGATTACTAAATAAATAATAAATAATAAATAAATATCTTGGGACAACTCACACACGGCTATCTGATCCCAAGCTAAGCAGAGCTTGTGTTATGGTAACCAGACAACTGATATACATACTTATATAATTTATAAATACATACATATTATAGATAAATCACACCCAGACACAGAACAAACAATCATGCTCATCACACAAAGTTTGTCCTGGGTGGGAATCGAACCCACGACCTCCGGCTCAGCAGCGACTAAGCCGCTGGCAGCTGGGTATCTACACCAATAAACACATTTTTATGTCGTTAGCATCCAGGTCACGCGCTTATTTGTCACATATATATGACAATGGCATTCGTAAGTATAAACCCTTAAAGACCGGCCCGTGTGACTGGTATTATTTAGCCACAATTTTTGGTATCAAAGTACGCTAAAATTGTATTATGACTGACAGTATTGATGGGTCATTAACATCGCGTTTAGTATCAGAGAAAGCAATTACGAGATCATTATTTGCAGTGCACTGAACCGTTAACTTGCAAACTAATAACGTAATATTATAATCACACACACAATATTATAAATACATACATAAATATGTGTATGTGCGGGCACAGTTTATTCACATTATATGTTACAATTCGTATTTATTAACACCATTTATTTGCTGTATTCTCAAAGCGCAATAAATACTAGTACATACTGTCTTTTTTTTGGCAAATGGAAATCATCAAATAACTTCCCCCGCCCTGGGGGGAGTATCAGACTTTTACTGACAAAAATCCACCCATGTTTCTTCTTTTGCCCTTTATATTCCACGGTACCTCTATCGAAAATCCCGCAACCCCGGAATGCATACACATCTGCACATAACGATTAAAAATGAAAGCTCTAGAACGCAATCAATGCCATTTGATTGTATTTTAGACTACAGATAATAGTATCAATCAATAGAACATCATTGGTATCAATTCGAATTGGTAGCGCCTTTATGTCGTGGCAGTAACGGCAAAATTGTATCACAAAATAAGATACTTATTAATTGACAAACTTTTATCGGAATGGTCAAAAATGGATAAAACAAACACTCCCTTTTTACACAAAGCTACTTAGGTACACAGAACTTAGCTTAAACCGCTTCACCGCTAAAAATCTGAAAAAAGAAAGAGCATTACATATTTAAAGGAATGCAACGTGCTTAAACATCATTATAACTTTGTTGCATGTTCTAATGCAATTAACATAAATAATATTTCCCCTCCAATAAACTTATACCAACTCCCCCACTCAAGTATTTCAACGAAAACTTTTAAAATAATTTAAAATGCAAGCCAAAAAGCGCAGTAAAAATAAAATGAATTATCAAGGTTTTTCAGCTTCAGTAGATTTATTCGAACGAAGCCTGTTCGCGAAATGGTCTATCCTATATTACTCTGTACGCTGGACGCTTATTTTACTGTCCTTGAGTCAATAGCGGCTTAAAACGAGATTATAAATAAAAATGGCTCGTTTTGCAATGATAGTTGCGCTGTCGTTGGGTATTCTAGTTCGGTTTAAATTATATTTTTTGCTGGACTTGTGTAGTTGGATAGTTTTTTACAGCGATTTAAAAGGCAAGATTCCTTTTTTTGTTTTATGTAGCCGGGATTAAATTAGTTAACAGTTTCAGTTTTCAAAGTTTAAAATTTTGTTTAAATCCTACTTTCCTACTACCTAATATTATAAACGCAAATGTTTGTGAGGATCGATGGATGGATGTATGGATGTTTGTTACTCTTTCACGTTAAAACGTCTGAACGGATTTTGATGACATTTGGCACAGAGAATTGAATAGAATAGCATTTATTTGCAAATATGGGTTATACATGAGTAGGTGGAAGTTGGGTGGTAGTAGTGGTGGTTAGAGTTAGATTAATAATTTTCTTGCCCTTGTCCAATTCTATTTGGGGTCGGTGCTGCACGTTTTCTTCTTCCATTCTCCCCTATCAGACGTCACGGCATAATTTACTCCTTTCTCCTTTATATGATTCCTTACACAATCCATCAATCTTTTCTTTGGCCTTCCTCTCGCTCTCCGTCCATCAAGATTTATCCCATCACTCTTATAGTCACATGTGCTTCACAGAGTTAGATTACAGTCAGAAATAACACATAGGACACTTTTTTTTCGATCATCACGGGCAAAGCCGCGGGCGTAGTTGTAACGTATATTATACCACGCCTGTAATACCCGCAGGGCTGTGCAGAGTTGTACTTATATGTGCACCAACATTTTGCTCTGCAATCTGGAACGTTCCCGCAATTTACGATCATTACTAGATTATTGACTTTACCCTAGCATAATCTTAAAAGACTACCCATCGCAGCAATACATCCTATTAGTATATATGTCTTTTCATCTAATATCACCCGCACCAATTTTACAGCAAAAGCAGTATAATAAATGTAACAAAGAAGATTTTCCACGACCAATCCAGTTTTCTACAAAACTCGCAACAGTAAAAAACTTTTAATCCAATTTAATTCTAGACCGCATTTCCATTATAACGTTTTTTACGAACATGATCCTACAAAATCAATGAAACAAGTATTTCCAACCGCAAGGGGTAGGCACGGCAAAAAGTTGTACCCTGATCATGCGAATGTAATTGTATCAAAAGGCACAAAAACCACAAATTGTACGATTAAAGAAAAACTTCTAGATTGCGTATAAAGGTCTGTTTAATGTTACCTTTTTGTAGTTCTAGGCTCGTCCGGGAATTAGAAAGGGATTTTGACCTGATTTTTTAAAAAATGTTGTTCTAATTTTGTGTTTTTGAACCTTATCGATATTGCTGTGAAATCCCAGAAAATCGGGATTATAAAAGTGCTTATGCTGGCTAGATAGTTTTCATCTGCCTAGCCATTTTCCAACAATGTCGAGGTCGGCTTCTAGTCTAACCGGATGCAGCTGACAACGGTATTAAAAATAGAGCGACTGCCTATCCGATTTCCACACCCTAGTTAGAACAGAGTAATACGACACTCCTTGGTAAGACTGGTTGTTAGACTTTAGAGCCACTGACTGCCTGTAACGACTGTCAAAGATCTACAAATGACAACCGGGATCGTACCGCTTAATGTGTTTTCAGAGGCACGGAGGTAATTCGGCGTGTAATGGAACTACGGACCACCCAAGGCAAGCACAGCTTAACCTAAACGTCAACTCAAGCAATAGATATTATGTAGCTACGAGAATTTTTTTTCCAGTCAAAAAGATTCCCATCAAATGCTCCTCCTGGAACAGTTTGAATGATTGAACGATCCGACTGCTTCTTATTTTAAGCCACATGAAGGCTGGCATTAATGCCAGAATAAAAAAAAAGAGTTAAAGTCCACAACTGTTACCACTGAAAATTCCATCCAATAGGTATACATTCACTCTACAGGAAGCTCGGAAATATGATAAGATTTCACAGCGAAAATCGTTGAAGCATCAAAACCAATGTCGTGGTCAGGTAGAAGCACCTTTTATGTGCTACGCTCCAAAGAATGCGATCGTTGTACTCTTCGAATGTCACCTCGCACTACTGGTACTGCTCCCTGAATCGAGAAAATTGAATTGAGTCTGTAGTACCTCTTTTGAAAATGTCTTTTATAAGATACACGAAATACTAACTTGTTACTGGGAACCAATAAGTTTCCAAGGATTTAAGTTACGAAAGGGTTCAATTTTCTTCAGCCATTTAAACGGTTCTAAAAAGAACAACTGATGCAAATCTTTTTGACTGGTACTTGATAAAATTCTTTCGAAAGCTCATGGCTCTATATCATGGCCGCTCGGGTTGACATTTAGCTTACCTAGGTTGGTCCGTAGATGGGTCACCACCCATTACATACCAAGTTTCCTCCGTACCTCGAAAAGATCGTTAAGCCGTTGGTCCCGGCTGCCTTTTGTAGGTACTAAGTGGGCCGAAAGTGATAAGCAGTCTTACCAAAGGGTATCCTATTATCTAGTATTAACTGGGTTGTGGAAGTTAGATAGGCAGCTGCTCCATGTAAAATACTGGTATTGAACTGCATCTGGTTAGACTGGGGGGCTTGACATAGTAGGCCGATGATGCTTGATAAAATTATCAAATGTTTTTTCACAGGTATATCTTTTACTTAAAAGGAGGTCCCTATGTAATATTTACTGTAAAAGTTGTACAAGTTTCTGCAATACAAAACATTTTTATTATTTTTTATGTTTTCTACCAAAATATGTAACATATTTTTTTAATGATATGGTTTATTGTGACCACAAATGAGTGTGGATGTATTTATTCAAAGTGTTTTATGATGATATGAATTTATTTTGTGGTTAGAATATTCATAACGTTTATACGTAACACTTAATTTATTCAAACTTTATACAATACTCAAAATTATTGTACAAACTGGTTCCATATCTAAATATGAAACTGTACCGTCATTTAAATAATAATATTCTAAATATTTATTTTATTATAGCCAGCGAAATAATATAAACATATTAGCTTGAAAGACCAGTACAAACAACCTCAATTTATACAAACAACTAAATATTTATAGCTCATTTGATAAAGTTACCAGACTGAAAAATATTATTCCATCAAAAAAAAAAAGCGAACGATATCTAATAATTTTACGGGCATAGAAAAACGAGGCCAGTTATTAATAAAGATATAATTTTACTCCGGTTATGAGTGTGGACGACCATCCGTTACGCAATTAAAACACGCGAAATGGTTTCATGTCCATTGAGATTTGCATACAGATATGTGATTATAGCCAAAATGGCTTTATGTTATGGATATAATGCGTACGAAAAAAATTACGCCTCGAAATAGGTTTATGGAATATTATTACTGTAAAATCTAATTTGGGCCGTGATTTTATAACGTTGTTCATGATGATTTTAGGTGTGATAACTTAATTAAAAATTAGTTAGAGACAACATAATGTTATTGACTGATTGGCTACAGAATTTTGCTTGCTTTAGCCAGACAGTCAATAGTTTTAAAAGTATTTTTATAAATGTTAATCATTTTCAACGAATATGTTTCTTTTTATTAACTTATTTTGAAAAAAAATGGAATGATGAAAACGGCCACACTCGTTTACCATTTCAAATATCTTTGGTCTCAAGACTCTTTGGTCTCAAAGGCCACCTCTTGCCTAGCTAGGAGGTAGAATTTTTATAGTAATTGAAAAATAACACTTGACGACACAGTGACACGCATTTTTCCATCACTGTATTTCATCCGTTGTTTGGAAAGGCAGGCATAAAGCGGCTCTTTGTTACTGACCATGGTAGAAATTAGGTACTGTATTTTTTTTTGTTGCTCAGGGTGGAGCGGCGGGGGGAGTGTCAGATTTGTACTGACTAAAACCCATCCATGTTCCTTCTTTTGCCCTTTATGTTCCGGGACCGCGGTAACTCTATAAGGTTTAAGTTACCGAAATACTTCAGACAACGATATCAACAACCAATAAATTCAAGTGTGATGATTATAATTGTTATAGCGACCTTAATAATACAAACTATGTTTTTTTAAAAACCTTACTTTACTAATTTCGCCTGTACTGTGGGTGCGTTTAAAAACATTGAACTCACATACACGAACCGGAACAATTATCTGTAGGTCATATAAATATTTGTTCCGTAGGTGGAACCCACGACACGTGGCGCAGTCAAACGCTTAGCCACTGCGACAACCGTGTCGTCAAAAGTAATGGTCCAGTAATGGATCCCTAAAAATAATACCACATAAAATTATAATATCACTGTATTTTGTCACTTTGTTTTAAAACGCAAGCAACAAGCAAATTCAAGCTATACGTCATCCATGGTACTAGGAATCATAATCCCCCGAGCAATGATCGCAGCATCCATCCGTGTATGAATACAAATCACCAATTATTGCAAGCGTGATGAACATGATATTATACTGCACGGTTCATTAAAACGGATCGAAAGTGTGAATGTGCGAGGCGACTCCGTTCCACCGTTGATGCGGGTCTGTGGACGGTGTGCAAACTGGTAGCTCACTGTCCGTCCGTCTAATGACGACAGGTCGTGTCGACGGCGCTTTCGTATTCCACGCGCGCCTCAAAACGATGTCAGCAAAGCAGAGGGGCCTGCCAGGGCCACCGCCTGCCGGAGTTGCGGATTGTTCGAAAGAGATACCGCGGCCCGGAACATAAAGGGCAAATGAAGGAACTAAATAATGTTATGTATCATGACGTCATCAATTAACGTTGACGAAGCAAAAAAAGTAGTAAGAATAATAGTAGGGGATTTAATGGTTTCTGCCTACCCTTCTGCAAGAAAGACGTGTTTATGAAAGCACGTATCCAACTGAAAAAAAACCGAAAATTCATTTATCGGTTTGACGTCACGGTTGGCGCAGTAGCTGAGCTATCGACTGCTGGGCTGCGTGTCGCGGGTTCGATTCCCGCACGGAACAAATATTAGTATGACCTGCAGATAGTTGTTTCGCGTCTGGCTGTTCGTGTATTGGAGTTTAAATGTTTGTAAACGCACCTTTAAAAAACGCGCGTTTTTTTTAAAGAGACAAAAAATACGTCAACAATAAACAATAATGTAAATACCTACGGCTGTTTAGTACCAATAATAAGCTCCAACAGTCTCGTTATAAAGAGAACAAACTATCCCATTAAGATTTTGATGACCCTCTTTTAATTTAATCACCAAGTAATTTGGCACCGAGATAATATTTCCCTCACAAAATAACAATACCGAAAAGATTTTACCCATCCCGTATTTTATTTTACGTTTTCACGTTAAACTAGGGCTCCAGTTTATATTTGAATGCTGGCAACAAAAGAGATTATTCTACCAAAAGATTACAAGTTAAGGCTTTTTGCAAATATACCTAAACAAGTAAAATTACCAAATACGCAGTATATTATGAAGGGAAAATGCCTGAGGTAAGCGGTTTTGTAAGCTGAAGGCTGTACGACAATGCTCTTCGACCTTGAATAAAATAGACGAAATTTTTCGCCCAAGGAGGAACCTTATATCCGAGCCTTTGGAGTTATTGTATGTTATCTATACCTACACTCCAATACATAAGTACGCATTTTACTTGACCGTTGCGGTCAAACAATGTATAACCATCAATTTCTTGATCGGCAGTAAAAAGAATAAGCTCTTTCTCTTTAACATGAATTTATTTTGATAAAAGTCGGGATTTGATAATAAGGTTTGCCCCTTCTATATATTCCTCTACTACTAAGATACTGCCAAGTGAAATTCGCTTCCAAATGACCTTATAACATTTTGTTTAACGTTAACGAAATCTTTCATCAATCAAACGCAGTCCGCAATAATCCGAGACAATACCAGGAAGGAAAAGAAAATAATGACATCCAAACTTATTCCAAGACAAGTGTCTTACCATGTCCTCCCGTCAATGCCTTTATTACGGCCTAGATAGCGGACATCGGATGTCAGCTAAGCAGGTCAATGTACGCGATGCCAGACATCCACCCATCTATTAAAGTTGGTCGCCGCGGCGCGACTAAGTGATGAAGAGCTAGAATATAATGTTTGCGACATATTGGCGACTTATAGACTTTACTTGCCGCTTGGATCTGTTTTGGATAGTTGTCATGAAATGTTATGTGCATTTTTGAAAGAGAACCAGTATTTTGGAAGTGGACATGGCATAGACTGGACTGGACATAGTATGTGAAGTTAGGTGCTTTTTTTAAATAATTACAGTGTTTTAGAAATAGACAAAGCATAGACTAGACATAGCATAGTCTGAGTCTGATTCATGTCCAGCTAGTTTTGATTTAATACGAAACAAATAATGATGATAAAATGAAAAAAAAACCGGCCAAGAGCGTGTCAGGCCACGCTCAGTGTAGGGTTCCGTAGTTTCCCGTCCGTCACAATAAGTGTTCTTTACCACGGTAGGTCATGAAAGCACGGAAAATCTTAATATCGACTTTTAAAAAAATGACGTCATTACGCAACGCCATATATCGAACCATTTATGAACTGGTTTTAACCTTAACATTTTGATGGTGTTAAAAAAATGAATTTTAGTTTTGTTCTAAATTGCCTTAGCATGTTCTTGATAGAAGTTTTATGTAGTTATAAGATACCGCCAATGCCAAGGAGAGACCAACCGAACAATTCGGTAATACCCGATCCAATGTAATAGGTACCTACAGCGCCATCTCTCGGGGAATTGGGTTACTAATTAATACAAAGATGTGCAAGTAGTTTTCGGTGGTAATTTTGGATTGCGAGAACCGTTTTCAATAATTCTTTTTTTGTTTAAAAAAAGATACGTTCAGGATAATAAAATATGTAAACGAAGTTAAAAAAAATGGTTGCATATACGATTATACTACAAACTTAGTCCAGAAATTATTTTGTACAACTTTTTGTCTTTTTTGTACAAAAACTGTTGTGTCAATCAAGTTCAAAATAATTTTCATAGAAAGTCCTTATAAAGTTCTACTTTTCAGATTTTTTTCATATTTTCTAAACTTATGGTTCAAAAGTTAGAGGGGGGGGGGACACATTGTTTTTTACTTTTGGAGCGATTATTTCCGAAATTATTGACAAGAACAAAAAATGATTTTAGTAAACCCCTATTCATTTTTAAATACCTTTCCAACAATATATCACACGTTAGGGTTGAAATAAAAAAAAAAATCACTTCCCACTTTACATATAGGGTGGCTACCCTAATAAAACATTTTTTTCCAATTTTTATTTTACCACTTTGTCGGCGTGATTGATATACATATTGGTACCAAATTTCAGCTTTCTAGTGCTAACGGTCACAGAGATTAAGCGAGGACGGACGGACGGACGGACGGACAGACAGACATGGCGAAACTATAAGGGTTCCTAGTTGACTACGGAACCCTAAAAACGAAATAAATTGTCCAGCAACTTCGCCAATTATTTTTGTTACCAGAGAACGTAGGGTTTGAGTAATGTGTTAAGACTTTTAATTCCCTCAATGGCTCGCCAAGTAGCGAAATATAAAAGAAATGGTTAATGCGCGCCAATTGCGGTTGTCACCCCAACCGCAACACATTCAACGTCTAGACTTTCAAGCACTTATAAGTCTTATTCATGTGCGGTTTCCGCAAGAGAAAAGGAAAATAGTCCAACTATTCCTAGGGCTGTTAGAAAAAAAAAACAGTCAAGTGCGAGTCGGACTCGCGCAACAAGAGTTTCGTACAAATTTGCGACATAAACGGCCTCATCTTTTACTGCGTGCACTTATAAGATTATTCTTTTCATAACTCCAAGGGACTACATACTACTTACAACTATTACATAGTTTTAATTTGAACTTGATACCTCTACACATTCCCTGACAGACAGACGGACAAAAAACTGATCTTATAAGGGTTCCGTTTTTTCATTTGTCTAGAAGTAATAATAGATAATAGTAATAATATTCCGCAGATTGGCAAATATTCCAGTTATGGTTTGATAAAAAATAAATTACTACACCTGTCTCTTTAATCATATACATCTTATGTCCTACAGTGCTAACCGCCATTAATTTGTTTTTTCAATAGGTACCTAAAAATTCCACAGTCAATTCTATAAATGTTTGATCATAAGCGGCTTAATGTCACAACCATTTGGATACTAAAATAATAAGGAAGCCCTATCTATATTGAAAGAGACGTTACTTGTTCTCAATACCAAATGGCATTCCTAGATACTACATTTGAATCTTTCATACCCCACCCCTAATTCCGTCACCTACAAGAATTGAATTACTAGCGAACATAACTGAATTCCGTGTGAGATAGCTAGAGACATCGATTTCGGAGTCAGTTACTAGGTCAACATGACGACAGTAACGGCTATCAAACAAACAGTCGGATCAGATTTCAGTAATGTCACCAACGGAATCCAATGGGCCAATTGAGGCTTCGATGGAATTTAGTAGCTAATATTCAAAGTGATTGTGTCGGTAGAGAAATAATGGTGTTGTAACGCAAGAATATTTAAAAATAGCTGGTTTTACCCACGTAGGCCGGGTTCAAAGGTAAAATACCACATTTCATCCAATTCAGTTTAGGCGTTTGAACGTGAAGGAGTAACAAACATACACACACACATACAAACTATTACCTAACTATTTATAATAAATAAATATTAATAAAAAACGTTGCCCTACAATAAGATTTTGCCTGTACAGCAGAGCTGTATAGCTGTATATGTTTGCGTTTACAAACATTAATGAAATACAAAAGTTACATTGGTACTTGATCAGATTTGAATCCATTACCTCCTACATGGCATGCGAAGTAAACCTCTGGGCCATAACGACATTTGGTTTAGGTTTACTTTTATTCAATCGTGACCACTCTCTTACGAGGATTGCAAAAAAATTATCATGAATTAAGAAAAAATAAAGTGGGAAAGCGATCGAAACGAACTCAAATATATAGTGCCTTACATCGACTCATATTAAAATAAAAACGTTCGAATTTATGTAACGTTGACCCCACATGACCCACTCATATACATAATACTACTTAAATCGACTTTAACTAAAGAAGATTACATTTCAATGTGTATTCATTTATACGATTATTTCCGACGGTGGCCGTACATACGGTTACCAGGTATTACCGCACAAATTATTGTTCCACAATGGAGCAATTGGTTTCCATGAAACGTTTTTTGTTTAGTTAGCGATTTCATTATAAGTTGAAAGAGCTACGTATTTCTCGATAATGTACCGTTTTACATGTTTTATTTGATGGAGGTAGTTGGGTTAAGTCGATGTCACAATAATATCGTCAACAGTAGTTTCATGATATGACACGTATCAACTACCATCTTCACGCTTAGAGAAACATAAAAACTTTTTGAGATATACTACCTCCTTAGAAGGCAGTGCGTCAGACGACACATGTGAACTTACTTTTGTTTTTTAAAAAAACGTTGCAGTAGGCGTAGAAATTTCTGCTGTATCCTGGCGTAGGTGCGTTTACAAACATTTAAAATCACATACACAAACAGTTAAGCCCGAAACAGCTACCTGTAGGCCATAAAAAAACATTTGTTCCGTGTGGGAATCGAATCCGTGACACGCAGCACAGCAGTCAATCGCTCAGCCACTGCGCCAAACGTGCCATCGGTGCGTGTGGAGAAACAAATATCCTCACCCTCCACACTTCGCAAAGTAGAACGAAAGTAGACCTTGCCATCTGAATACGAATCCCAGTGGACAATCTGGTAATCTCTTAACCGACTACGGGCCCAGGTTGGCCGCTGTAGATGTACTCTGGCCGAATGGGGCATCATCGACCCATCCCAAACACAATGCCATTGTGATGCCTTTTTGCAGGGTATGCCCCATCGTCTTTTCTGCTCATCCTGCGCAACCACTTGCACCTATCCGAATACATACTGGTCTCACACAACAGGAGTTTCATCGACACGAAAAGAAGAAGAATGATTTTGACTCTTAAAAGCTGTTTAAATTATGATTTGTTATAATCTCTCTCAGTCTTCAAAAATGTTCTAAATATCAAATTCGTATTCGTTTTTATATATTTATATAAAAGAGCGACATGAGGTGTAATATTATGTACGAACTCAAAAAACAAAGCATTTGATGGTCTGAACAATGAACGCTAAGTGACTTCTATTAAAAATAGAAGGTAACCTTTCTACCGTTTTTACAATATGACGTGTTCATTCACAAATTATTGTCTCCTGAGAATTTATAAAGCTTCTTCTGGACATCTTGTAAAAGGCAATCATAATAGGGACCTCCCTAAGCCTAAAACCTCCGCCTACAAGCTGGTCCATTTAACCTTTTCAGCATTATTCGTGTTTTATAGAACTCGTAACATTATAAATATTGAAAAGGGGACATATTGATCATAAGTTTGTACCGCCTACGAACATTTTTAGATACCTTTTTCTTTTGGCTTACCTTCGACAATTTGCGTTGGTGGAACGTTCTGTGAATATATACCTATATTTATATTTTTATACTGCTTATTTGGCATGATAATGTTCGAAGTTGTCTTTATATACATTAAGGTAAACAGGGCAATTTAGCTGTGTTCAACCTATTTACAGTTTTAAGGAACGTTCATGTTGTTAGCGAGGAAAAATAAGCATCATTAACTATGTAGTTCAATAAACACTAATTCAGAGAAAGATTAGCAACTCAAGATCTAGAGCAGGCTCGCAAGGTTGTCGACATGAGTTTTTTTTTAATAATTTAACTAGCTTTTGCCCGCGGCTTCGCTCGCGTTAAATTCGGGGTAACACAGTTCCCCTTTCCTAATTTGCAGGTACTTGCTACGTGTAGTTTTTGCCCTTGCGCCTTATTTATTGTAATAGCATAGCTAAGTCTTCCGTTGTCCCTTTTCTTCCCTTTTTCTCCATCATTTCTCACTTAAAAAAAAAAAAACTATGTCCGTCTCCAGGGTCCCAACTATCTCTGTACCAAAATTCGTCAAAATCGGTTTAGCCATTTAGGCGTGAAGACGTAATAAACAAATAAACTCTTTTTTGCTTTTATAATATTAGTAAGGATGTGATAATATGTAACAAGAGTAAATAAAGGATATACCTAATACAAATTAAGAAATAAATACTTTTACCATAATGCATTTCACTGTCCTCGTCTAATGTATATTGTTTAATGTCATTATGTTGTTGTTAGTTTATTTGAAATGATGTACAAAATACTAACTTTGTATAATTTCCAACTGCTCACTAAATTCTCACATAATGTCCACAGATAGTATAAATCTGGTTTTTGTACGAGCTTTTAAAACAGTAGTGTCATTTTAAAACACCGTTGTACACACAGCGGCCATTTTGGAAAAATAAAAGTAACCCCCGCTATTTACTAAGCAATTAAAGCACTGGCTGGTCTTTATGACCAGGCTCAGAATGTTCTATTACATTCAAACCGACGTTAAAAAAAATACAAAACATTTTTAAACCACTTATTATTATTTTCGTAAATGTTGCTCGTTATGAATTATGCAAGACTTTAAAAAAAAGATAATGAAGTTGCCAACATTAAAATATTAAATTACATTTTACGGTGGTCCTGGCCTATTGGGGTCATGTCGTTATGCAGTTTTAAGTCCATGAATATATTTTTAAGTTATAAAACTTATAGGTCTTTTTCATAATTTTATAGTCCGTTTCGTCTCAAATAATGATAAAGAGAATACCAGTCCAGTTCCAGATAGACACAAATATTCACGAACGAAAAATCAATGCATAATTTGAAGTAGGTTGTCAAGCGGTCAAGAACCCGTACTCCCCTAAACATAGCCACGTCATCTTGCCTGAAACCCTCGTCATTACATAAATACTTAGAAGTACCTCCATAGATAAAAACACATAAATAAAGTGGACCCAAACGAGACCGGAATATCTTCAAGCAAAGATGCGAGTAAGCATGAACACAATAAATTTTCATACCACTTAAATCAGCTTTGATCATAAATACATAAAAAACCGTGGAAAGGAACCCCAGGGCGATGGTTATCGATCAACTGACCGTGTACGGACCCCTCAGGGATCGAATGGACGCCCTTTGTAATCAAAACAGTAATCAAACGGTATAAATTGGGAGGAGCGAGTGAAAACTTAATTCGAATTTTAAACTCGTACATGAATAGTCCTGCCCTAAATATTTCGTATTGATTTTTTATTTAACAAGGGATTAATTGAAGAGATTACTTTGAAACTGTTTTGCATGACTATGAATAGAAGTTACCCTCTTTTTAAAGTTAAAATTGGGATAGAGTTTTATTACGCCAACTGTTACGAGCGGTTAGAAATATGATTTAGAAGGGTTTATGATGAGCTATTGTTTGCTTAAATAGTTGTTTGTTCTGAGCAGATTTTGTAAGTACCTACTAATTTATCTATTTAAAGTTTTAATGTTAGTTTATTTTCTCAGCTATACCCGTTATATTATATACAATTGTATGCAATGTCGTTTTCCATTAAGTGAAGAGGGTTCATGAACTTACATATTAGCCTTATTACACGGTATCAGTAAGTCAAATTTTGAAGAAGTATTTCACGATGATAACGTACAAAACCACAGCCGTGGCGGCACTGAAATCCTCTCAGCAACTTCAGTTATACTAGAACCAACATATTCAGTTCATCCTACATTATTATTAAAAAACGCTGAACAAATAACATTATGAAAGTAAATCCACGTATTAAAAGGAGTGTTCGCGCAGTGTTGTCGCACCCAGCCTTAAGCTGGCGACCCGGTTCGTTCGCCAAGCAATTATCTACGTGAAATAGTGTCCGTATTAGGAGCACTTACTTTGTACAGGATTAAACCGGATTACGCTAACTGTAAGTAGCCGTCTGTGCTGGTATTCAGTCGGAAATAACAGCATTAGACGAAACAATCATTTGACTGTACCCCTTGTACCAAATGACGACTTGGACTAAATTGTTTGCACTAATTTTATTCGAATTTCCGAGTACTGAAATGGACTTGGATTAAATTTTCGTATACATGAGCTTGATGGGAATTAAATGTACTGTTACTGCCAAGCCATTGCTACAACACATTGCCCGGAGATAACAGAAATACAGAGACAAAACGACTTCAAGGAAAGGCGAGCCGTTTATATTTATTACAACCGAACATAATGTTATGTTGACTTGAAATACCAACAACAATACAAACGATTTCAGGCTCTATTTATAACACTAACCGCTTAACAAATCGGCTATATTCGTATGACATAAATAAAACAAGGTATTTCGTTCCGACCTTTTGATAGAGATCCAGAACTAATGCATCACAATAGATATCCCATCCAACATGGGTGTCACCTTTGTTCTGCTGAAAAATAAGCCTTAGTGCCATATCCGATAAATCGTGTTTCGAAAAAAATACATTGCGAGTGGGTTACGTAACGATACCCATATTATGGGCTGTTTGTGGGACAGAAATCTCTACGTAATGGTTCCCTCACGGCTCCTTATTTTAAGGATACACGCGATATAGCAAAATGTTTTCGTAAAATGGCTCGCCCATTTTACTGTATTGACATAGATAATGTACTCTGAAGCCAGTGAGACGATGGAGGGAGCGACGAGGTGCCCAAGGGAGGTTTTTCTAAAACAAAGCCGTGAAAGCAAGGGAAGATTAGAAACGATATACTTTTACCAAAGGCGTGGTGTTTCGCTGGGAAATATCTAACGGATGCCGCGAGAACTTAGATAACCGTCTGGGTCAGATACGAAGGATGAGAGAAAATATATTGCCTGTTTTTTTATTAAGGTTTTGCTTCCTATTTAATATCAGAACGGAAGCCTTTGCGTTTTCTAGGAAATATCTCGTCGTAGATTAATTTTGTGTGAGCACTGGTCTTTTGCGAAAAAGAGTCTGGTAAGTTTAAATAGTGTGTTTGTATAAAAAAAAAATACCAAAATGTGTATTTAGGTAATGATTCAATAAATGATTTACAACATTCCCGTCAAAACATTGAATAATTTATCAAACCCACTTTAATATTGACGACCGCATAATCGCACCTGGATTCGCCTCATCAATAAGCTTTCGGCCTAATCCCTCGGAGCAAGTGCGGGGACCGCAGCCTAGGAGAGTGTACATAGTCTACACAGGCCCAAAAATGTAGATGTGGCCGTTTAGCTACTTATCTCCGCCCCTTCGCTTGCTTGTTTTGTTTAAAAGCCCTCGACACCATGTGGCGCTGTAAAAACAGACCGACTCGAGCCGTCCCCTTTAATCCAGGATACACAGCCGTTCGTACACCCTTCACTCATTTGCATAAGTCCTGTCCGTCATAAGATGGGTTGTAAAACTTTAATAAGACTTTCTGATGGCAGCTCTCACAGATTTAATTGGATTAAACAGGATTATAATGATTGGCGTTGCGTTTTAAGTGTTTTTATAAAATGCTTTATGTAGTCATTTTTTCCACTTGCATTATTTTTGTAGTGTATGTCTTTGTTGGCGCTGACTGAAATACATTATTGTGAACGACTTTTAAACTGTTAACCATACCATTTAAACCCTTATCAAACTTATTACATTTAATGACTCTCATTCGATATAAGTGATAAACATCAAATTTCGACATCTACAGGCACATAAATGCTCACACGTTCTCTAAAAATGTAAATAATTATGTTAATCTGTTACAGTTTAGCATTTCAGATGGAGAACTATAGTTCGTAATGCGGTCCCAAAGTTATTTCCAATAAAATACGTGAGTGATAAACCACGTTTTCTCACATAAATTTTTCAACAGTCGTTTCAAGTGGTAACAAGATATAAAAATAGCGAAGTGATTCTACAACTGAATCGGAATTGCCATCGAAACTTTTATTACCTTCTACATATCTAACCCCATTGAGTAGATACAAAAATGGCTACAATTGGCTAAAAAGCGACATCACGCCACAAGTTCATCCAATAAATATTCCTAACTGCCGTTTCGTAAGGAAACAAATGCTCGAAAACACAATGATGGCCGACAAAATACAATACTGCTGAGAACAAGTGAAGCGTGCCCGACATATTCTGTTTGTTGTGAAAATTGTGGGGTTCATGTTTTTCTCATGTTGCATATTTCTTTGTAAGTTGTTTGTTGGGTAATCGCCGTAATCGTTCTTATACTGGCTATTCATTTCAAATATTTTAACTGAGCGGAAAGTGTGGAGCACACGGGGAGGTTATTTGTTTAACGTGGACGGAGTCGGGAGTGTTTTGAAGTCACGAATACGAGCATAATAACCATAAAGAGCATGAAATGTGGCCATGTTTTTATGGTAAGTCTTCATAACAAATAGAGCATTTGGACAGTTTAACGTTTGCTTAACCCTAGAGTACTAATATAAATTTATTACTGCTTAATACTAATTATCGCCTGGGAGGCTACTTTATAAATAAAGCAAAATTTAGTACTAAACTTTTATTAAAATGTAACAAAAATTATAACAAAATAACAGGCATACCTCTGCCTTTATGAAATGCAAACTGAGAAACTCTTATTTGTCTTAAAATCAGCCTCACACATATGCTTAACTTTCTGACACAGCCTTAAGGGATATTTTTATTTAAAAAAAAATGTTGACATTGGACCACTGTTTTGGTATAAAAACTACAATATAATATATAAAGTATGAAAAACATAACAAAAAACTATTCTAATCATCACATGGCTTACTGCAGACTAAGTCGAACTCAGACTTCTATTTTTTATCACACGAATAGCAGTTAGGAGATCGATGTTGGTAGATTCGATGACGGTATTGGGGAGCTTCTGTCTTGAGGATCAGGGTCATCTAGCACAATATTTTGTAACTCATTTTCGAGTTGTATGGAACAAAAGTGGGATCAACCACACTGTCATCAGAATCGTAATCCGCGACTTCTAAATTATCCTCGGTCTCACTATCAGAGGTGTCATCTTCCAAGTAATTTGCTATCTGCTGCTCGTTGAGATCCATCTATGAAATAAAACATGTATTTTATATCTTATAATAGTGAGTAAACAAAGAAAAAACTCAAAAATGTAAATTAAATCAATAGTAAAAACCTACCTTTAATACTAATGATCGCCTCCCAGGCGATCACGTAGGCAATATCTCGGGAACGCTGTATCCCCGCCAAGCGCGAAAGCTCTCCCCGCCCGCGTCGTGGGCTACACTGAGTTGGCGCGAAAGCACGGCACGACACGTCCCCGCAATTTCAAAATAACCAGAAAAAACCGACCGCGGGCGGCCTCTCAGGCGATGATTAGTACTCTAGGGTTAAGTACGATTAAAATTAATATTAATAATAGTAGATTAATTATTTCATCTCCATAAAAATATACTACATTCGTTGCTACAATTATAATCTATCATAACATATTTGTATCCAATAAGAAAACCCGCGATCCTAAATTCATGACGAAGTTGTTTTTCTTTTGGAAAATATAAGACGAGATGCGATATATTACTCAGGCATTGATAAAGCACCCTTCGGCAATCCATAATTTTCTGAGAAAATTATTCGCATGTAACTTCTTCCCACAACATTAATTCGTATAAGTTTCAAGGAGGGTTTCTTTTTACAATATTTTTGCATGTTGTCGAATTGACTTGACGTAAATTATATTCGAAATAAGGAAAATTTACTGTCCTATGGGATTACTCACGAAATATTTTCTTCATTTTATCTCTCTTTCGAAGTGAAGAATAATGTCAACGTTGCGTCGGTCAGCGAAGTAACCGAAACGGAACGACGTTATCTTTATAGGCGGTACCTACGCCTATTATTCTGCTATCGCACTTCCTTAGGGTTCTGTAGGTAGGAGGCACCTATATATCGAAACCCGTAGGTATGAGATGTGTAATATATCTTCTATCGGGCTTAATAAAGAAGGCATGGTTAGCTTGGGAAGTTGCTAACCAAAGTTTTCTGATGAAAAATGTCGATCTATTTTTCTCTGTCGCTCGCGTAATTTGGATCATGTGGTTGGTTGCACGATTGCGCACCGAAGAGATTATAATAAAGTTAGGACAGGCTGAAGGGCCATTAATTTTGTACAATATTATAGGGAGTTTGATGGAAAATACTTTGGATGTATCTGGGATGTTTTTCGGGTCTAATCGGATTTTCTCCAAATTGTTTTGATCGCTCGTTGCAGCTGCTAATTTTTTTCGTACATATTTCGGCTGTCGCAGAAAACGTATTCTAGAATCATTTTACTTTTCCACAACCCCCATTTACTTTACATTTACATAGGTAATAAATAGAATTTTATAATAATAAGCCGAACTTTTGGAAAAAAAATATGCGCGTCTAATTACGTACGGTCTGTAAAACAAAAAGGTCTCAAAGAGGTCGTCTTACACAGGTTACTTAAAAACACTGAATATAAATATACAGAGAAGTAAATTTGGAGCAGAAAAATGATTTGAAAAGGTACCTCCCTACTTTGCCTAACATACCGTAGAGAATTGGGAATAACAACTTAGAGGAACACTTCGTTAGGGAGAAAATGTGAGGGCAAACGGTCTCAGTGACAGGGACCTTAAATGAAATTTGTAAAGGAAAATCTGCATTCATTTAAATTTTTACTGTTAAGAAGATTTTGTTGATTAATGTGGGTGGCTAAGTTCGTTCTGTGTTTGCTACGTCACAAAATATTGTCATTGGAGCGTTCGTAAATGGAATTACCATGTTTTGCGAGCGTCTTGTAAACACATCTTTGTAGTTATAGTTTGTTCATATACTATGCGAGTATATTTGCAAATTAAGCGCTTTAAGGGTAACTGTTTTTGTTGTTAACTAAACTGTAAGTACATTTTCAAAATATTAATCGTGTATATCATGCAGATATGTATACGTTGTCTATTTGTATTAGTAATCCTTACTAATATTATAAAAGCGAAAGTGAGTTTGTTTGTTACGTCTTCACGCCTACATGGCCAAACCGATTTTGATGTATTGGGACCTTGGAGACATAGGCTAACTTTTTTTTTTTAATAAGTGAGAAATGAGGGAGAAAGAGAGAAGAAAAGGGAAAACTTAGCTTTGCTATTACAATAAATAAGGCGCTAGGGCAAAAACTATAAGTAGCAGGTACCTGCAAATCAGGAAAGGGCAACTGTGTTACCCCGAATTTAACGCGAAAAAGCCGCGGGCAAAAGCTAGTTAATAATAATAACTGCATAAAGATAGCTATAACTAGACTACTACTAGTGTAATACACAAATAATTAATTGTTGTATTTAATGTTGTTGTTTATTACTTTTTAGAGATTTAGAATTAAATAAAGCACATAAACATAAAAAAACGAGTAATTATCGCATTTTAGCTCAGCGTAAAACAGGAACGATTACATTAGATGGACACTATTACCCTTAATTCAAAGGATATTAATGTAATGCTTGGTCGACATTATCTTGAAGCTTTACGATGTTATCAGCTTACGGGTCAATGTCCTGTCAATGTTCGCAATTGCAATTGACCATGGCGTTTCCCTATTAACGGCTGCGCTAGCTGTAATGATCTGTAATGTATGACGCAGTATGTAGTGTTTGCTGCGTTTTTGGTTATTGCCTCGTTCCCTTGGGTATTAGCATGATGTTATATAGCCTACTAGCTGGCGCCCGCAACTTCACCCCCGGCTTTGCCCGCGTTATATCGAAAAAAGTATCCTATGTGTTACTCCAGACCATAATCTACCTCTGTGCCAAATTTCATCAAGATCCGTTCAGCCGTTTTGACGTGAAAGAATAACAAACATCCATACATCCATCCATCCTCACAAACATTCGCATTTATAATATTAGTAGGATCTTACTCAGTGATAATGTAGCCTTCTAATGGCAACATTAAATCGGTCTAGTAGTAGTAGTAAGGCAACTTTTTCTAACTAAGACCCACTCATGTTCTTTCTTTTGCGTTACTTTCTTTAATGTGTCTTTCAAACAACCCGCATCCCCAGCAAGAGGTGGCCCTAGCAGGCCCCTCAGCTTTGCTGACATGACACATAAAAAGCGCGCGTGGAACACTAACACGCCGTCGAGACAGCCTGTCGTTACTAGACGGACGGACGGTGAGCTACCCATTTCCTCACTGCTCACAGACCCGCATCTACAGTGGCCGGGAGACGCCTGGAGCGTCTTCCGTGGCGGCTGGGTTGGTATGAGGAGAAGGTATGGTCTGGAATAAAAATAAAAATATCACTATGACAAGGAATAGAAGCACCTTATTTCTTCAGTACTTTTACACATTGTATACAAAATACAGATACTCGAACAAATATAATAAGCTTAATTAACAGAGCTACCCTATACAAGACACAAATACTACTCAGCAACTTCCAATTAGATATAATCCAAACATCCTTTTCTCCCCCATTCAATCTGAACTTTTCAATTACAAAACAAATTATTTGTTCAACTGACTGATACAGAATCCGTTCTATACGGCTGCTGCTATTTTC
Source organism: Ochropleura plecta (assembly GCA_905475445.1). Classification (NCBI taxonomy): domain Eukaryota; kingdom Metazoa; phylum Arthropoda; class Insecta; order Lepidoptera; family Noctuidae; genus Ochropleura; species Ochropleura plecta. The sequence continues at coordinate 11,398,531 of FR997735.1, read as the reverse complement.
AATGAGAAACTTTATTTATACAGAGATTGGCCTACATCGGGAATTTCAATAAATGCAGAAAAATTGGAAGAAAACCTTTAAAGATTAATTATTTATATCAGAAATATGTCGTGAACATATGCCGGGAAATTAATAAAGTAAAAAAATCGGCCAGGTACGAGTCTGACTCGTGCAAGGGTTACGTACCTTTATCTATAAAAACGGCAAAAATCATGTTTGTTGTACGCCCTTAAATATTTATTTTATTCTATTTTTTAGTTTCAACTATCTAACTATCACGGTTCATGAGATACAGTCTGGTGACAGATGGATAGACGGACGGACAGCAAACTCTTAGTAATAGGGTTCCGTTTTACTCTTCGGATACCCCTAAAAATAATAAACGGCCTAACATTAATGTTACATTTGTTTTGAGCGAATGCAGCCCAATGCTAGTATAGTAGCATATTTGACCTCTACAGCCCAGTTCGTACTGAGTAATACGATAGTATTAACGTGCTTTCCGAGGCACAGAGAAAACTTGTTAAGTAACGGTTATCCAAACCATCCACGGCCCAACCTACGCAAGTGTACCTTGAACTAAAGGTCGACCCGAGCGACTGTCATTATTTAGCTACGAGGCCCTCCCCCCACTTTTATTCACGAAACAAATTATTTATTCAACTAACTGATACAGTAGAATCCGTTACATACTGTTGGCCGTTGCTACTCTTTTCAATGAGAAAGTTTTTTGAGCAGAGATTGGCCTACATCGGGAATTTGAATACAGAAGGTGTAGTTTGTTCGGCGGGAGGCATTTAGGAAATTTGCATACGATACTATCAGGGAGAATCTAAACGAAGAAACTTTTGGGGATTCTGTAAAGTGTTATTGTAAACCTAATTACGTATTGGGGTATAACCTTTTATGTATAGAGTGTATTGATTTTGTTTGCCTTAATTTTAATTAGAAGAGATTTCAGTTTAGAATTAAGAGATTTAGGTTATCTTCAATCTATATCGAGAGATTGGAATTGGGAGAAATTTTCGATTGGATAAACTTGTGTTTGAGTTTTAGGTAAAACCGATATTTGTTTATGAATAATTTAATTTACAAGTATTTGTTTTTTAAATTACTTCAATTCACCTCTTTTATTAACAAATTATGTGTTTAAAAGAGAATTAGAGAATTTATAATGGGTTTCAGTCAAATATAAGTAATAATTAATTTGAAACGTGTTGAAGCAATTATCAATATTGAACAGACATATCAATATATACAGTTATATATTTCACATTCAGGACTGTCTACAGATATTATAAATACCAAATCTGCAAATTTTACCAAAGATCTCTAGTGAAACTGTTAGTTGGTAGCTACTGTTATAATTACTCCGCCCAGCAGACAGATTGAAGAGAGATTCCAATTTAAATCGAACGTTTGCTTGATAAACTGGCACTGCCTTGGTTGCTGCATTCAAATCGTTATATCATAAATCGTTATATCAAACATTAAAACCTGAACAGAATATCGTATTTGCTTGTTATATATATTTGCTTATATTGCTGTTCTATTGATTTTCCTTAAAATGCTTTACAAATATTCAATCCTACTCGTATCTTCTAGATATATTAAAAAAAAAACAGTTTTTACGAAATGTTTGATGTGTTTTCTTTTTTTAGATAACTTGCATAAGTGTTTATTGGGTCTCTCAATCAATATTTTTTTTTAAATATCTGTTCAATTTATGGCAATAAACTTACCTTCTGTTACATGTCTATAATAAACATATTTGGCGAAATGTGAGTGTGACCTTACGATAATTCCAGGCGTGATATTATTTGGAATATTAAGTAGATATAATTAGGAACTAGTTAGCGAAGGGCGAGCGTTTTGGGGTTTCTTGTAGGTTGTCGTTCGAAAAGTGCTGATTATCAGCCTCTTTTGAATAAATGACTTGTGATTTTGAGTGTAATAAGCTACATAGAACGCACTACAAAATATCAAAACAAACGAATTACATCACAATTTAAACCACACCACAATTTGGCTGATTAAATAATTAAATAACCAAATAAAGACCAACACAGCCGGATTGTATCCATTTTGAAATTATTAATCAGCATGGTAGTTAATTATTAAGCAAATAATACTCCAAGTCGCATTTCACGATGTTTAGTATGCAGGAAACGTACAACTGTGCTCGCGGCCCGTGCAACTGGCAACCCGGTTTTATTGTACAACCCACTTAAATATAAGTAATAAAATTATATGGACACTGGTTCAATATACGTACGCTGGTGGTCGTAGATAACGAATGTACGTATACTTATTCATTTTGTTTAATGATGTTGTGTCGTGGTATACACAAAAGTTATGGTTTTTTTATTATTCTCTGTCAGGTAGATATCATTTTGTTAATATGGATTTTAGAATTCTGTATATTAAGAGGAAAAAACGGAACCCTTATTGAATCACTTTGTTGTCCGTCTGTCTGTCAAAACCTTTTATCTCGGGAACACGTGCAAGTATCGAATTGAAATTAACCAATTCAAGTCTGTGGTCCATGTAGCTCTGTGGTAAAAATCAACCCTCTAAGTCTACGCAGTCAAAAGGTATGGCTGTTTTTGTCGCAAGTTTGTACGGAACCTTCGGTGCACGAGTCTGACTCGCTTTTGGACGCTTTTTGGGATAATTTTACATTTCATCTAAAATTATAGCATTACTTTCATGTGTATCACTTGCTTTAGTGTGTACTAGTTGCTCCCCGCAGTTTCACCTGTATAAACTGGAATAAAAAGTAGCCTTTTAATCCGGATTAAAATTAAATCCGTTCAGTAGTTTTGCGTTAAAGACTAACAAACATCCATCCATCCATCGTCACAAACTTTTGCATTTATAATATTGGGTAAGATACATTTATATAGTAAAAGTACTACTCAGTAATCACAAACACGCGATACCTACTGTGTAAACGTCAATATTTGCCCAAATTGACATACCATACCTTGCGTGTCATCACAAAATTTAATTAAAACATGTGGTTCTGTACATTCTCGTTTACTTTCTAAACAGCATTTCAATAAATCAAACAGCTGCAAAATTAATTGACCAAAACCTTATCACGTTCATTCAAACAGTCGTTATCTGAATGCAACTTTTTTAAACCGTACTAAAGACACACTTTCCAACCAGATTGAGGAATTAAAAACAAACGACAACTATCATAAAGTCAAGTTTCCAACTCAACTTACTTTTAACGAGACAAAATGAATATATTTCAAGAATGTTCCTTCGCTTTACCTCATCTGCGGCTGCCGCTGAATAATGGCGAGCATTAATAAACAGGAATGGTTTGCTCCACAAAGTTGAAGTATAAGAGGATATAATTAATTACGAAGTAGAGAGAGACGGGAACTATCACTTAGGATTGAGTAGGATTGTGACGCGGAAGGTGCACCTACATCAGCCGTCTGCGTTTATGGGCTACCATACGTTATACGATGAGTTATGTTGCCAGTGCGACATGTTTGTGTGTCGCATATGCTCATTACTGTTGCTTACTCGACTGCTGTCACGCAAATTAGTTACCTACTGTTGTGTCGGATGAGCGGCTGATTTTGAATTTAATCACTGTCTGCTATAACACATGTCATTAAGTCTTCTTTTAAAAATACTTTACTATTTATTATTTTACTAGCTTTTGCCCGCGGCTTCGCTCGCGTTAAATTCGGGGTAACACAGTTCCCCTTCCTGATTTTCCTGCTTCCTATACTTTTTGCCCTTGCGCCTTATTTATTTTAATAGGAATGCTAAGTTTTCCCTTTTCTTCCTTATTTCTCCCTCATATCTCAACCTATGTCCGTCCTCCTAGCCTATGTCCGTCCTCCTAGCCTATGTCCGTACCAAAATTCATCAAAATCGGTTTATCCATTTAGGCGTGAAGATGTAACAAACTCACTTTCGCTTTTATAATATCAGTAAGGATTTATCACCACGATATTCGTTTATTCGTTTGTCAACCACATGTTCAAAAATAGAAGAACCTGTTTCTTTACAATGTAATTTGACCTTTTCCCTTGTTTTCATATTGTTTATATTTAAAAATAGCTTTTATGCATGTCCATCTACGAAAGGCATAAGAGTCATAATACCTTATTGCAGCATCCATATCGATGTTGCTCTACACAACACGTTACACCCGATTACCTTGTACCTAACGAGTTGTTCTAGGTACTAATTTACTTAGGTGTTAGCAATGAGTTATCAATTATATTAATGGGAAATGGAATACATAATTATTCGGGATTAACTATTCAAATGGTTACCTACAGACATACCACTAGAGTTCTATTTGTGGTTAAGGATTAAGGGTTGCGAGAAGAACAACAACTGGGTCTAGTCTCTCTCATCTCTTTTAGTCACATGCACTTTATCTCTCCTCATTACATGTCCATACCAAGACAAACGATTCCTGTAACATCTGGATATATGTGATTACTTTAAATTTAAATGACCATCAATATACTAAGTCGTCAATTTGAATTGTAGCTACTTTGTCAAAAAAGACGACAGGTTCTAATTACTTTAAACAGTGCTGTATTTATTAAGCAAAAAATATAAAAAAATGGCTTTATAAAAGCAAATCCGAAATATAATTCAATCACAAACCAACAAGCATGTTTTATGTACATACATACCGTGTTGCAAAGCAACGTTATTGATTCTGTGAAACGGAAAAGCAAACCAAATTAAATTACTAGAACACCACCAGAATTCATAATGCGAAAGCGTCGAAACCTTACAATATAAATGAAGAAAATACACTGTATGGTTTAGTTCTGTCCGGATTACGTGAACACATTAAGTATCATTTTGTTGCCTTTCCATCCCTCTATTTTCTTCAGATAATAATCTTCTATTGGTCTAATCTTTTAACTGATTCATTGGTCTTGTAATCGTAAGCGCGGTTGCTGAACATGGGGTTTTGGGTTCAATTCAGGTCGGGCCAAGTGTTATTGGGTTTTCAGTGACGAATCGACTGCTGCACTGCGTGTCGCAGGTTCGATCCCCGCACGAAACAAATATTTGTATGACCTACAGGTAGTTGTTCCGGGTCCGGCTATTTGTGTAAGTGAGTTTAAATGTTTGTAAACGCACACGACACAGAAGACGTTCCTAAAGTAGGGCAACGTTAAAAAAAATTGGAACAAAAACTTAGGGCAGGAAGTCTGGATCTATGCGCCGTTGATGATAATAGGCTCGTCCCATATTACATAGGACTTAAGCTTAACTAACAAAATGTGGATTTTAAATTTGTAGCCGATTGGTGAAAATAAATATGACTGGATACAATGCAAACATATCTTGGATAGTGTAAAATTATGATGAAGAATATTTTCATGAAATAAGTTTAGATGGGGTGTTTTTCTTATTTAATATACCTAGGACATACCAGTATGATATGAAACAAATGCGCAAGAACGACTTCCAATTGGCCAGTATTTAAGGGTACCGTTTCTTCCTTTTGAGCATCTAATAGGATCACTTTTTTGTCCTTCTGTCTTTCAAGACACTTTATCTTTTTTTTTTGGGTGGGAATTCATCCAATAACTTCCCCCGCTCTGGGCGGAGCGTGGGTTAGTTTCAGACTTGTACTTACAAAAACCCACCCATGTACAGACGCCAGCAGGTCAAGCTACCCGAAACTGTCAATTTTTCCCAATGACCCTTGAATCTAATACTTTAGAAATAAAGTCGAAAATCTATCAAAGAAATCTGACAGATTGTAGTAGCTTGATGTGCAGGCGTCTGTACCTTCCATTGCCCTTTATGTTCTAGGGCCGCGGTATCTCTTTCGAACAACCTGCAACCCCAAGACACTTTATCTTGGAAACGCCTAAATATATGGAGTTGAATTTAAAACCATATACTCAAGTCTTGTACCTTAGAGCTGCAGTGAAAGATATGGCCATTTATGTCGCAAATTTGTACTGAAACCTAGGTGCGTGACTCCCACTCGTACTTGGCCGGGTTTTAGGGTTCAGTACATTAAAAGAAAAAGACAGATGCACAACAAAGTTATCCTTTAAGGATATATGTCTCTCTGTCTATTAAGAACGCGTAGAGGTATCAAGTTGAAATTAAAACCATATACTAAACTCTGTGATGCCTTAGAGATGTGAAAAATCAACCCTCCAAGTCTATTCAGTCAAAAGATATGGCCGTTTATGTAGCAAGTTTGTACGGAACTCTCAGTGCGCGAGACCGACTCGCACTAGTCCGATTTTTTAATACCAAGCAGTTTTGAGTTCGAGCCAAAAAAGTTTGGTAGTTTTTCGTCGACCACAAACGGGCGGGACCTTAGTAATTCATAGTTCCATAGTTCTCCAATCTGTTACTGGGACACTGGATTTATGAAAATTGATAAAATAGTTTGTGGAGTGCAGTTTATGACGTGACTCGTGCGGTCTTGCTCTGAATATATGGTTATTGGTTCTGAGAAATGATGTTGGAATTATTAAATTATAGGAAGGTGGTGAGATTTATCTGAAAGAGATTGTACTTGCAACTGTATTGTTATTACAGTGTTTTTTTTTTTTTTTTTTTCGGGTGGGAATCATCCAATGACTTCCCCCGCTCTGGGTGGAGCGGGGGGGCATGTCAGACTTGTACTGACTAAAACCCACCCATGTTCCTTCTATTGCCCTTTACGTTCCGGGGCCGCGGTATCTCTTTCGAACAACCCGCAACCCCGGCAGGCGGAGGCTCTGGCAAGCCCCTCTGCTTTGCTGACTCTCTTTGAGGCGCGCGTGAAACACGAACGCGCCGTCGACACGGCCTGTCGTCAATCGACGGACGGACGGTGAACTACCCATTGCTCACCGCCCACAGGCCCGCATCTACGGTGGCCGGAAGTCGTCTCGCGGCGCCCGGCGCCATGGGCGTCTCCCGCGGCGGCTGGGTTGGGCAGATGTTCTCTCCCTCAAACGCCCGGCCACCTCCTTTGCTAGCATTACTGCTTCGCAGAAGGTGGTGACCGCTTCCCATTCCCTCTCGCTCCGGACCATGGCCTGAACCAGGGCCGGACGCGAGAGATCGCCGCCGCCGATCGCCTCCACGAGGGCACGGCGGTGCTCCGCCCGAGCTGGGCAGACCGCCACTGTGTGCTCCACCGTGTCCTCCGGACGATCGTCACAATGGTGACACCCGGGCGCTTCCTCCCGCCCGATGATGTGCAGGAACCTCCCGAAACTTCCGTGTCCGGTGAGGACCTGCGTCAGGCGGTAGGTGAGGACGCCATGACGCCTCTCCAGCCACTCCTCAAAGAGGGGACAGTGTTGAGGGTCCGTTGGTGTTGTATTGAAGTTGACAGGGGAGTTATTGGTTAACATTTTTGATATGTATTGATTAATTCGGATGGAGGCGTTAGTTCCGAAATTTTAATGGCTATTGTGTTAAAATAGTAATTTTTTTGCACATGCAAATTCTTCATAATAATGTACATGTCTTCTTTTTCGTTGCTATAAAAACCATCAAATTCTCTTATAATGTGTAGATTATAATGTGTTAAAAAGAACAACACAACTCCTCCTGAATTTTATTTAATATTGTAGAGACCCATTACATTAATTTTTCTCAAGGCCAACAAATCATAAAAGATACCCACTTCACGCAACAAATCTTCATGAAAACTAAATCCGAAGTCTCAAATAAATCCTACTTTAAAGTTGTGGTAAGTAAATTATAAAGGTTCTAAACACTGACGTGTGTACTTAAGACCTGTGTTCTTTTTCACAAACACTGAGCGACACCCAAAAAACTAATGCCTATACATTATTACTCTGTTGGAATTTCAACTCTCATCGTTCGGTCGACTGTTGGAAATTCAACAGTGTGATTCAGAGCCCTAAAACCACATAGCAGAAATTATTCAGCTAGATCGGATTACTGTGCTGAGGGCAGACGGGTCTCTCAGACGTAACTTACGGCAAGGGTGCTTGGAACCTCTGTTTGATACTCTTTACGTTTTAAACATTCCTGTATTTTGAAGTGACAGTTGGTGAATAACTCTTTATTGGTGTACGTTAACATGTGATAGGTAAAAGGTTTAATCAAACAGCTAGTCATTTTCAATCCTATTGAAATTAATTGTAGAATTAAGAGAGCAAATTGCTAAACCCAAAGTCATTTTGCCTGTGTTGAGAGTGGAAAAAAGGTGTTCAAGAATTTAAGAAAAAAGTTTTTAATAAAAAAGTTTTTGATTTCAGCATTTTTAATTTTGGTTAAATGATGTATCACAAATAATTTTTATCAAGTCTTCCTTTTCCATTGTTATTACTAAAAGATTAGCAGATCATCCATATAGACATCGAGAAACAAATATGTATTATAAACGATAACTCATAAACTACAAGCAATATAAATAAAATTGATATGGAGGTCCTATATCAATTTTATTAATTTACATAAAACTTGGGAAGTAGACCCTATCAAACAAATATAATTTTGCAAATCGGTCCAGGCGTTTTTAAGTAATCGGTGAACATACATAAAAAAACCACCACACGGTCACAAATACGACTTTTAGATGCAGAAGTTCCGACCCGAAACTAAGTTTGGTCGTACGACCGCCGAGTTTCGTTCTAGATAACAGCCGGTTTGCCCGAAAGACGTGGTCATGGCCGTGTATTGTGTGAGGTCTCTTACGCTTTGACTGAAATTGATCACTAAGTAAACATTTTATAATTTCATTAAAATTATTTTTCCTATTTTTATTAAAACATTGTCCTACCTAGGAATTTCTCCTATATCGTGGGCGCGTTACACATACACATACAGCCAGACCCGAAACAACTAACTGTAGGCCATACAAAAATTTGTTCCGTGCGAGGATCGAACCCGCGACACGAGCGCTCAGCTACTGCGCCAACCGTGTCGTCAAAAAACACAATAGAAAAGCTTCCATAAAGTATTACTTTATTCAACTTAAAAACTTTGTAATTCATAAACGTCATCATCTGCCTAGCCTTTTTCTAACTATGCTGGGGTCGGCTTCCAGTCTTACTTGATTCTGTTGCCTACTAGTACTTTGCATGGAGCGACTGTCTATCTGACCTCCACAACCCATTAGAAATTGGGTAATACGATCCTCCTTGGTAAAAATGGGTGCCAAACTTTCAAGCCACTGACTACCATAATGGTAGTCGTTAATGATTAACGACTGTCAAATTTCTACAAATAACAGCCAAGACCAATGGCTTAACGTGCTTTCCAAGGCACGGAAAAACTCAGAATGTGTGGATGTGTGTGAATGGTGGTCACCCATCCACGGACCAACTTAGGCAAGCTTGGCTTAACCTTCATTTAGACCCGAGCGGCAGTTTATATTTAGGTTCAAGCTATTCAATAATAGTAATTCGGAAACGTAGTGACATTAATTACAGCTGCAAGCACACACAACTTGTACTCAAACACAATACTGAAACGGAAATCTCCATTACACGTGTTCCAACAGAACACCTCTAGAACTAATCCCCGGTTATTCTGAACTACTCAAACAAATTGTACCTGTAGATGGCACGACTTTACATGAATATTGTACCAAAGCAGTCCAATCACTACCGAGAACAAAACCAGGATTAACCCGAATTACTTCAAAGCTTTTCAAACCGTTACAGACATTCTTAGGATGAATTTCATCAATGGAAACGCGAACAGCTATATATCTAGAATATAATACTCTATATTGTTTATATAATATCAATTACAGATGATACAATATGAAACTCATTTATATGTAGTTTGACACAATTGATGAAATTTTATACCTACCTTTTTAATTATTGGAAAAATGACATGACATATATGACCATACATTGTCTCCTAAACTAAACATATATGCTACATTTCATTTTAATCCGAAATCGGGAAGTGGGTGAAATTTAAGGGGAGATTTACTAATTTTGATCTTTTTTTAACCTCTGGAAATCCACAAATTTAAGAAAAAACACCATAAAAATATTTTATTAAAATTGAACATTTATGATCTGTGGATTTGTGAAAATTAAAACACGATATAAATTAGTTGACTCAATAAAAAAAAACAGGAATGATGACACTTAGATTTCAAACATTTATTTATTTCTGTTCTTCATAGTAACAGTATTTGAAAGTTAAATTAAATAATAAAGCTTGTTTTTCAAAAGGAAAAAACATTTTGAAAAGAGGTGCGTTTTCTTTAAAAAAAAAAAACTTTTATTTCGGGGCTACGAAGTCGACACACCCGACCAATGGGCGCTAAAAAAAATGTCGCGGTAAAAGAGGGTCCTAAATTCTAAGACTTTTATACAAGTAATTTACAGATGTAGCTAATAAAATTGTGCATGTTTAGTTAAGGAGACAATGTATGGTACATTGTCTCCTAAACTAAACATGTATGCTACATTTCATTTTAATCCGAAATCGGGAAGTGGGTGAAATTTAAGGGGAGATTTACTAATTTTGATCTTTTTTTAACCTCTGGAAATCCACAAATTTAAGAAAAAACACCATAAAAATATTTTATTAAAATTGAACATTTATGATCTGTGGATTTGTGAAAATTAAAACACGATATAAATTAGTTGACTCAATAAAAAAAAACAGGAATGATGACACTTAGATTTCAAACATTTATTTATTTCTGTTCTTCATAGTAACAGTATTTGAAAGTTAAATTAAATAATAAAGCTTGTTTTTCAAAAGGAAAAAACATTTTGAAAAGAGGTGCGTTTTCTTTAAAAAAAAAAAACTTTTATTTCGGGGCTACGAAGTCGACACACCCGACCAATGGGCGCTAAAAAAAATGTCGCGGTAAAAGAGGGTCCTAAATTCTAAGACTTTTATACAAGTAATTTACAGATGTAGCTAATAAAATTGTGTTAATCATTGGTCTAGAACGCGGTTTAAATGTGCCGATTGCGTTTATTTCCTCTGGTGAAATTCGCCCTAAGGAAAAAGCAATTTTACTACTCTATAGCTAAGCCAACTTGCTCAACCAATCTGTTACTGAATATTTGAATTTATGCAAATTAATAAAATAGTTCGCCGGCACAGCGTAGCCTCGGGCTAGGCTGCCCTAATTGAAGTGGCCGGCGGAGATTCGATGACAAAGAGGAATGCTGTTTGCATTTAGAAAATTAGACCTTGCTTTATTAGTTATCGATTGATATACCGCCTTTGTATTATTATGTGATATTATTTTATTCACGGGAATTGATTAAGAACAATTAAGAAGTTTAATTTAAGTTTGTCTAAGTATAAGTAAAATCTTTATTACACAATAAGTGATAACAGTTTTTGTGAAGTCCCTGACTCCTGTGCTAGGTGGGAGGCCTGTGTTACAGGAGCCAGTGCCCTCTCTCAAACGAGATTTTATTTTATGTATAGAAAAAGTCTTTTGATAAAAACTTATACATTTCTAAGTAGACTATGCTTGTTGAGTAAACGGCTTCGTCAGGCTTCTAAAAACCAATACACTCCGGTCTTATGCAATCCGCTTCATTTAATACGCGCGAGTGAAATAACGCGGATTACGTCACATTAGGTGTGCAACCCGATAACATTATTTTGTGTTTTTATATAATGTTGAATGATATATTACTTTGTTATTATTAAGTAACTAGCTTCCGCCCGCGACTTCGTCCACGTGGCATAGTTCCTTTAGGATTACGCTAACGTTAACCCGTGTAATGATCGAAAAAAATAACTTACATCGGTTTGGCCATTTAGGCGTGAAGACGTAACAAACAAACAAACACACTTTCGCTTTTATAATATTAGTTTTATAATATAAAATAGTAAGGTTTAGTATAGACATGGGTACACATTTAGATGTGTACCCATGTCTATACTAAAATAATACAATTAAAAATTCAAAAAGTTTCACCCACAATTTCTTAATCAGTTTTCTAAGTAAAAAAACAGAAACCATTAATCCAGCTAAAGATTGAAGCTTTTCATTGTACTACCAAACATACAAATTATATTGCCCATAGGTACTTGAATAAATTAATATAATTTGTAACAGTTTCCACGGAAGTGATTTCGTAATCGTCGCGTTGTATAGTACATGATCACGCTATTGCAGTTTTTTAAGTGCCCTAAGCACGTGAAGGTACAGGGTGTTCGTTTGTGGACCTAATTACATTAGCTTACATAATGTACCTTATTTGACCTAGTAGTAAGTGGTTGGTATAGTTCAAGTGAGTAATAACCGGTAACACTTAGTTATATAGATTTTATCGATTCATAAAAAGTTATGATTAAACCAGGTCAACAGTGTGTGTGTTTTTTTTAATAACTGTCATGATCGATACTAATTGGATTCGTTTTTTTATGAATGAGTTATTAATGTGGAGTTGTAAAAATAAGTTGTAGGCTATTTCAATTGTATTTTTATATTCTTTTGCATGTTTTTATCTTTATGACGGTAAGGGTTTTTTTCGGGTCGTAAATAAGATTAGAGTAAATTAGTTTTAAGCATGCTGTGTACAGATGTTTTGACCGATAGACAATATGTTTGTAAACCTGTTGCATTTGTAAGAATAGGAAATGCGTGGGAACGTCGAGAGCGGCTTGTTTGACAGTATGACCGAGTGGGGTGAGAAACCCAAAACGTAGGTAACGTAATTATAGAAGAGGAGGCTGGAAGACAGTCCTTAACTTAACTTCGATGTAGACAGACTTCTTTTTGGTTCTTCAATAAACCTATACTTGTGAGTTACTTGACCTGTGATTCCTTTTTTGATATATTCACACCATCCTATATATCCACACTAGTACGATAGAAATATTGATACTACATTAATTTACTAGCTTTTGTCCCCGGCTTCGGTCGCGTTAAATTCGGGGTAAAACAGTTCCCCTTTCCTAATTTGCAGGTACCTGCTACCTCTAGTTTTTGCCCTTGCGCCTAATTTATTATAATAGCAAAACTAAGCTTTCTCGTTTCTTCCCTCTTTCTTTCTCATTTGTCACTTAAAAAAAACAATAGCCTATGTCCGTTTCCATAGTATCAACTATCTCTGTACCTAAATTCATCAAAATCGTTTTATCCATTTAGGCGTGAAGACGTAAAACAAACAAACTCACTTTCGCTTTTATAATATTAGTAAGGATAAAAGGTAATAGATAAAACCCACTTCATAGTGAAATGAACAGTTTTTCAGTTCTCGAAAACTGAATGAAAAGTGCTTTACCAAAATGAAAGGAAATTTAAATCTTGAAAGTCTAACCACAGCAGACAGATTACTATTCTTGCAGAATATTGTAGTTCCAACAAGAATAACACAAGTTTAAACAAAAATGTCTGGAAGAGTCAATTTGTCCAGCTTACTATGAGGTGGCATTTAAATTGCGCAATTATTTTTTCCGTTGCCTTCATTTGTCATGGCGTATCCTTAAGCAGGGGTTTCTTACCAACAGTTTTTGTTACTGATCATTATCAACGGTTTATTTACTCATTAATTTATCACTGTCTAGCAAATTATCTTGTCTGAAGGGATCATCAGGCGATTTGGTAACTTTTTACGATAGGGATTTTATTAAATCTTGATATTTCTGTATATTAAAATGTTAATAAGCATTCAAACATTGCGATTCAAATAAACTAAAAGTCCACCTCTTTTACGGACGGGGAAATCATCAAATAACTTACCCCGCTCAAACGGGCTCGGAGCGGGGCGGGGGGGGGTGTCAGATTTTTGCTAGAACAACCCGCGGTGGCCCTGGCAGGCTCCTCTGCTTTGCTGACATCTCTTTGTTGCACGCGTGGTACACGAAGGTGCCGTCAACATGGCGAATAACTCCACCTTGATCTTTATTTTTTGGATAAGAGTCATTTGATGATAGCCCATTATCAAATGACTCTTCCCGCTGTAGGTGGAGCGGATGAGAGTCTCAGGCTTTTATTTAGCAGATGTTCTCCACCCATGTTCCTTCTATTGCCCTTTACGTTCCAGAGCCGCGGTATCTCTTTTGGATATTGATCAAGAAGCATGAAAATTTCTAACTTTATTCTTGAAATTCTATTCATTATTTATTTTATATTTTATGTAAGTAGGTACAGACGGGAAAAAAAAACAGGGAAACATAGAGTACAAAGGCACAGCTTATTTCTAAAGAAATTTCTACCAGCAGGTCTGCGTGAGAAAATATGAACAAAGAAACGTAGACAATTTAAAATAACCTATCAATATCATCGTTATTATAGCAATTCGAAAACATCAAAGGGATTAATTAGTTTAAATAAAATTACCCAATAGTTACCGAACAAAATTACGCCAAGGCAATTTTCAACCTAAACTCCATGCACTAAACTTTTGCACTAAACTTCATGGAGTTTAGTGCAGCAAATACGTCTCTATGTCCAAGCTCACCGTTCAAACGTTATCTATCTATTCACATACACACTCGACGGCCCGAGTCCATCCAACGATCCAATCGGTTTTACATTTCAACGTATTATCTGCAATGCTTTTATAATAGAATTGCAAATTTAAACCCTTTATAAGCGCTCTGCATCGGGGAACACAAATTCGCTTTTACGTTCATTTGCATTGCAATGTCACTGTTGTGGTGGCTCCCGAAATGCCTAGTCGTGCACATTGCAGGGTTATTAATGCAAACGGATCTAGGGCTCGTGGCTCAGTTGTTGGGAATGATTGTTCTATGAAGTTAAGCTGGACTTGCTACGGTCAGTATGTGGATGGGTCCACCCAGTCATTCTTGTCATTTCTTCCATTGTGTAATAAATTTCATTACCACTGCCTTAAAGTGATGTTTTTCCATCAAGAATAGGCTAGTTTAAAAAAAAAATGTTGTCCGTCTTTTAGATTATTCAAAAATAAAGAATAATCTATACGTATTTTTTTAGCTATATCTTTGTAATTTTTGGTCTAATTTACAAATAAAAAGATACCTGTCCCTTATTTTTCAATAAACAAAAAGATGGAATAAAATGTAATTACTTTGACCATGAAACCTACCCTATTTTTTATAGCAAGAACGGAATCTGGATGCGTGCCCGAGTGATGGCATTAAGGTCACCCCCTATTACACGAGAATTAAAGAATATACCTGGCTAAACGTGGATGAACTACAATTGGGTACAGTTCTGCCTAACCCTGCAGTGATTTCATGCGTGATTTTTATGTAATGCGATATATACACACCTTCTAAAAAGAGTAACTACCGTACCAATTAAGATTATAACCGGCCATACATTAGTTTCTCTGATTGGTGGCCATAGAAATATAGTCGTTGCAGAGAATCGGAAGCCTGAAAACGTAACAACTGAGTGAGAATATTGGTTCTTCTCAGTTATTGGGTTTCGGATCATCTCCGATAGCAATCTCTCTATGCACAACTATATTATTCCGTAAGACTACTATCCCAACAAGATATGTTTTTTGTGGATAGGAAATTGTCAAATAAGTTCTCCCGCTCGGGGGGGGGGGGGGTGTTAGACTTGTTCAGTACCAGTCTGACACTCCACACTCTCACACTTACAAACGGCTAAAGAAGGAACATGGTTGCGTTTTGCTGACCAAAACCCAACCATGTTCCTTTTTTTGCCCTTTATGTTCCGGGATCGCGGTATCTCTTTCGAGCAACCCGCAACCCTATTGGGTAGCAGGCAAGATATATCATTATTGAAACACAGCTGTTACTCTTGTTCAAGGAGTAAACGCTGGATACTTCATTTTATTGAACCTCTGCAGCATTGTTTTTATGTCAAATTTATTGAGCGCTACCCCTATTATAATTACAAGTAGGGTTTAATTAAACGGGCTCAGCGTTGTTTATATTTAAATATATACATGTATTTGTATCGTAAGTTATAATTAAAGCCTTTATTGAAACAGTTTGTAAGGAATTTTCAATTGTGTAGTACGAGTGTGTGCTAACACATTTTGTGCTCTTGCAATTTATCAGTAGTTAAGGAATTGAATGGGTGTTGGTATTAATTTGTTTGCCATAGGATTTGTAATACGATTTTCAAATCCGTCAATTTGTTTTAAATTAATGTTGCATAACTCTTTTCAATTATAATACAGAAACAATTTTCTTAATGAAAGTTTTGATGATGAAATTAAAATATTGAAATTAAGAATTTAAATGAAATTAAACCGGGAAAATGCGAATCGAACTCACAAACTGAGGATTCCTTACAAAATTGCGACATAAACAGCCATACCTTTCGTCTGCTTAGACTTAGAGGGTTGATATTTTCACAGCACAAAGAGAACATAGAGTTGAAAATATGCGTTCCCATGATAATGTGTCTTGATAGACAGACAGACAACAAAGTGATCCAATAAGGGTTCCGTTTTTTTTCTTTTGAGGTACTGAACCCTAAAAATTACCACCGAGAAGTGGGAGTGACGGTTACATCCCACATAATCTATGAATAAAAAAATGATTTATATATCTATCTTTATCATCTTATGATAATGTGTACTGTTATGACAATCACAAACAAAAATCTACTAACACAGTGTCTTTGTGCGTCATCAAAATAAATTTTATTATTGAGAATACTACAAAGAAACAGAAACACCTTTACAAAGAAAGGAAGACACTTAAGTGTCTTGTAATAAAAAGAAAAAGTCTTGAAGAAGGAAATGAACAAGCTATGAAGAAATTCGAGCCCTTGTAATCTTGAGACAAAGGTTTTCAGTGCCTACTTTCTTAATTTATGTACATTGATGAAGTTTAGGCTGTTGATTGAATACTTGTATTCGTTTAGATAACTTTATACTCCGTGAGTTATAAATTTTACTAATAAGTTGTTTATCAACGAGTTATTGCGATTCTTGCTTATAGCACTTATTTAATGCTCTGGCAATTATTTATTTTAGTCTTTACTAGTTCAAATCCATGTTAACTAAATTATATGTGAACTAACGAATAATCTTAAATATGTTATCTTATGTAATCATCAAAGACGACCACACAAACAATGTTTGTACGATAACAATAGTTATTTCATACATTTAAATCGTGCGAGTTTGTATGTGTGTGTGTGTGTGTGTTTGTGTTAAGGTACATAATTCACATTTTGTCTATTACCCACATTGATTATATGTTATGCAAATACTGTAAGTAAGTATCGAAATATTTATCTTGATCTAATATCTCAAGAAAAACAATCAAAATGATTTTCTTCACCAAAATGAATACATATGTATATAATTCACACAACGCGTAAACACGAAATAACAATTCCATCTTACCTACCGAAGCAAAAACCAAGGACAAATCATATAACACAAACGTACATGAACCCAGTAAGTGTGAAGCAGAATCGACCTCTTGTAAGTAGGGCAATACATTCAGCCACCCTTTCCGACATGTGTGGAGAACATAAATTACTGCGCGCACCTGTAAGTGCTAGATCATGCCTAGATAAAGAAATGTATATAGAAACTGATTTATGATTTTGTTATATGCACTTTGGGATTACGTAGGGAATTTATGGGTATTTGTTTGGTACTCCGTTTTGGTGAAGAATAGTCTGGTTTCTTTGTTGAGGTGAAATAAGTAAGATGAGTGGTTCCTTGGGAGGGATTTTTGCAATACTATTCGCCTAACCCAAGTAGGAAAAATAACGAATTTTGGGCCTGTGGACGATGAGCAATGGGTAGCTCACCATCCGTCCGTCTAGTGACGGTGTCGACAGCGTGTTTTTGTTCCACGAGCGCCTCAAAGAGATGTTAGCGAAGCAGAGGGGACTGCCAAAGCCACCGCCTAAAGGCAGTGAAAAATAATGACACTCAAAAGTCGGCCATAGGTCAACATCTTTTGGAAGCAGGATCAAACCACTGGATTGAGTTACATAACCCTCAGGTCATCTCGACAGAACGCCACTATATTCCTAGACTGGTAAGAAAAACAGTTGAGATTACTAAATCTAGGAATTGAGATGATGGGTTTCAACTATCAAGAGCCTGGAATCCAGTGGTTCAATTGTGTAATAACCCAAAAAGCAGTGAAAATTGATCGCGACTCGATACAGTGAGTTTTGTGTGTCGAAAACAAAATCGAGTTATGAGTGACGGTGTTAGTGGTACCGAACGCAAAAACCTAATAAGAAAGAGGGTAGATCGTTTTGTCTGCTCATAAACATCCACCCGCAATAACTTCAGTTCATCTGTGATCATGGCGTTTGCAACATCGCCGAAATATCGAACACTCGAAACAAATATGGTAAATATCCCGTTTCAAGTGTAAATTATAATGCTAGTAACCATGTCAGTTTAAAGACTTATTTAGATAAAATACACATACGGTAACTGATTCATATGACCATGAGCTTCAGGAGTGAGTCCGCAATAAAGGAGTGTAGGTACGTTTGATTTAATAGGATTAAACAAAAATGTGTGTTTGTAATCGGATTGGTCCCAAGTGTTTTATTGTCGGATTATGATAATACAAGGGTAGTGCCTACTGTTTGTTTTTGTATGGTACATAAATGGGATTATTTTGTTTTCAATCCCTACTGTACCTATTTGTGAACGGGCGTTGCATTAACACACATTACAACCTGATTTTCCCTTCTACCCTGTGTTTGCCATGTTAATTCACTATTTTATTATTAAAAAATCATCATCCTTACTATCCTTACTAATATTATAAAAGCGAAAGTGAGTTTGTTTGTTTGTTTGTTTGTTACCTCTTCACGCTTTAATGGCTAAACCGATTTTGATGAATTTTGGTACAGAGATTGTTGGGAACCAGGAGACGGACATAGGCTAATATTTTTTATAAAAAAAGGGGGATGTGAGGGAGAAAGAGGGAAGAAAAGGGAAACTTAGCGTTGCTATTACAAATCAATAAGGCGCAAGGGGAATTGTGTTACCCCGAATTTAACGCGAGCGAAGCCGCGGGCAAAGACTAGTATTGGTTAAAAGTAATTACTGTCGGGTCTTCGCTGCCTTCTCATACTTAAGTAGTAACGGTGTAACAATAATATTGTAAAACCAAATGATTTTAAAATAGTAACCAATCCATGGAGTTTCTTGTCGGTTTGTCTCTATAGGAAACGACCGTGAGAGTCAAGATGGCGGGTGTACCATAGCGAATTAAATTGTACTAATTACCAAAAAAAATTACATAAAATGTACTATTTAGTACCTAGGTCAAAAAAAATTGTACC
The DNA here is from genome assembly GCA_905475445.1 of Ochropleura plecta. Classification (NCBI taxonomy): domain Eukaryota; kingdom Metazoa; phylum Arthropoda; class Insecta; order Lepidoptera; family Noctuidae; genus Ochropleura; species Ochropleura plecta. The sequence goes on along the minus strand of FR997735.1, from coordinate 11,379,351 downwards.
TCTTTCACAACGAAATTATTTAGAACAGTACCTCAATTAATAGAAAACATACAATTGAAAAGTTGAATAGTTTCTGAAAAATATAGCAAACGTATTTTGTATAAAACTAAACACTATAAATATCATGATATTATTGATATAGATTTTTTTTTGGAGGTCAGATAGGCAGTCGCTCCATGTATAATACTGGTGTTCAGCTGCATCAGGTTAGACTGGAAGGCGACCCTAATATAGTTGGGAAAAGGCTAGGCAGATGATGACATTTATATTTAAAGGATATTTTTAAATTATGAATAATATGCACGACAATAATTATTAATAGTTACTAGCAATAAAATATATAGTATGACCTGTATATTTTAGTTATTAGCAACCTTCCGCAACTAACAACCAGCTTCGTAAATGCACATTTATGATCAAGTATGATGCGGGTAGTTGATAAAAATTTGCAAATTTTTCACTGTTTCCTGATTAATCATACGTGCTTCATAGCTTGCAAATACAAACAACATTTCCCATCGGTTACTGATAAATCAGTAACCGATGGGAAATGTTGTTTGTATTTACAAAACACTTTTTTCTGTTCGTTTAAATCAACAACATTTTTTTTTCCGCGTTTCATATTTATTTATTCTATACTAGCTTCCGCCCGCGACTTCGTCCGCGTGGCATAGTTACTTTGGGCTAACGCTAACTTTAACGATGACCCGAAAAAAATGTATCTTTCTCTCCCCTTTTCTTCCCTCATTCTCCCCCTTTCCTCACTTTAAAAAAAATTGCCTATTTCCGTCACCAGGGCCCCAACTATCTCTGTACCAAAATGCATCAAAATCGGTTCGGTCATTTAGGCGTGAAGCCGTAACAAACACGACACGGTTGGCGCAGTGGCTGAGCGATCGACTGCTGCGCTGTGTGTCGCGGGTTCGATTCCCGCACGGAACAAATATTTGTATGACCTACAAATAGTTGTTCCGGGTCTGGCTGTTTGTGTATGTGAGATTGAATGTTTGTTAACGCACCCACGATACAGGAGAAATTCCTAGTGTGGGAAAACGTTTAAAAAAAAAAAGAAAAAAAAAGAAAGAAAGAACAAACAAACAAATTCACTGTCGCTTTTATAATATTAGTAAGGATTTATGAAAATAACCGAAGGTAATTGAATGCCTACTCAGTTACCTAACGAAATAAGCTACGTTAGAGGTCCTAACTGTAGCTACCTTACACTTAAAAAATCCAAGTGCCTACTTAAATAATAAAACTGATCCTAAATACACTACAGCTACAACTAAATAAAACTACAGCTAAATAAATAAAAAATAATAATTTGAATTTATAATTAACCTGAAAATAATTTAATAGTACTAAATGATATATTTATATATATTTTTTTTAATATATCTAATTATGCCTATTATCTATAAGAACCTATTAATTACCAAATAAAGTAGGTACTAAAACTAAATAATTCTAAAAGAATTATACCCAGAAATATGTAGGTAAGTACAACTTGTAACAAAAAAAGAAATTAAAATAAAGCTAAAACGCCTGTCCAATACTGGGTCCACCCTTTATAGCAGAACTTTTTATGTCATAATTTTATTTTGCATAACAACGGATAGCATAAACTTTATTTCGCAGAAAATTGTTTGGCAGACACTCATTTATCATACATTCAAAACTCATAATTTTGTAAGTCAGAATCATCTCTAGACATAAATTTCATATCCATAATATTCAAAAAGCAGAAACATCATTTCGCAGAAAGTTCACAGTCAGAATCGTCTTTTGACATATATTTCATATCGATATCATTAAACGGCAGAATTGTCATATCGCAGAATATTTCTTTAAAATAATATCATTTATTTTAACTATTATTTAATTGAATTTGAAATAATGTCATTTAATTCCATAAGTAATTTTTATCCTAATGTAAATAGTTCAGTTCCGGGTAAACTACGAAAAACAATCTCATTTTCTATTAATGCAAGTCGTTACTGGCACTCGCCGGCCGCTGCCGCGGCACCGCTCGCTCCGCTCGCTCGGCTCGTGCGTAGGGGGTCACAGTTTTAACCTAACCTAACCTACGCATTTTTTTTGAACAAATTAACCTAATCTTAATAGATGAGTACCGGGTAACCTACTAAAAACAACGTCTTTTTTTTCTATATAATTCCAAAAATATCTTATTTTTGCCCTAATATGTTTTTGTATACAATTGTAACTCACTGTATCGGTTCACACCAAAATATTGGAAACTCAAAAATAAATAACAAACATGGTAAATATCCCGTTTTAACCGTTAATGTTAGTGACCATGCCAATTTAAAGACTTATTAGGCATATGAGTCTTTAAACTATAGTATGAAAATTTTAATTATACCAAATACTCGTCGCTCTAAATGAACATAATGCTAAACGATATTATGCGAAATTTGAACTCTGCCAATCGTAATTATACTAAATGTAATTCTGCCATCTTAAAACTATGCAATTGTAAATTCGGAGTTTTAAACATTATGCCATACGATAATTATATCAAATAATTTTTATGCCTTTAAAATGTTCGTTTAAAGAAAAATATGCTAAGTGTGTTATGCCAAATAAATTTCGGAGCATCAAGATTCTGCCAGATCGAGGGAACCCGTCCAATACTATCTACCTATGTATACCTACTTCACTTAAAAATAAAAACCTATAAATACTTTAATTAATAATACCTATAACTATAATTAGTATAATTAACTACGCTTTTACCAACATAGTATAAAAAAAAAACTGACAATAAATTAGCCGAAACTCGGTTTCTAAAAATCTATGCGTACCTACTACTACTTCACCTAAAAAGAAATAAAATGTAAACTATGAATAATTTGTAATTTGAACGATATTTAAACACTACCAAAAGAACTAATACCTATTTTATAAAATAACAATAAAAGCAATCTAAAAAGAAATTATTTAAAGACTAAAAGTCGGGCTGAAAGCATTGTCTGTCAATAAGGTCGAACACTCTGAACGTCTATTGGCATCAACAGCCAAATATTACACAAAAATAATCCTTATAGCATGATTCAGTATTCACGCGCGATGGCTTATTAGCGTATTTCATGCATAACTTTGGTGTTTGTATACCGATTTATATGATTCTTTTTTTATTGAATACGTAATAATGTTAACTGTTTTTAATTAGAGATGAGTGGGAGTGTTATAAACGTAAGAGTAGACAAATATAATCAGAAAGCTCCGAAATGCTAAGTTATCGGGAGTTACACGTGTTATTGTGAGTCAACCATAAAAGATAGACCTATGCTGTCGTAGGATATTTTTTATATTATTTTAAGGAGAACATTTCCGTCATACATGATTTCTGTGTAGCTTTAACCAACTTCTCCCGATTCCCCAACATTTTACTTCACTGCTCTGCTCCTATTGATCGTAGCGTGATGAAAAGTATACTATAACCTGCCCAGGAGTATGAAGAATAATTGTACCAAGTTTCGTTAAAATCCGTCGAGTAGTTTTTGTTTCTATAACGAACATACAGACATCCAGACAGACAGACAGACAGACAGATAGACAGACAGACAAAAATTTTACTGATTGCATTTTTGGCATCAGTATCGATCACTAATCACCCCCTGATAGTTATTTTGGAAATATATTTCATGTACAGAATTGACCTCTCTACAGATTTATTATAAGTATAGATAGATAGATGATCGCTGTGACAATAATAAGAATGATATTAAGTTATCTGCGTATTGCAAGCTATGAAGCTCGTATGATTAATCAGGAAACAGTGAACAATTTGCAAATTTTTATCAACTACCCGCATCATACTTGATCATAAATGTACATTTACGAAGCTGGTTGTTAGTTGCGGAAGGTTGTTAATAACTAAAATATACAGGTCATACTATATATTTTATTGCTAGTAACTATTAATAATTATTGTCGTGCATATTATTCATAATTTAAAAGTATCCTTTAAATATAAATGTCATCATCTGCCTAGCCTTTTCCCAACTATATTAGGGTCGCCTTCCAGTCTAACCTGATGCAGCTGAACACCAGTATTATACATGGAGCGACTGCCTATCTGACCTCCAAAAAAAAATCTATATATCAATAATATCATGATATTTATAGTGTTTAGTTTTATACAAAATACGTTACGCTATATTTCTCAGAAACTATGCAACTTTTCAATTGTATGTTTTCTATTAATTGAGGTACTTTTTAGGTACAAATTTTTGGTGTAATTATATTTAATGCGTAATGGTTAAATAATAAAACATTATAGTACACCCGCCATCTTGACTGGTCAATATGGCGGGTGTACCTTATTTTCTAAATAATTTCGTTGTGAAAGTGGTACAATTTTTTTTGACCTAGGTACTAAATAGTACATTTTAGGTACATTTTTTTGGTAATTAGTACAATTTAATTCACTATGGTACACCCGCCATCTTGACTCTCACGAAACGACCAACGCGAACCTTGCACATTTTCTCGACGTTTTAGATGTGACCTTGTAGGCCTATGTGAAATTATATTATTTTGATTTGCTGTCTTGCGTGGTTTCACCCGCGTCTTTAGTTGTTACCCCGCTCTCGTCGGTAGTAGCGAAATGTTGTTTATATAGCCTATGTTACTTCCTGATAATGTAGCTTCCTATTTGCGAAAAAATGGCTAAATCGGTAAAAAAGTTTTGCAGCCTATTTGATACACACAAAAAAAACAAATGTTTCCTCTTTATAATATTATTATTATTGTAGTTTTAAACTATTATTAATAAGCATAGATACTATGTTATATTTTGCTATGCATTTCTTTAAAGAAAATCATTACATTTTTATTTTCTTTGAAGCAATAAGTATGGCTTTTTATTTGTGTTATAAACCACCTTTCTCGCTACACTGCACTCTTTAATCTCTAACTTGATGAAAATAATAAACACTTAATCGGATTATTCGCAACTTATAAACAATTTAAAACCAAAGCGTAATAGTGTGCGTAAATTGTACCAAAGCCATATACTCGGTGACATCAAAGGCCAAATTAACGATAGAATTATATTCAAATCAGTGGTCTGAAAACCTAAACATAGTCGCATTATAATATGGTGATAAAAGTGTATGTAAAAACGTATTTTGGTCACATGGTCACATATTCTTCACTCGCGTTTAGGGAGAAAACATACAGGTACCTAATGTTCCGGATTATCGAGGTATCCTTGTGAATATGGGGAATAAAAGTTTCAGTAGGTACCCAAAGTTTCCAGACAAAATACCTTTTCAAGGACGTCGCGTGAATATCGGATATTTTTGTCGGGTCATACCAAACATTTGATATATTTTTTGACATAAGTGACATTTAGTGTTACGTTTAAAAAACAACAACAATATTATTGTGTCGTTGTATGATTGTAATTACATGTATGACGTAGTTAAACGGAAAGGATCCACCCCACATAGTAATAAGTCTATGTGGGATGGATACTTTCCTTTGAATGAATGAATGAATAAACTTTATTTCGGGTGGCATAGACCCATAGAAAACTAATATATTTTCCTTTGTCACTTGTATACCTATTTAAAAAAAAAAACAGTGTAACGAGATATGTATTGAATTGCTTACTTATGTCGCTCGTAGCAGACAAAAGCAATACTATTTTAAAATTCGTTGTAAACTGTAATAAAAGATTAAACATAATATTATCAAGACTGCTAATCTACAAGAAAACGTGCGAAATATGCCAAAGAACAGAAATATCACTTCGAACTAAGAAATTCATGGTGGAAAAATCAAACTAATTAATTATTATCTTTTCTTTTTCCATTTTATTCTGACTAGCTGTTTTGACCCAATCCTTTGATAAGAGTTCAAACTATGAGTACATACTCTGCTGTAGGATAATGCCCGCCCAAGCAAGTATAATCGAAATTAATTAATAAATTAAATATTTTAAATTATTGTGTTCACTTCAGTAACATTCGTATGCTAATAAGGACTCAATTACTTTATAATAACAATAACTTAATATCGAAGCTTTAAATTCGTAATTGGGAATCATTGGCGCTTGTAAATCAATATAATCTTAATCATTTAATTTTAGGAGTTGATTTATTTTTCGATTTGATGTTGTTTTTAATGAGGAAGTTTTTAACGACTTAGGGATTTATGGAGATTGAGGAAAACGTTTAATTAACTTTTTTTAAAGACATATAAAATATTTTTTACATTAACAGTATAAAAATGCTAAAATGATTGTTTTCGCCCCTAATTTGTGATCACTGAAAAAAAATGACGATTTATAGGTAACCTAGTCGACGTCAAAATAAGCAGAAAATGCGGCGTAAATCTTATGTCCCACAAAGTTCCCTTTATTTAGGTCGAGAAGGTTCCACGGGTATGTGAAGCCTTTTCTGTGCAAACCCTACACACTGTTAGGTACCTAGTGTATTACCTAACTTCTAAAGCCTTAAACAGAACCTACATTTCATAACGAACTAACATAATAAGTATTTCAGCGCACGCTTCGGTACACCCTTTGCAAATAGCTGAAATTATGATTACGTAAACGCAAACCGACTTAAGCCCCGTTCCAATAAACAGAAACGACTCGTTTTGCTTACGGATGGTAGTATTTTGACATAAGTTCTATGAGACTTATGTCAAAATCTTACTATCCGTAAGCAAAACGACTCGTTTTTGTTTATTGGAACGGGGCTTTAGTCCCTACAAGTAACGGTTACGAAAAAGTTTGTTCCGTCGTATTGATTAACATAAAATTTCCCTACTATTATTTTAATGACTTCCCGCTAAAGCTTGAGGTAAACGTTTGAAATAACTTCAACAGTGAATAAGTAGATGGTTTGGACTGGGATTTTAGGTCAGGAATGACAAATTGAAGTTTTGAAATAACATCTAATAATAAGGGTGGATATAAAACCTATAGCCTAGATCGTAGCGTAGGTCTCACAACTGGATAGAAGTCACTTAGTAACTTTGGGCCTGACGCAAAAAACACCCTAAACAACAAAAAAACATAGAGTTTAATGTTCAATCTAAAATCTAAAGAAAACATCGGGAACCGACAACATGTCTTAGAAACAAATTTTCGAAGACATATGACCTCTTAGAAATCTTACTGGGCCCTTGGAGGATTACAGCCATCCCTCGCGTAGAATGGACGCCTTACCACAGAGTACTTATAATGTACATATATGGGACCTGTACCAGGAGTATCAGCAAATTATAGTCTACTAGCTTTTGCCCGCGACTTCGCTCGCGTTAAATTCGGGGTAAGACAGTTCCCCTTTCCTGATTTGCAGGTAGGTACCTGTAGTTTTTGCCCTTGCGCCTTATTTATTGTAATGGCAATGCTAAGTTTCCCTTTTCTTCCCTCTTTCTCCCTCACATCTCAATCTTTTTTTAAAAAAATAGCCTATGTCCGTCTCCAGGACCCCAACTATCTCTGTGCCAAACTCATCAAAATCAGTTTAGCCATTTAGGCGTGAAGAGGTAACAAACAAACGAACTCACTTTCGCTTTTACAGTATTAGTAAGGACTAGCTGGCACCCGCGGCTTCGACCGCGTGATATAAAAAAATGTATCATCATGTAATGTATGTATCCTATGTGTTATTCCAGACTATAATCTACCTCTGTGCCAAATTTCATCAAGATCCAAGGTTCAGCCGTGTTGATGTGAAGAGTAAAAAACATCCATACATCCATTTATCCATGCATCCATACATCCATCCTCACAAACATTCGCATTTATAGTATTAGTAGGATTTTCACTAATGTAAATATTTTTGTTACAGGTAACACGGTGCAGGATTTTCCGAAAATGTTGTGACAAAAGTGCGAACTGGACGGTGACTTAAAAATGTGTCACCCTAAGAATTCTCTAGACGTGACTAGCAGTAGAACAATTCTGTTCATAATTGTGTTACTATCCCTAAAACTGTGCAGTCCTCAGGACTTAAACGAGGAGTTTGTGAACGAGGATAGTATAGAGACGTCAGAAATAAGTATAGTGCCAGTTAAAAAAGTGAAGTTTCCAAGAAACGTTGGTGCGGCGACGCCTTGTCGCTTGAGCGAACTTTTGTGTGACACTGGACAGTGTATATCTTTGGACAAGTATTGTAATGGAGAGGACGATTGTGGAGATAAGAGCGACGAGCCCAAGTCTTGTACACGTAAGTATTTATATGTACTAATATGTTATTGCGATGTGAACGCTGCACAATTTATTGTTATTCCCAGCTAAAACATAAGAACGTTTCGGAGGGCTGTGATTAAAGGAATGCTTATTGTGAGCCTAATTTAATAAATGCCATATGGTTTTGGTTTTCCTGTTTGACCATCAGTGAGAACAAAGTTGGTTATTCACATTTTGTGTTACCGACGCCTTTCCAAAAGAGTAATTTACATCATCATCTGTCTAGCCTTTCCTAACTATGTTGGGGTCGGCTTCTAGTCTAACCGGATAGGATGCAGTTGAATACCGGTATTTTTCATGGAGCGAATCTGACCTCCACAACCCAGTTAGTAATAGGTAATACGATATCCCTTGGTAAGACTGGTTGTCAGTCATTCGGACTATCTGTAACGACTGTCTAAGATCTACAAATGATAATAACAAGACAACAACAAATCCAAGACGACTCATGTTATGGGTCCGACAGTTTATAACCAGCTGCCGGCTACCATTTCTAGTGCCCCGACCATTGGAACCTTCAAAGCCCGTTTAAAAAAATGGCTTGTCGAGCAAGCGTTTTACTGCTTTGACGATTTTTTTAATATTTGAACTTCGACTTGAAATTAATGTGTTAGATTTTTGTGTTTTTGTTTTTTTATTTGTAATATTTCTACCTGTTTGACATTTTGATTTTTTATTAATTTGGACATCTTTGATTGATTTGACATTTTTTATTGATTTGACATTTTTTTTTTATACATTTGTCATTTTTTATTAATTTGAAATTTTTTATTGATTTGTAACTTTAATGAAATGAATATTATGAACCTGTGACTTATAAGAATCCCTTATCAATAAAATACTATGACTACTATGACTATGACTAACTTAAAGTGCTTACCGACGCACGGAGGAAACTCGGTATGTAAAAGGTGGTCACCCATCCACAGACCAACCTAGGCAAGCGCAGCTTAACATTAGGATCAACCCGAGCAGCTGCTATTATTTAAACACGACCTTAAAAGATAATAATATACTCAAGGCATTGACATATCACATACGTAATTTGTAAAAGTAATATGTGAAGTGAAAGAAGTCGAACTCTTGATAGCAAAAAGGCGCTCGAATAAATCTTTTGAAACTCATTTTAGGTCATTCAAACGCATTTTTAATATGTCTCCCCTTCTCGGTTTGCTGACATCTGTCACAAAAGAAAAGGTAGTAAAGGAAAGCTAAGGATTGACGGCCTTAGAACAAGCGAGTTTGTGAAGTAGCGGAACTTTAGGTTGTTTGAGTGACTAGCGATGGACGATGTTGATATCATGTTCTTCAAGTTATTTAAGTCCTTGGTTTATTTTGCGTAGTCTGCCTAACTGTCATTATGTTGTTCTACTTTAGATGATCCAAGTATACAACAACAACAACAACAAAAAAAACATGCATTAGTTCAAATAAGTAACAGTTTAGAATTAGGCTAAACTATTACGTATTTAAACTATTATTTTATGTTATTTATCTTTTTGTTTCGTCTTAAAGCTGATACACATATTTTGTAGGTTTTTCTATTATTAATGACTAGCTTTCGCCCGCGGCTTCGCTCGCGTTAAATTCGGTATAACACACCAAGCAGACCTGTAGTTTTTGCTCTTGCGCCTGATTGATTTGTAATAGCAACGCTAAGTTTTCCCTTTTCTTCCCTCGTTCTCCCTCATATCCCACTTTTTTTAAATAAAAATTAGCCTATGTCCGTCTCCTGGTTCCCAACTATCTCTGTACCAAAATTCATCAAAATCGGTTTAGCCATTAAAGCGTGAAGAGGTAACAAACAAATAAACAAACAAACAAACTCACTTTCGCTTTTATAATATTAGTAAGGAAGTAAGGATAGTAAGGATTAAAATCAAAATTTTGATGAAAACTTTTCTGCAAAAAAATGATTGATTCCTTACATCTACTAATGGAATCAAAATCGCCGGTCTCCTAGCCTCGAATGCTTCGTCGCATGGCAGTGGAGTGGCTGTGTCAGCGATGGACAGACTTGGCTCCCTTTTGCCTTTTATGTAATATTCATCCCGGGAGTTATGCGGGGACTCCGCCAAAACATATTATACAACATGTTTATGGATTTACGTAATCGTTCGGTTGGGTATATGGGTTAGTGTATCGCTTCTGCATTATTTTGTTGGTGTTTGTCATTTTTGCTTGGGAGGTGATAGAGGCTGAAGAAGTTTATTAGGATTGTAAGGTTTTAATTTATTTATTTTTATTGTATTGTAAGGCATTCCGCTGTACTATGGGGCAGCAACTTTCTTCTTCTTCGTGGTTCCCTCACTGCTGTTTTAATTGTTTCTTCTCTCTTCTTCGTGGTTCCGTCACTTCGGTTTTAATTGTTTCTTCTTCTCTCTCCTTTGTAGTTCCCCCCCACTTCTGAGAATCGCGAGCACATATGGCAGGCCTCCAAGTCATATTGTCAGGGCTTTTTGTTCCGTGAATTTACCTTCTTACCGTTTTAATGTTTATGTTTGTTTATATAGTGACCATCAAGAACATCAGATGTCATAATCTTGTTGGAGTCTTTTTCATTAGAGAGAACTGTGGTTTTTTTCCAAATGGTATGTAATCGGTACCTTTGTGCTCTTCTGTATGTATTTTTGTATGTACATTAATAATTAGATATATTATATATCTTCTAACTACAGTTAGCTTTCTATTTCGTAAATTTTAACGTCACTTAAAATTTAAACTTAGACAGAATACTACTTCTCCTTCAAACTGAAATAATAGGTCACAATCCGTCATGATCGCTTCTCTCCAACCTATAGTATAAAGCGTCAGCGGTCAGAAGTTATGAAGCACCTGACCCTTTCTGAAGGTCATCGCTAATAGGTCACCGTACGTCGATGTATGGTGTCCTTTCCTGACATTTTCTTTATTATTAGAGTGTTGCATTATGAAAGCTTTCATTCCTTATGTGAAAAGTAATAACTAGATTTATTATGGGACATTGTTAAATAGTCAATAGGTATTGGTTGTACCTCCATATAAAAAAAACTAGCATTATATCTGTTTCAAAAACATTATTTACATTTACAACATTATATTATGGTAACATTTTTAATGCTTATACCTGTTAATACAACGTAGAACTACGCTAACCAAATAAACATTATTTTGAACAAAACAACGTTCATTCCAGTTGTTTCGCAGAATTCTAAGCCGTACAAGGATTTCGTTTCGTGCAAACAAAATTCGTAATAGAACAAAGACGAACCTAAACCACAGAACATTAGTGGTAATAATCCCCGTCTATACGAGCCGAATAAGCTTTTAGAACCGGCTCCCAAATTAAATATACTCTTGGGTACATTTGCTTGTCCAAAACACTATCGCCGATCACTAACACGAATAAATTCTGGTGCAAAGCATGCCTTAATCTGCCGAGCACAGTTTCACCAAAACGGCTTTCATTCCACGCTCGTAAAATACGTTTTTGCTCAGAGAATGTCTGCAACGATAATTGTCTTGCACAAAAGAACTGAAGATGTACTCACAAAGGGAATTGAAAGAAGTAGATTACAATGAGTTTGCTCAGTTCTCTTATCTCAAGGGAGATGGTGCATCAGTCTGATGCAGTCCGCAGAACGAAGTTAGGAATTACATTTTTATTGAACGAGTGGTATAGAAATTGTAGTGAGACAATAGAGTTGCAATTTCAATGCGGCGAATTTGAAGTAAGTCTTTTGGGAATCCGTTTCAATACTCTAGGAATTGGATAATGTAATGTGGTAGTGTAAAAAGTGTTAATTTAAAGTTTTATTTACTTTTATTGTGTATGGTTAGTGCTTAAAACCTGGTATCAGAATTATTTTACCGCCCTTTCATTTCCTTCCCTTTGAGTAATTCTTCTTAGGGCATGCTGGTGTCCCCACGATGTTTCATGTGTAACTAGCTGTTACCCGTCTCTTTGTACGTGTTAGATTCGCAATTTGCCTTGCTTTATCATTCTTTCTGTATTTGATGATAGTTGACAGTTTTCAAACTAGTGAGAAATATGGACACATTAGCGTGATAATATAAAGTTGATGTCCTTTTCTAAGTTGAAATCTTTCTCCTTGCCAAATTTCATGGCGACCCTTTCAGTCGTTTAGTCGTAAAAAAATAACATGTACATCCTTACTAATATTATAAAAGCGAAAGTGAGTTTGTTTGTTTGTTACCTCTTCACGCTTTAATGGCTAAACCGATTTTGATGAATTTTGGTACAGAGATAGTTGGGAACCAGGAGACGGACATAGGCTAACTTTTTTCAAAAAAAGTGGGATGTGAGGGAGAAAGAGGGATAAAAAGGGAAAACTTAGCGTTGCTATTACAAATCAATAAGGCGCAAGGGGAACTGGGTTACCCCGAATTTAACGCGAGCGAAGCCGCGGGCAAAAGCTAGTACAAATATAAAATCAAACAGAGTTGTTTTCACATCTATCAAATTAATAGCATCTTGGATTCGAAATCGAGACCTATAACTTGAAATTCCGAAAGATATTCTAACTTAACCACCTCAAAACCAAGTACCGGTAAATAAACATCAACTTCATTTTTGATCGTAATTAGATACATGCAGGCATTCAAACTGTCATCGAATCATTTCAAAGTCAAAGTGACAATATTACTATTCATAGATTTATGTTAACATAAAATTCGTGAGTACATTAAACACATCGCTGCATTAAATATAAAAAAGCATTTACTAAATACAGCCCTATTATTGCAGGCACAATGATTGTTCCTTTGAATATTCTAGGGAATTAAACACACACGGCCGTATCTCGACGTAGGTTCCGTGACAAATGCCCGTCCATTTTGTAAACACCGCCACGGTAAACTTAACACCTTATTAAACGCAGGTTTTTTTGTTAATTGTCGCTCTATTTTGGCTTAATGACCACCTACGTGGGTACGATAAAAGGGAAAGCTCGTTTCCAGGCGGTCGCTATAATTAAAGAAGGTTTATTGTCCGCCTCAGTCTTTGAGTGGTGGCTATTTAAATTTTCACGATGTTTGCATTCATATTTTCTAAGGAAATTCTTTATTTTTTTACAGCGAGTAGCTATCTAATCTGCATAATTTTTTTTAAAACGTTGCTCCATTTAAGAAACTTTCACGTTTGTCGTGGGTGCGTTCGCAAACATCTAAACTCACATACACAAACAGTCAGACCCGGAACAACTATCTGTAGGTCAAACAGATATTTGTACCATGCGGGGGATCGAACTCGCGACACGTAGAGAGTCAAACGCTTAGCCGAAATTTTGTTATTTTTAAGGAATATACAGAGTTTTTTTTAAATTGAGATTTATGTTGCTAGTAAAACGTATTAGGTATATTTTTAGTCTAATGCTCGTAAAAGTACGCGAATTATCCACCAGGGCATAGATATTGTTAACAAACTTTTATTTATGCGACAATTATTTAAAATTTGTTGAAAACTGTTTTAATACATATTATCCGTAAGAAAATGATAAAATTTGTCTCAACATAACTGAAACACTGATTCATGCTGGAAAGATCTTTCACTTCTCAAAATGCTTTTGAGCAAAACAACTTCATTTCAGCGCTCTCTCTAAAATCCTAAATTCCTCTTTAAACCTGGGTTCAACACCGCGAACTATCATGAACGGTATCCAACTTTATTCCCAAATATTTTACCTTTCTGTGTCAGCATTTTAAAGTCTTAGGACACTTTATTTCGCTCCACAGACTGCAGTCTTACTGGATACTTTGGTAGAATGCCTCAAATAGTCGACGGCATTAGACGGTGAGTCTTATCTAAGATGGCGTCTATGTTGAGACAAGGAATTCCTTCACTGAGTAATATTATCATAATACCTACTTTTAGGTTATATAGTAGGCTTGAAGTTTTTACATAAAGCCGCGCCTTGTTCCGAAGGGTTGGGCAAAGGTGTACCTTAAATGTAACCCCGAATTTTGCGAGTTATGTTCAAGTCCCATGTAATAGAGGGCGACCCTATTGCCATCAACGGAGAAGTTCCTGATGGTAAAACCCAATAACGCTTTGCCCAACCAGGGAATCGAAACCTAGACGTCAAGCTCAATAGCGACTACTTAGCCAACGAAACAGTCAAAGGTGTTGTGTAACCTGGTAATTGCGTTGTGGGGTCAGTCAGTCGATTTATGTTAAATACTGGCAGGTGCACAGCTGATCTGGTTAGACTGGTAGCCGATTCCAACATAGTTGAAAAAGCTAGAGAGATGATGATAAAACATAAAAAAATGTCTGAAATCTATAAACAATTAATTATTCGAAAAATAAACGAACGAACGAAAACCAAAAACCACAATACATTTTAACATCCATTCGCGTAAATTGAAAAATATATGTTGTTGTTTTTAACTACGAATTAAAAATGCAAATGGGTCACAACTACGAAGGTTTAAAATAAAATCAATTCACTTTATTCAATGTAAACTCTTCGTGGAAATCACAAAAAAATATTTACACAAACCGAAATTAGGTCAGGTGCAACAAAAAACGGGAAGGCAGGGTTTTTAAAACATTTTGTAAAAATACGCCGCATTGAGTCAAGGCAGATGATACCGGTAAAATACGTCTGCCAAAAGCTTAAAATTATAATGATCCTTATTAGTATTTTAATCAAAAAGAGGAAAGAAAATGAAAAATTTCCGGGTCTGCAAATTACGATGAGGTGCTCGGACTGAACCTACCTTATTTTCCTTTAGCCACGCTATATATTTCACTTTAACCAGATTCAACGGGATACACGAACAAAACTCCACATCTCACAATATGTTTGAATTCCCTTAAAACACGGGCAAATAGTGTTTAGTTTTAATGTTTAAAGCACACAATCAGGGTGCTGCGAGACGACTCCCGGCCACCTTAGATGCGGGTCTGTTGACGGTGGACAATAGGTAGATTGGGGCAATGGGTAGATTACCGTCCGTCCGTCTACTGACGACAGGCCGTGTCGACAACGTGTAAGTCCACGCGCGCCTCAAAGAGATCTCAGCAAAGCAGAGGGGCCAGGCCAGGCCACCGCCTGACGGTCTTGCGGGTTATTTGAAAGGGAAATCGCGGCCCCGGAACATAAAGGTCAAAAGAAGGAACATGGGTGGGTTCTAGTAAGTAAAAGTATGAAACTCCCCCCGCAATGTTCATAAACACAAAAGCAATAATGAGTCTAGACTAGCAATTCTCGCTAGTTCCAAAATGCTGAACCAAAGTGAGTTTTCAAACCCGACTCTGACCCAAAATTGCCAATCCCAGTTTGAAACGTTTCGCCGATTGCGCTCAGATAGAGGTGACCAGCAAATGGGGACAAATTGTGAAAACATCCGACTACGGAGTTAGAAGACTACTCAAGAATCGGGATCGGTGACGCAAGCTGGGTCACTGGAAACTTAACATTTTGTTAAAGCACTTGAAAATGGCGACGGAGCAAGGTACTTACAATATGTGTGTTTGTTCTGTGTAAGAGTGTGTGTGTGTGAGTGTTCAAATTGAGGATATGTTTGTGAGTTTAAAATATTTGAGAAAGTGTTTAGAGTTTATTATATTTATAAATATGTAGTGTCAGCTTTTATTTCTTTAAACTTTTAGATTTTATATGTGTTAACTTGTTCAATTAATCAAGGTTTATTTAAACTGTTCATAATTTTTCGAAATATATTCCTAGCTGTGCCCAGCGGTTTCACCCGCTGCACAGCTACTTTTCTAGAGAAGGGTTTGAAAGAAGATAGTAGCCGATTTTCAGACTTATACAATATGTTGATTTGCATCCTCGTCAAAATTTAGGAGGTGCTAGTAAAAGTCATAAATAATCAATGAAAATTACGGTACCTGATCAATAATAATATACGGCGCTTTTATGATCTGTCTCTGTGTGTTTAAATTTAACAGTATTACAGAATATTTCACTTCAAAAGTAGAGAATCACCTACAGAACACACAGAACAGTGTGCGTGAGCGTCGGCGCATACGTATCATACAGCGGCATGCACGCACCTGTGTGCACTTACCGATTTCTGAAAATACGAAAAAAGTAAAAAAAAAAAACTACTTATTTTATTATCGATTCGGGTCGAGCATCATTAGCATAGTTACGTCCTTGAATTTGACGAGGATGCAAAACAACACGCTGTATATACTGCCTACGAACATTATAAATGTTAATGTTTGTGAGTATGGATGGATGGAAGTATGGAAGTTTGTTACTCTTCTACGTCAAAACAGCTGAAAAGATCTTGATGAAATTTGGCACAGACGTAAATTGTAGTCTGAAATAACATACAGGATATTTTTTATCGATATAACAAGGGCGAAGCCGCGGGTGCCAGCTAGTTGTTTATAAAGCTAGATACGTTTTACAACAACACACAATAATTTTATTTGGGGTAACTATTAAATTATTTAACGTTGAATACATCGTTATACAGAAAAGGTGGTGAAATAATAATGAACCACACCGCAAATGTAAACGTGACATGCATACGAGTTTGTACATAAAATACGGCGCTCGCATTTTGATATGTATGCTGCAAAATTTTAAATGATTGTATAAATACTAGATTACCAGTAAGTAATGCAAGCATTGCAAAGGGATCGTAGCATGCGACGATCTGTATTTTCTGTCTGCCCCATGAGAGCATGATGACCGTTATGTTGTGTTTAAACTTATTAATATTTGATCATAAATCCAAAACGTTATAGCGACTGAGTAATGTACACATTATTTTGTGACCTAATATACGAATCGTAGTCTCGTAGCAGCTATGTTGCTACGCCGTAGCAAAAGCGTAGCTGCGTCGTAGCAATTTCATGGTCGTTATTTGATTATAATATTTTAGTCAACTTGAGATAATTCCGGTGCTGTTTACCAGAATTATGATATGTCAATATAACGTCAAATTAATAATGTATTAAATTGTAAATGTTTTATTACAAAATTGCTAGGCAATTACTCCAAAAATCTAATTCTACGAAAATTAAAACAGAAAAACGTTACAAGAATAATTACATATGCCGTTCGCAAATTCCCTCAGCGACACAACTTTACA
This sequence comes from Ochropleura plecta, assembly GCA_905475445.1. Lineage (NCBI taxonomy): Eukaryota > Metazoa > Arthropoda > Insecta > Lepidoptera > Noctuidae > Ochropleura > Ochropleura plecta. The sequence continues at coordinate 11,362,043 of FR997735.1, read as the reverse complement.
CATAACTACTTAGTGAAACGCGTGCGCTCATTTGGTAATGCAGTCTTACTAAAACTTGCTGAGCCAACTTCGGTATATTATTCTGCAATGTATTACGAAGTACGAGTCAACTTTGCTTTCTAACATAGTTTGTGCATAGATAAGTATAGTGAATGTAATTTATGGCTCTGTAAGATAAATAATGAGTTTTAAATAACTTATTGTTTGGGCTCTTTAAAATTAGTACTGTTTGAAATGGAATACGACTTACGGTGTATGTAAATTTTCCCTCTAAATTAAACTTACTCAAGTTTAATTTATTTATTTAAGAATAAATATTAAGTACTATTATTTACAAACAACAAATAGACATAAACTTCTCATGAAAATATGTACAAGTATATAAATGGCAAAACAATTACAGCGCGTCAAAAAATTCATCCGCATTGCTGTCAACAGGAAAAGTGCCCAGAAGGCTGACAGCATTACCACGTTGGATGGCAATGCTAATTCTTTGGGCAAAAGAGGCCAGCCCCTCTGGTCATGACAAGAGTCGACCAACCGCTTGGCGATTTCTCGAAATACTAAATGGAAGTTAATAATATGCACCACAATCATCAATATCATTATCTCATCTGACAATGAAAGTGAGGGAAAATACCACTTTGACAGACCTGAGAATGGAAGCTAGAACCTCATGCTTAGCAGTGGCGTCTGCGACCATTAGAACATAAAGACACTGCGCCGCGTGCCATTGGTGTCGATCCCCGCACGGAACAAATATTTGTATGACCTATAGGTAGTTGTTTCGGGTCTGGCTGTTTGTGCATGTGAGTTTAAATGTTTGTAAACGCACCCACGATACAGGAGAAATTCCTAGTGTGGGGCAACGTATTATTAAAAAAAGGCAGTCTTTATAAAATATAGTTTTGCAGAACCCACGAAAACCTTCTAAAAACTAATCGAATAGCTGATTAGAAAACCTCCAAATAAACAGATCAACAATACTAAACTACTGAGTACATATATCATTAATTACATTACGAATTCCGATTCATTTACCATGCATAGTGATTATGCCATTCCAGGCGTTTATTGTGTCATGCGGCCAGAACACGACAGTAAACACGAGCTGTTTATTTTATCTTTTTGTGAATTAGAGAAGAGGAATAAGCGTAGTGTAAAATTAAAGAAAAAAAAATATTGTCATTTAAATTATTAGTATGTTTTTGACATGTTGACCACGGAAAAATACAAAAATATATTCAAATTCATTTAATTGTCTGAATATGGTACATTTTTATGGTCTTAAATATAAACAAAGGTCTCGTCATATTCTGCCACTGGGGGCGTGCAAATATTTGGTACAAAACAAAATTTTAAGACAAACATTAAATAGGAATAAAAAATTACAATTAGTGGCATGTCAATTAAATAAATATTATAAGCATTCAGTACAATGTCATATTATTATTCAATGTCAAACTTTAATAGAGATGTCAATGATTATTTGATTACAATTTAATTAGGATGTCAAAGTATCATTCAAATAGTCGTTTAAATTATAGTAACATTTTTTATACAACAAAGCTTTAAATTCTTTTTTAAATTCATTTAAATTCAATTCTTTGATTTCCTTTGGGATTTTGTTAAAGACTTGCGGGGCTATGCAGAATATGCTTTTCCACATTAAAGCTGTTCTGGCTCTACGTCCGCGTAACATATCATTCCGCCTATTCCGTTTGAGTGTATCGGATAAGTTAGGAAATAGGTGTGAGTTCAATTTAACAAATAAGGCAGTTTCATAAATATACAATGACGGTAGTGTTAAAATTTTATAGTTTTGAAAAAATGGTTTACTGTCCGTTACTTTTAGTTTAAACATGGCTCTGACAGACCGCTTTTGCGCTTTAAAAGCGGCTTCTCTATTCGAAGAGTTACCCCAAAATATAATGCCGTACCTTAATAAAGATGCTACAAGGCCATGGTAAGCTACAAGTAGTGCTTCTGTGTTAACTATTGGGGCCAGTTTATATAAGGCATAGGATGAACTTCTGATTTTCTTACAAAGTGTTTCGAAGTGATCCTTCCAACTTAGTTGCCTGTCAATTATAAGGCCTAGAAATTTTGTACTGTCTACCTCCTGAATTTTGTTATTTTGAAATTGGACTTCCATTTTCGAACTTGCTTTTTTATGTCCAAAGTGCATTATATTTGTTTTGCTGAGGTTAATTCTCAGATTATTATTATTTAGCCAAGAGATCATTGTAGTTACCGCTTTATTGACATCTGCTACATATGATTCAGGTTTATCACATGCTATTGTTATCGTGCTATCATCAGCAAAGAGTGATATTGGGAAGTCTATGGCTCTGGGGAGATCATTAATATAAATTAAGAATAAAAGAGGGCCCAACACACTGCCCTGTGGTACACCAAAATATATTGTACGTTCTTTAGATAAGTATGTTACTTCTTCTTTGGTTTTAAAATTTAGGTTTGTTATTGCTGTCAGTTGTTTTCTTTTTGAAAGATAGGTACTTAATAAGTCCAGAATGTTACCTCTTATACCATAGGAGTCAAGTTTATTTCTTAAGATTTCATGGTCAACACAGTCAAAAGCTTGCGACATATCACAGTACACAGCACAGACAGGTGTCTTATTATCAATTTGAGTCATAATTTTATTTAAAAAGTCATAAATAGCCATGTTTATTGTCATATTCTTCCGAAAGCCTTTTTGTTCATCACAGAGAATCTTTTGTTTTATTAAATATGCATACAACTCTTTATATATTTATATATTTCTCAAATATTTTCGAAAAAATTGGCAAAAGCGCTATAGGTCTATAGTTTTGCATTAGTTTTTTATTACCCTTTTTAAATATAGGTTTAATTATGGACACTTAAGTCGTTCCGGAAAAACACCATGGCTGATACATAGATTAAGAATATGACTCAAACATTTAGCGATTAAGTCGGCAACATGCTTTATAATTTTAGTAGAAATATCGTCATACCCTACGCTACTTGTATTTTTGAGTGATTTTATAATGTTAAATATTTCTATTGGCTGACAAGGAGCCATGAACATTGATTTTTGTTTATTTGTAATATATGCACTAGGTCTTTTACCTGCTCCGAGTACTGGATTGATTTTTTCTATGAAATAGTCATTGAAGTGGTCAGCAATAAATTGAGGTTTAGTTACAGTTTTATCGTCAATTTGAACAGTATTAATTGATTCAGGTAGATTAAATTTAGAGTTCTTTATTATTTTCCATGTCATTTTGCTTTTATTGTCAGAAGTTTTAATATTGTGATTATTTTGTGATCGTTTAGTCAGGTTAATTATTTTCTTTAATTTTTTTGCATAGTTTGAATATTTTAATTTATTTGTTTGAGAAGGTTTTATTCTAGACATCCATAATAATTGCCTTTTTTTGATGCTGCATTTTTTTATTCCTCGCGATATCCATTTTGGTTTTTGGTTTGTTGATATTTTAATACGTCTACGGGGAAAGCATAGGTCATAGAATAATTTGAATTGTTCAGTAAAAGAATTGAATGCATCATTTGGATCATCATTTTCATATATTTCAGAGAATGTCAGTTGTTCAAGGCAGGTTCTAAATTTAATTATGTTCTCTGGGCTAAAGTCTCGTTGTGATTTATACCAATATTTCAAAACACAGTTCAACCGTACGGGGCACTTTAGCAGCTGCGCAGTGTGATCTGATAGGGCAAATTCTATCACTTCCGTCTTGCATTTTTTCTCGAAATTGTGGGCAAAATTATCAATGCAGGTCTGGCTTTGCAACCTGGTTGGTTTTTCTATTGCTAAAGTCATGTTAAAACTTGTTAAGAGACATCTTAGTTCAGATGTCATATTATTATTTTTCAGTACGTCAATATTTATATCACCTGCTATAATAATATTCCTACAACTTCTTCTTGTTAGTAATATTAACAGTTGCTCTAATTTGCTAAAAAACACATTTAAACTCCCTGCCTTTGGTACTCTATATATACATACTACAACTATTTTATAACTCGTCAGTTCAATTGCACAGCATTCTATAACATTAGATATGGAAAATTCTGAGACCTGTGATAACTCCGTCCACATATGACCAGACCGAACCAGAATACAAGATCCACCTCTTTTACTATTTTGTCTGCTGAAACAAGCAGCCAGTCTATATGAAAATGAATCCCCATTTCCCTTGGTCACGGCATCACGCGTGAACGGCTGGACCAATTTCGCTTATTCTTATGCTTTTTTGTTGTGTTGGTTCATGTCAGGAGAGCGTTCTTATGAAAAAAAAGGTAAGTAGTGTTGGTTAGGCAGGGTAGGTAAGGTAGGCCGGGTAGGTAGGGTAGAAAAATTAAGAGAGAGGGACAAACATTCATTCATTCAATGTGACGTCTCATAGCCTAAAACGAGTGAACAACCAAGAGGCTTCTAACGGTATTTCGCTCATTTGACAAATTAGGATAAGCAGTTTAGGAATGAACAGATGATCATACATACCCACAAATAAACATCAAAAATCATAATCTTCTTTTTGACTTTGCCGTAGTCGTGTAAAAATTATAATTGGTTGTGAAATAAAACACACTATTTCCATCTCCCTCTACGTAGATGCACGTTCATCAGCAAAATAATAATTATCCTCTCCACAAATGCTCGCTACACACGGCTCGTACATAATTAGCGCTGGACCGAGCTCCTGCAGTAATGCAGTCTTAACAAGGCCTGTTTGTTGCCTACATTGCTGTGTCAATCTTTGTTACGTTGGCAACACGAGGTTACTAATGATGAAGTTTACTCGCTATTTGTTTTGTAGCTGTATAGTGTTTAATATGAGCTGTTCGTTGGTTGTATTGCTGTAATGATTAACACAGCAACCATGTGTGTGGTTTGTTAATAGTGTGCATTTGTTATTATCATCATCCTCCTGGTATCGTCTATTGAAGAGAAATCTATAGAAAAGCAAGAGGTACTAAAAGTATTGTAATAAAAGTTGTGCCCTTTTCCAATTGAGTTCCGGGGCAGCGGTATCTCTTTCAAATAACCCGCAATCTCGGCAGACAGTGGCCACAGACCCGCATCTACGGTGGCCAGGCGTTGTCTCTCGGCGCCCGACGCCCGGAGCGTCTTTCGTGGTGGCTGGGTTGGTTTGAGGTTCAGCTAATTCCTCTGCTTTGCTAATATCTCTGTGAGGCGCACCTGGAACACGAACGCACCATTGACACGGTTTATCGTCACAAGACGGACGGACGGTAAGCTACCGATTGCTCACCATCCACAGACCCGTGTCTAAAGTAGCCGAGTGTCGTCTACCATTACCCATTGCCCGAAGCGTCTCCCGTAGCGGCTTTGTTGGTTTGAGGTTCACCTTATTATCAGCTATTATAGATAGTACGTTCTTGTAATTTCATGCAATAGACATGGATGGTAGTTTGATATTCTACTGGAATGTTGTATAATTATTCCAGTGTCTAATATTACATTGCTGTGTCAATCTCTGTTACGTTAGCAACACGAGGTTTCTAATGATGAAGTTTGCTTGCTATTTGTTTTGTAGCTAGTACATATAGTGTTTAATACGAACTGTTATTTAACTGTTTTGCTGTGTGTATCTTTGTTATGTTGGCTGTACGCTCAGAGTAATGATTATGGAAACCATGCTTGTGAATTGTGTGGATTTTTCATCAGTACCTGCAAGAAGATCATCTAAGAATACACGCGTTATTTTTCTACCTAGTCTCCTGTGCTGTATTAGAAAATAGAGTACCGGTAGTAGCATTAACCTTGTTTTAGATCTTGTGCTCATTCATCAAAACAACGAATCTGAACTGTGAACCTTTTCTCGACGTTTGACGACACGGTTGGCGCAGTGGCTAAGCGTTTGACTGCTGCGCCACACGTAGGTCACAAAAATATTTGTGACCTACAGAGTCTTACTCTGTCTGCTTGTGTATGTGAGTTTAAATGTTTTTAAACGCACCGACGATATAGGAGAAATTCTTAGTGTGGGACAACTTTTTTTTAAAGAAAAAAATGCGTCCATGTAGGCCACAAACATTCGCATTTATAATATTAGTAGAATTTGTATAATTATTTATTTATTAAGGCACTTCAACAACTTATTCGCTTACATATAGGTAGCCACAACATCACAAACAGTGAGACTATAGTGAGTCCGTCACTTACAGAAGTGCACAGCACTTGCAGAATCATAGAAAAGAGAACACCGAGATTATTTTATAAATTATACACTTACTACGTAGTTCTATCTAAAAGTCTAGATAAAAAAAAATTGTACGCTGAGTTTATGTAACTCATAAACATTTTTTTTATTTTAATCTGTATCAGTAATGACGCAAGTCAATAAAGCAAGTGCCATAAATTAATTATTTACTCCGTAGTGTGTTCACGTTACACGTGCAATTTTGTACATAATTACTGCCGGATATCGATATTTGTTGATACGGTTTAACACACGTTTTTATAGTGACGCAAGTAGGTAAAATAGTGAACTATCATAACAATAAATGTGCCTTTTTATGTCGAAATGGTTTTCTGGCGTCGGGCGTCGCGGAGCGACTCCCGGCCACCGTATATCCGGATCTGTGGATGGTGAGCAATGGGTAGCTCAACGTCCGTCCGTCCAATGACGGCGCGTTCCACTCGCCCCTCAAAGAGATGTCAGCAAAGCAGAGGGGCCTGCCAGAGCCACCACTTGCCGGGGTTAAAGAGATACCGCAGCCCCGGAACATAAAGGGCATAAGAAGGAAAATGGGTGGGTGGTCAGTAAAAGTCTGACACTCCCCCCCGCTCCGCTCAGAGCGGGGGAAGGTCTTGAAGATTTAACGTCAGTTAAAAAAAGAAATATGGTTTAAAACATTATTTATTTTGACCCGTACTTCACTTATCTACAAATAATTCAGTAAACTGTTTTTAATTAACATTATTTTTTATGGTCGATCTGCCAAAATTACTCTACTTATAGAGAGACTGCACCATTTTAAAATGGAGGAGACCCTGTGCAGTCGTGAAACTCACTAGGTAAGTTCTTTCTCAGTTACAAAAACCATTTACGAAAAAGGCTTTCGATTTCTTCGATAGCATCTAAAAAGAAGTCTCACTTAGTAAGCAAACATTTACTTCCCATTTTCTCCTATACCTACCTATCATTCGGCAATCGCAAACGCTCTAGCGTGCCTATCCGAGAACCGTCTCCGACCAACTTTCGGAAGAACAATTTCGTTCCCATTCTGAGAAAACTTTAGCGGGTACTAACTGCGTTCTCACTAAAATGTCTCAATTATGTTCGCTAAGCAAACACTTCCTTTCACGTCATTCGCTCCTGGTACATTCGGAACAGTTTCTTGCTGGTTATTTTAGGCTTTTATGTACTATGAATGGGCAACAAAAACAATAAGACGAGTTTTTAAGTGGTTCTATTGGTAAAAAGGTCTAAAAATGTTTTGAAACGTTCTAAAAATCATAAATCTTAAATTGATTTCAAACAGTTGGCAGAAAAGAAGCCCTGAAAAACCCTTTGATTTATAAGTCTACAAGCTTTCGCCTGCGACTTCGTCCGCGTGGCATAGTTACTTTGGTCTAACGCTAACTTTATCCCGCGTGATGATCGAAAAAAAAATATCATTCTTTCCCCTTTCGTCCCTCTTTCTCCACCTTTACTCTTTTTTTTAAAAAAAAATTGCCTATGTCCGTTTCCAGGGTCTCAACTATCTCTTTACCAAAATTCATCAAAATCCGTTTGGCCATTTAGGCGTGAAAACGTAACAAACTCACTTTCGCTTTTATAATATTAGTAAGGATGGACGGACTTAGACCTCTACCTCTCAGTAATCGATACTATCATCATATTAGCCTACACATCCACAACTATCCGCCTCAAAGCTTGCAGCTAACACTCAGTCTTGTATTTTTGCATCTTGCAAATTCCAGCAGTATTCACCAGGCCGTCATCGGTCAATCTTGTGGACGCTTTCCAATACTGCCTTCGGCTATTCGTTCAGCGAGCAATGTACCCCACCCGTTTTTTTTTTTGGGTTGGGAAATCATCAAATAACTTGCCCCGCTCTGGGCTAAAACCCACCCATGTTTCTTCTATTGCCCTTTACGTTCTGGGGCCGCGGTATCTCTTTCGAACAACCGGCAAACCCGGCAGGCGGAGGCTTTGGCAGGCAAAGCAGGGGCTTTGTTGACATCTTTTTGAGGCGCGCGTAAAGCACTAACGCGCCGTCAACACGGCTGTCGTCAATAGACGGACGGACGGTGAGCTACCCATTGCTCATCGTCCACAGGCCCGTATCTACGGTGGCCGGGAGTCAAACTGGGCAAACCGCCACTGTGTGCTCCACCGTGACCTCCGGGCGATCGTCATAATGGTGACACCCGGGCGTTTCCTCCCGCTACCCCACCCGTTCATGTCCTTCGGGCAATGGCGGTAACTTTGATTCTGTGGGCCAGTATTGTATCCAACTTACACATATACATCCTTTAGATGTGTCTTAATCCTTAGATATTTATTATAAAGATTACTGACAAAAGATGGTTCATATGATTTACTAAATTGTCAAAATAAACGTAAAGAAAAGTACAGTGTTATGATCATCAATTCTTGTATTTTTATTTGGTCCCTACCAGCAAAAACGATAAATATACCGAGTTTGTCTTCCATTAATCTTTTATTATTACAAAAACCTTAAATAACTCCGCTCAGTTGACTCAGTAATTCAGAAGAGCTAACATAATATTTTTTACGCTACTTAAATTTGTTCTATAATTCAATATAAATTATGTCCTGGGGACCGGCCATAACTTAGTCTTTTTTATTAGCTTCGACTATGCGGTAAAGTATATTTTTTGTTACTTAAAATTAAGTAGTTTTTGTTTGAATAATTTCCTTGTAATTGGTTTATGTCACCACATAATTAAACGGCTAACGCCTGAAATTTTTGCCTTGCTTGCGATAATAGCGACAGCTTTACACTTGTAGACAAAACAATCAGAATCTGAAACCAACCCAGCCGCCGCGGGAGACGCTCCGGGCGGTAGGTGCCGCGAGACGACTCCCGGCCACCGTAGATGCGGCTGGCGGGTAGCACACCGTCCGTGCGTCTAGTGAAGATAGGCCGTGGCGAGTTTGATGGCGAGTTAGTGTTCCACGCGGACCTCAAAGAGATCTCAGCAAAGCAGAGGGGCCTGGCCAGGCCACCGCCTGACGGTCTTGCGGTTTGTTCGAAAGAGATATCGTGGTTTCGGCATATAAAGGGCAAAAGAAGAAACATGGGTGGGTTTTAGTCAGCGAAAGTCTGACACTCCTGTTATTTGATGATTTCCCATCCGCAAAAAAAGGCAATACAATCTATATTTATTACACACAATATACAAGGATCAAACCCACAAGACTTACAGAATTCAATATTTTGCTCAACCGCCTACACCAACCAGACTATCAAAATTAATGACAAAGCCCACAGTAGAAACTAAACTAAAACAACTTCACCGTTACAAAGACTCGTCTTTCACTTAAAAGTTACAGAACAATTAAAACTTCCGAATCTAAGTTATATTACAAGAAATAAACCTAACAAATTAGGCGGTATCATTTTACGTAATTAAATGGTGGAGGTTTTTTGATATTTCGCGTTTGCCTAATAAAAAACAAAAGCGGGAACATTAATGGGAACAATGATTCTGGCCTGAAGTGTACACTTGTCTTATGCTATGTAATGCGCTGTCAGTGGACACAAAAGGCGCGTTTTTTTAAAAAGATCGTAAAATATGGCCGCAGTCCATTGTATGGGGCGCTTTATTCACGACCTTTTTCCTTCTCATTTCCCTATTTTTATTCTGAAAGGATTAACAATAGTACAGGTACGGCGGTGTATTTTATAATGACTTGCATAAATTCAGGACATAACGTATTTCTGTTTGGGATTTCCGTGACTATAAAAACGGTATGCTAGTAAGAATCATTTTATTTGTCAGTTTGTGTTATGTTGTTAGTGTTAAAAATCGCACTAGTCACCTATTGACACTATCAAGCAAAATTGTTAGGTTCAAAACTTCTTGAACGCGGGGAATAGGGAAATTTTGGGTTTTTTTTTCGATATATCAAATAACTTTCCTCGCTAAGGGCGAAGCAGGGTGAAAATCTGACACTCCCCTTGTCAGATTTTTACTGACTCATAATTCAAGTTCCTTCTTTTGCCTTTTGTGTCCCGTGGCCGCGGTTTTTCTATTGAACAACCCCCAACCCCGGCTGGTTTCTAGGTTAACCAATAGGTCGTTCTGTATTACTTTTATCAGCTTTATCAACCACGGTTACACAAAGCTTTTTGTTAGTTAAAAAATACAACCCAAATTGTTACAATTAGTTCAGTTGCAGTAATGAAAAACATAGCTGAAAACTGAAATATCCAGTCAAATCGACATATCGACCGACACATTTGGACAAATCGAGCTAATAATCACCGATATCATAGTAAATATTGACTTGCATAATTGTAATGCATGTTGTGTATGTTAGGACAATTCTGTTGTATGCACCATGACAGTCAAACATCCTTACTTCCTTACTATCCTTACTAATATTATAAAAGCGAAAGTGAGTTTGTTTGTTTGTTTGTTTGTTTGTTTGTTACCTCTTCACGCTTTAATGGCTGAACCGATTTTGATGAATTTTGGTACAGAGATAGTTGGGAACCAGGAGACGGACATAGGCTATTTTTTTTTAAAAAAGAGTGGGATATGAGGGAGAAAGAGGGACGAAACGGGAAAACTTAGCGTTGCTATTACAAATCAATAAGGCGCTACCGAAGTAAACGCGAGCGAAGCCGCGGGCAAAAGCTAGTCAATTATAACTGCGCAATACACAGACGCCATAACGATTAATATGTCGAGTGGGTGTGACAGTTACTATGTGGTGTTGAAATATTTCTCAAAGGCTTTTGGGAATGACCCATCAAACAGTTGTTTGATGTGTCAGTGGTCTATAGAACATGCCCAGATGTATTTCAGTCGTCTGGATATTTGAACAGCTGAGTTAATAATGCAAGTCAATTCGGATTGACGCTTGTTTATATTGAAAGTCATTCATTCTTTATCAGAAGTTAAAACGACTACAGCCCCGTTCCAATAAACAAAAACGAGTCGTTTTGCTTACGTTTCGCGTTCTGGATTTTGACGTAAGTCTCATAGAACTTATGTCAAAATACTACCATCCGTAAGCAAAACGAGTCGTTTTTGTTTATTGGAACGGGGCTTTAACAGATTTGCGTAGCAAACGGGTGCTCCTGGCCTAAATTAGGACACAGGATAGTTATATTCCCCGTAGCATGTGGTTAGTTACCTCGGCAAATGTGAGGACTGGTGTCGCCATCAACGGACATCTGTAAAATAACAGCACGAGCCAAGTTCGTTGGCATTCTAAAGACAAAACAGAAACGTCTCAAGTGACTACACAGTCACCTTAGATTAGCAAACACTGCTTGTCAGAAAGAATCGCTTTCCCACCAGTTGCTACAAAACGTTTATTTATTAGACACTAGCTTTTTTCTGCGGCTTCACTCGCGTTAATTTAGAATGTGACAATCAATTCAGGTTGTATGCTGCTTGCTCTTTCAATCACAATTCTAAAGACACGTGGCGTGATCCAATATCATAAGAATGTTATTGTTGTTTCCCTCAAAAACAGCCCTTAATTGCAGAATGATCGGTTCCGTGGTTCAGGCGTGAAAAGTAAGAAATAAACATTCAAATTTAATAATATACATATTGTATAGTATATTGTCGCATTTGTTGAAAGTTTAATAGGATTTTTCTTTTCTGTTTTCGAAAACGGGATAATCAAATTCCTTTCGAAAATTTTGTTTCATGTTTTTCATTTCAAAGGCAACCTCTTTTGATAGTGGATCGATGTTAATCAAAGCCTTTGAGATGCGACTATATAATGAAATCAGAAGACTGTTCCAGATTTTCCTGGGCTGTGACTAGCTTTGTTTACTTTTAACCGACTTCAAGATAAAGATGGTTATAAAGTTTGGGTTTTAATTGGGTTTTATCAAAAAAAAAAAACAGGAAGTCTCTATGTCTAATTGGACTATTTGCTTCTAAAGCAAACATGAGAAAACTGACTACAAACATCAAAGTAGTTAAAGGTCAAAAAATACCACCTCAGACACATAGAGGCTTCATGTTTAACCAAGATTTTTGTCTCGACGTTAAAAGAGATTATATGACCTCTGAGTTTGTTTCGGCTATGACTTCTCAGAGTAGTCGGGTAAGAAACACAGTCCTCAGCTACTTTAAAAAACAGTGTTAAAGTGTTTGTAAAAACCTACTTGCAAAATAAATGTTATTTATCATTCACATTTGTAATTACTTTAAAGTTATACATCTTTCTAATACATAACAGACAATCCTCGCATTTTATTTGTCCTGTTTTTAGTTTCAAGGTACCTTGCAGACCAGGACCGTACCTTGCAGAATTGAAGGTATAGAGATTGGTAACAATACCCTTAATGAAGGCAAAAGCTACTTATCCCCCCGGTATTACGATACTTTCTTTGTTCTGGATCATACCTGGGAACCTCCCACTGAGAAATTGAAGATCCCAGTTCATATTTTTTCTCATTTTTGTAAAGCAAATTTCATATTAAGTTATAACTTTACTCAAAATTCTTTCGTGACCAAACTACTACTACTGCTATGTATTATTACTATATTTTTACACTAGGATTTCGTCTCTATAGTGGGTGCGTTTACAAACATTTGAACTCACACACACAAACAGCCAGACCCTAATCGACTACCTGTAGGTCATACAAATATTTGTTCCGTGCGGGGATCGAACCCACGACACCGAGCGCAGCAGTCGATTTCTCAGTCACCGCGCCAACCATGCCGTCACTATTCAATGCACCCATCAATTTTTTTTGAGTGCGGACCACGAATAAATGATTTTCACCCAAAAACAAAGGCATCAATCATTATGGCACAGTTTTATTGGTTTGATTTACTGAATGTTTTATTGACGGCTTTGTGTAAGAGTTGTTTATGCCTTGGAGATCCCAGCTTTTGTAAAATCATAATAGTCTAGTAATATGAATTACGTTTCTATTCATAAAATGGTTTCAAAATGACAATCCACAATTTTAACTGCGTCTGTAACTAGTTTTTCTTTTAATTCATATTATTATCCCATTACTAGCTGGCACCCGCGGCTTCACCCGCCTCATATCGAAAAAAAAATCCTATGTGTTATTCCAGACCTAACATACCTCTGTGCTAAATTTAATCAGCCTAGTTAGTACTAGATAACGAAACTTCTTGACAAAACCTGGTTGTAATGTTTAGTGAACCCTCATAATTTTCCTGTTCTCGTCCCATTCTATTTGGGGTCGGCGCAACACGTTTTCTTCTTCCATTCTCCCCTATCAGATGTCACGGCATCATTTACTCCTTTCTCCTTCATATCATGTCTTACACAATCCATCCATCTTTTCTTTGGCCTTCCTCTCGCTCTCCGTCCATCAACATTCAGATCCATCACTCTTTTAGTTACATGTTTAGTGAATCCTATGTTTGTAAAATCACATCCCAACATCCAATACTCGTTAGTCTACAATCTCCGCTCTTTCACTTCACGGTACGCTAAACAGTTATGTCTGGAAGAAACTGTTTTTGTTTGTCCCGTGCGAAGAGTAACGCTAACTTAAACAAGTGTTTTATTGTTATAGTTGTTTGTAACTAATGTTAACGTTAATGTTCGTTCTATGTACTGGTAGTCTTATTTTGAATTTTATTTGAGTTTATACTATTACGGTAACTTACGTGGCGGAAAAGTTCTTTTCAATACACTTCCTCGAAAACTGGCTTGTATTGCACTACGGTTAGGTTCAAAATGCAATGTGTTTCACACGCCGGTGTTTTTCTTTTTTCTGATTCACCACTGAGAACAATAAACAAATGCTCAAATCCTTATGGCTGGCGGTGTTTTTAGTAAGAGCAAGGAGGTAAACGTCCTGTTCTTGGCTCTATAACACCCTCGCCTAACGGCTCGTGTATCAATTCCGCCTCGGACGCAATGACAAAGTTTCTTCATTTGAATCAAAATGTACTATTATTCTTATTCGTTAGTCAATACTAGATGTTTCCTAAATGCATAAATCATGAAAATGTAAAGGTGAGCGCGTCTTACAAAAGCTCGGATTAGCACCGAGGACTGTCATTTAAAAAAAAGGAATTAAAAACAGGTTGACTCTTGTACAAAATCGTTAAGTATATGAAGCATAAACCAAACCGTTATTTATGCAGATTATTTTAAACAGGAAAATAACTTATCAGAAAATATATTTGAAATACTGCTAACAAACATAGTATATACTATATATCCACGAATCATATGAGAACTAGACAACGCATTCATATAACCACAAATCTAATAACAAAACCTAAATCCAATTTTCTTTTGTTACAGCATGCAACAGGACGTACATGGGAGACGTGGGCCGCACATACGAATTAGAAGTCCGGAGACCTCGAGAGGACCACCTCCCTTTCGTCTGCCACCTAAACTTCACCGCCACAGGAGGAAACTATGGCGACATTATACAGGTATTTAGAAATGCGGACGTGATCCGTATCCTAAAACGGACCCCCGTCAAACGGATCGGGTCTGAACTAGTATGTGATTGTAATCTGAAATAGGAAGATTGTATTTTAGTGGACGGGTGGGGTTGAATTTTGATGTGGTGGAGTTGGTATTGACGTAAAAATGGTAGAATTATGATATAGACTGATAAAAGTAATTTTACTTGATTTAGCACAACCGCGTAGAAATTCGAGTACATAGTGTGTATATAAATGTTCAGGAGCAAGCGTCGGGTTAGCTCGCATAGCGCTGAGCTGACCCGAATATGATACGACTTAGATGCCGAACAGAGTATACCGATCGGCACGACCTAAATGAAAGCCGAATATAAAATAATAATAAATTAATTTAATTTATTGGCACACACAAGTTAGGTTACATACAAGCATTAAAATACAACAAGAAAAGTTAAAAGAAAACAAAGTAAAAGTAGCCGTGAGCCCCAAACTAGGCACAGCCTGTATCTCGGTGGCTCAGTGCCACTTGGGCAAGTTAAGTAGTAGACAAATGTTCAATGTTACGCAGCACAACTTAACATAGATAACAATTAATAAGGGAATTACAATAAAACCTTATTCAGAAATAAAATATGTGTAATAATTGCTACGGTTTAGCTTCCTGAGGTAGGTATTATTTTATGTTAGACGGTAGACAACTACGAAAAATAAAATAACGCCTGACTCTTCGAGTTTTGAGTAAAAGTTTTAATAAAGCTTATTAAAATCTTATTTCAATTATAGTATCCCTGACAGATAAACAATTCTGGGTCACAAAATCATAAATAAGTCTCAAAGCCTGTCAAAACATTAGTTGGAACCGCGTTTGACATGATTAAAATAGCTTTAATATTCACAAAATTCTATTAAGAAATCTTGGAAATTCTTAAGAAATACGAATTATTATTAGACTTATAAATCAGACGCTTAAATTATTTATGTACTAAGTTTTGTTATTGCTGGGTTGCCAGTAAAATGTAAGAGGTCAAAGAGTTCTTTAATCAGAATAATTCTTACTCGGGTTTACTGAAGACAGAAAAACCTAATCCGGAGGGGATTCATAGAGTAATCTATGTAAGATTACAAAAATGTGGTGTTGTTCCACAAACAAAGGGGGTAGAGTCGTTGTCTGTAGTTTTCTTGTACTTCTGGAAGCTGATAAATATACATGTCTATGTTCTATGGCAAAGCTAAATGCTAAGAATATACAGCACTTATATTGCATCCGAGTCTCTACGAAAATGTTTTTTTTTTTTTTTCAAAAGTGACCTCACACTAGAAATTTCTCCTGTATCATGGGTGCATTTACAAACATTTAAACTCACATTTACAAACAGCCAAACTCTGAACAACTATCAGTAGCCAATACAAATATTTGTTCCGTGTGGGATGAAAAACCGCGACACGCATCGCAGCAGTTGATCGCAAAGCCACTGCGCCAACCGTGTCGTTAAAACGTTGATGTTTGTTGTTGAAAGCGACACTGCTAACAATCCTGAGCGATCGAAGGTTAAGTTTAAGCCACGCTTGCCTGAATGTTGATGGGCCCCAACCCATGACAGTGAGAGTTTCGCACACAAAGCACTCGGATCTTGGTCTCAGCTAATCTTTGACAGTCGTAACAGGTGGTCAGTGGCGGGAAAGTCTAAAATCCAGTCTTACAAGGGGTTTCGCTTTATACAGTTCTCGTTAAGTTGTGGACGTCAGATAGGCAGTCGCTTGATGTAAAATAATGGTACTCAGCTGTATCCGGTTAGACTGGAAGCCGACCCTAACATAGTTGAGAAAGTTCTAGGCAGATGATGATGACTATTTATAAAGCTGTTCAAATTGTAGTAAACTTTATGTTTATCATGTTAGGTTTACTATTGGGTAGCAGCCACTGATAAATTTGGTAATCTATTTTCTAAAGAGTTTTTTTTATAAAGAGGAAAGTATGATCAAATGTCAAAAATACTCAAACATAGTGGATATAAATTTACCACCAGTACCACCAGCTACCACCAGTTATAGTTAATATTAATTCAGGATTATATGCTTGAATATGCGGGGATAAACATGAAATTGGACCAAATTCCTGCAATAAGATACCTACGATATCCCGTTTCCTTTTTTGCATGAATAGAACGCAAGCGTCATTGATATTTGGGGTGAAATTGAAAAGGAATCGATTCGGCAAACGAGCTCATTAAAAATATACGCTTCGCAGAGGTTACTGTCTTATTCTTGTGAGAGTTTAAATTCTTGTTCTTCTGTTCGTTGGCGATCATTAGGGCGATCCTCGTTTTATTTCTGGACGTATATTGTGGTTGTTTAACTACCATTCGTACTACTACTAAACTTCATTTGTTTTGTTTTGAAATTGGTACAACATACTGATTCTAAATTTAAATTTGATTCTAAATTCATAATAACCAAATATTTCAATTTCTCCATAATATCACACTAACATTATAATAGTGTGTGTGTTTGTCACTCCTTCACGCTGAAACGGCTAAACTGATTTGGATGAAATTTGGTATTTAAATAGCTCATTTACTGGATTAATATAGGCTACTTTTTATTCCAGTGTATTCGGGTAATACCGCGGATGCAGCCAGTGGTCTATAAAACTTTGATCAATATTGGATGGATACGAAATAAATTTTTAGAATTCACGTATATAGTCGCCTAGACATTCAAAATAGACCACACAAAACACACGCTCGTCGTACGCCTGCGCCAACTTAACAATAACCATTCAGTCTTGGACCCGGCAGCGTATTGCCATTGTGTATATCAGTACAGACACCCATAGTCTGTACTAGATCACTTTGTGCTCTTAAAAATAACAAATACTCTAAAGCAAACTACGTATAACTACAGACCAGTCTGTATAAGTATACAGTTTGCTTGCATATTTTTAAAGCAAACTACGTATGACTACAGACCTGTCTGTATAAGTATACGGTTTGTTCGCATATGTCTAAAGCAAAATGTGCTCTCACTGATTACTACCTATCAAAGTGGCTCGACGGAGCCCCGCTTCGCGGGGCTCCTACCTCTGCATTCAAGGTTTAAAGTAACCTAACACGAAGGGGATGGCGGGGTCTTTCAGACCCCGCCATCCCCTTCGAACCTAACCTGTCCATGTCGGGGTGCCTACTACGGCAGCCAAATTGTCTGTACTCGTATGTGTTTTGCTCTCACGAATTAGAGCAAAGTGTATTTTATTTCAGTCTGTCTCTGTACTGATATGCAGTATGCTCTCTAGCTACAAGAGCATATTGCGTGCGATTACAGAGCAACCCCTGTCTGTGCTAGTATACATTATGGCAATACGCGACCCGGCACGCATTGTAGAAAGTTCTTCACTCTGGATCCCTAACTACTGTTGCTACCTCCCTGCGGGTAGAGCTCTATTTTTTTTGTATAATTGCATACATGCGTACGTGTGTATGTGTGTGAGTGTGTGTGATGTTCAAATTTGAGTTTGTGTGGCACATAACACACTTGGCTCTTTTTAATATTAAAACAATTCACAAACATTTAATTTTTACCTCACACTTGGATTTTTTCATATTTTCCTGTGTTGTGGGTGAAAGGTGAGAAAATCACATACACAAACAGCCAGACCCGGAATAACTACATAAATACCATGCAAATATTTCGTCCGTGCTGGGATAGAATCCGCGACACGCAGAACAGCAGTCAATCGCTGAGGCACTGCGTCAACCGTGCCGCCGTTTTGAACCACTAACATCACATTACGAAATAAGAAGCTGAGCAACCGCTTGGCACAGATAAAATCAACAGCTAATTCTAATCAAAACCCTTGTCCACAGCTAACATTCGACACGTTCACGGTGGGGAAGTTCGTGTCGTTTACTTCGGACGGCTGTCCTGACGGGCACATGACGATCGTGGAGCGGTCTCCATCACCGCCTACAGGACAATGGTGCGGGTCTGCATGGGGTTACACCGTGTACTTCTCAGAGTCAGATTCTATTAATATGACGCTGAGATTAGACAGATTGAGTCAACAGGTGAGTTTAATGTTTTGGGAGGATATAGGATGTGCACATATGGATGGAAAGAGTTTAAAATTGTTGGTTCAACATGTTTTGCCGTTTTCAGCGTACAAATTATTTCCCAATACATTTTTTTTTAAACATGTATTATAAATTAGAACAATAATAAATAAATTTCAAATAGGTACACCATTATAAAATAAAAAAAATAAGAAATAAATTATATTAACAAACAATACAATAAATAGATAAAAAAAAGAAACATAAAATGAATAAAACAAAAACACATATTCAATTTGTCAGTCAAAAATTCTATTATTCTTTAAAAGTCAGTCAAAAACTCTATTAACGTTGATCACAGAATTGTCCGAACTTTTACCATTAAGAATCGGTCAATCTGGAAAATCTTAGGAGTTATCATAATATAACTAAGTACATCAAAGTGAAGCATAACGTCATTTTGGCAGGTTACGCACCTTTCATACAACTGCTACAGAATATCTGTTGCAATTTTATACGAATAATAAGGGTTAGTATTTGCTTTACTGGACAATTAATTTCCGTCATTTAACATTTATTTATTTATTTTACGATTTATTTACCTACACACTGAATACAGTTAAGTAGACAGGAACAGATACATTTCTAAAAAAATCTCTTCCGGTCAGGTATGCTGTCCGAAAGGAGAGTAAATAAAAAGAGATGTAGAAACATTTAATAAGTAAAGCACCAATTTTTTTTTAATCATATATGTATACATGATGGCACATCAACCAATACAAAACCATTTTAACCTGATCTCTCTACTACGGTGTGCGATCCGTAGTAGAGAGATCAGGTTTTAATAGTTTAGAATAGGTTGACCTGCCGTCGTGTGTACATAACAGTTCACTTGTGATGGGTACGCAGCTTAGACAATACGACACAATATGTCTGTGTATTACAGCTTTATCAAATTTAAAAAGTAGGTACGAAGTTCTTATTAAGATTTGTCATTTTATCTCTGTCACATTTCACGTAGAAGTTGATTACAATTGAGCCCAAAAAGTTCCCTTTTCTTCCGTGCAAAGAATTTAAAAAACCGACATGAAAAATCTCATACCCGTAGGAACATTAGAAAGGTACCACGTAGGGATAAGGTTCAACATACAATTTGTTAACACAACAAACTGACACGTTTAATTAGAGTTTTTGCTCTCAGCAAAGTTAATCCGTATAAATGAACAACAGTATTTATCTTCATTAAGAGTCACTTACTAAGCATCCCTTTGTGTTGTACTGACGTGGTGTAACTAACTACATGTTTTCGCCTGTGACTTGACTAATATTTCACATCGCCCCGCTTTTAACGGTTCGCTGCCTTCCCTTTATCTCTTGTTAGCAGCCGTATTATGTGCACTAAGGGTTGAACTTTCGATCAATTAATTAGGCGACGATTACGGACACCCTCCCGGGACCGCAGGATAAGGATACCTCCCTATTACAATAATGTTATTGGGTACCGCCTTAATTCCTTAATTTAATAACGGGAATTTCGTTTCGGAACCATTTAATACATTTCGGATGGCTCCCTAAATTTTGTTAATGCGCTTCGCCTTTTATCTCTTACTGATATTTCCCTTTTAAAGCGAATCTTTCGAAATAGAATTTGGCTCTTCTAATTGATTAATGACTGTTTTTCAATACGGCAGAAGTTTAAAATTTTAGATTACTTTCCGTTATATTTTTGAGTACCCCTCTGAAAGTTTTGTTGGTAAA
This sequence comes from Ochropleura plecta, assembly GCA_905475445.1. Classification (NCBI taxonomy): domain Eukaryota; kingdom Metazoa; phylum Arthropoda; class Insecta; order Lepidoptera; family Noctuidae; genus Ochropleura; species Ochropleura plecta. Next base: position 11,341,601 of record FR997735.1, on the reverse strand, counting down.
TACTTTAGCTAATTAGTTAATTTGATTAACTTAACTATAAATAAAATAATTTCTGTTGACGATAATGTTAACTTCAACAATTTCCCTTTTATTAAACTCGATTAATAAACGTAATTCTTTCAAACATCCCCATCACAAATTCATTGCCACCTATCACTAACACATATCCATCTGCCCGAATTCTGACACCCCTATTTGATCACAGGGCGTGGGCTACAATTTCGACTTCAAGCTGGCTTACAAGTTTTTAAGGCGGAGTGAAGCAAGATTACGATACGGTAATGCCACTATCGGCGCGTGGAGAGGAGAGAGGGTACCTGGGACCTACTGCGACAGAATACTGAGTGACTGCGACCTTAGAGCTTGTCGCATCCAGTCCCCGAACTTCCCTGGCGTTTATCCCCGCAACGCAACTTGTACATACCGCATTGAACACACTAAGGTAAGCAACGGAAATGGGATTTATCTTTTTGGGTTTGTGTATTCTTGCGTTCGAATACGAGAAACCAATGATGTGATTGGTTACTGTTCGTTTGTCGAGGAATTTGAAATTGGAACGTTCACATCTTTTCTTTTTGATAAAGTAGAGTTAACTTAACGTACTTGTAGTAGGCGTTGTTTTAGTAACTCCGCGTGGGTATGTTGTTGTCGGTACAGAAACGTGTCTATTGTTCTATTCCAAAATAGAACAACTACGTTACTATTATCGTTAACTTACAGAATAACAGTAAGAACAATATATACACACTATATGTTTTACTATTATACAGGTAAGATCATTCACTCAAGGATTAAAAATTAAACCATATTGCGTTATCAGAAGTTTTATTCCACTCTAAATAAAAGGTGTAATGCTAAAGTTAAAACCAGAGAACAAAGCAATTAAAAAGGTGCTTGCTCCTGGTTTTGTTTAGAAAATAAATCGTCAGCAAGAGATGTGTAATGTGGGCTTTGTGTGGCTCTTTGTGTTAATATTTAATATAAAATTCACACCAAACTGCGTAACTGTTACACCTGAAACGTACATAATAAATGTTGGATGCGTAAGGGTTAGAAGTTTTTCCGGTAAACAAAAATGTATTTTGGCAGCTTGTGGACAGAGTTGAATTTACTTTGATGTGTTCCTTTGCAGATACCGGCAGATAAACATGTTTTACTGGCAGTAAGACAAACAAATAGTCACAAAATACATATCAAAGACCAAATAGTGAAGTATGATAGGAGCCAGCGCGTCTTGAAGTGAGTACACATTAAACTTTCGTTTCCTTACGACCGTGAGTGTTAAGTTTTATTGGTTGACGGAACTACTACATTCGTTACTCTTTCATGTTATAATTATTTCTGCGATCTGAGACAAATTGTCTGTAGTAATATGTTATGGAATGGTTTGCCTTGGCTCTTACTTGGATTCAATATTTACAGGCAATCAATACTATTAATAATATAGCCTATTTATTTCATGTTTTACATCAGTGGCACTTATTAGACTACAGCAAAATCTCAAATCAGATTAGTATGTTATCTTAGATTATGTTAGTAATATTTATAAGTATAACAAAGTTTTATAAATATTTATAAGTTAACATGAACCCCGGTTTGGGTAAAGGCCTCCTCCAAAGATGGGCATTTTTGTCGGTCTTGTGCTATGGAAAACCAGTTTCCGAAATCGTTTAGGCAATCGATAAACAATCTTGAAAATATTTTTTTCACCTGTAGACACTTACTACTTTTAGTATGTTTTTGTCGCAGCTGTAGATACAAGAAAAACGTAAATAAAAATACGTGTGGCACTCGGGGGCAGCCGCGGTAAAGCTGTTGCATAGCATTTTTATCAACTTATGCAATAAATAAAAAACTTTTGCAATAATTTAAAAAAAAATCTAAATATAATTTTTAAAAAGTACTTCCAATGAAAAGAAGTCGCAAAAAGAGAAACAAGACCTTGGGTTTGATCCAGCGTAATGTCGATTGACAATCCGATTCTCTGCCAAACACGCTAATAGAATATTTCAATCGTCATTGAAATAACTGACGGTAATTCGTAATGAAAGTTTTAGGTTTTTTCGTTACGAAATTTCTGGATTCGGTCTCCACGCTTAAGGCCCGCGAAAGAAGCTATGCAATAGCTTAAAAAACCTCTTGTGAGGAATTGCCCCGGTACTCGATGTTAACGCAATGTGGCCATAACGTTGTTGAATGTGCAATATAGTTCCGCTGTTGCGGGTTATTCGAAAGATACCGTGGCCCCGGAATACAAAAGACGAAAGAAAAAAAATGGATGGGGTATAGGCAATACAATTCTGACATGGATGGGTTTCAGTCAGTTAAAGTCTGTCACACCCTCCCGCTCCGTCCAGAGCGGGGAAGTTATTTGATGATTTCCCTTCCGAAAGAAAAACAAAAAGCTTTTATATCGTTGTCTTTTTATGAACACAATCATTAGATATTTCTGAAACTAAAAAAAAAACACGCTTCAATATTATAACTGTCGTAAATCCAAGTAAAAGTAACTATGTGTGATTGATTGTGAAATAAATGTCCACAACTCAACGGCTGAAAGGATTTCAATAAAATTTGTCACACCTTGACCTGGGTATGGAGTACTTTTACACCGTGGACCCGTAGTGCGCTCTGGTAGAAAGATTTCCAACCTCCACGAAGACGCAGGGCATAGTCGTGGGTAAAAGCTTTTGTACAATAATCATTGTTGCTGATATGATATTGTCTGTTACCAAAATTACTAATTTATAGTTGATGGATGGGAAATCCTTAATAATATTATAAAAGCGAAAGTGAGTTTGTTTGTTACGTCTTCACGCCTGAATAGCTAAACCGATTTTGATAAATTTTGGTACAGATATAGTTGAGACTCTGGAGACGGACATACTACTTTAATAAATAATAAATGAGGAAGAAAGAAGGAAGAAAAGGGAAAATTTTGCTTTGTTTTTACAACAAATAAGGCGCAAGGGCAAAAACTACAGGTAGCAGGTACCTGCAAATCATGGAACTGTGTTATCCCGAATTTACCGCGAGCGAAGCCGCGGGCAAAAGCTAATTATCAAATAACTAGGAAGTGTCAGACTTGTGCTGACTAAAACCCGCCCATGTTCCTTCTTTTACCCTTTATGTTCCGACGGCGCAAAATTTCTTTCGAACAACCCGCAACCACAAAACGTACGCTCAAACACCAATTTCAAGAAACCCTCATAATTCAAAACTCCTTCCTAGATAACACACAATTAATCATGTCAGATGATAATCGTAATTACAACTGTAATATAGATTAATGAACCGACTACTGTCCAGCAAAGTTATTAGTTAACGCACTGTCTTACTCCTTGAAATTAAACCTTCATTTGTTACCCTAATAATGTTGACAAATTCTATCCGTCAGCCATTTTGTGGAACGTTATTTACGCTTGATTTGGGAAGCGTCGGAGTGCGAACGAAAGTGGGCAAATTAGACTTTTGTTTCTCCAATGGATTTATTGAATATCTCAGGAGATTATGCTTCATCACTTTGGTTGAGCTTTATGTCAAGTTGTTTTTGGTTTTTAAGGTTCAAATTTTGATGGCAAAATCTTTCGTAGACTTATTAAGCTTAACTTATTTTCAAATGAAAACCAGTGTCACTCTAATGTTTTTGAGGATTTATTGGTTTAAGTATTTATTGTAGTAAAGTTGTATGAACACTCTTAGTCATCCATCAAACTAATATTGTCATCTACACACTATTTATCACAGTAATTTGTGTCTAAATCGTCTACCCAAATACTCAACAGCATTCCAAAATTATCACTCAACACCACCCCTCAAGATACCAATCTATTCTAAAACCTTAACTTGTCAAACTTAACTAATCCATCAATCTTCTAGGATTTGGGACCAGTGCAATGTCGTGCAAGATTACCTCACTGTTTGGGACGGACCCACTCGCGATTCACCCGTGCTGGTACGCCTTTGTGGAGGCGATGCGGTCCCCGATATAGTCAGCAGGGGTCCCAATATGTTACTGGAATTTCATACATCGCCGTACGATAATCCCTTTCACCCAGTACCGTTGAGCTACCTGCCAGGATTTGAGCTTGAAGTACAGGTAAGGTTTTCCGATTGAAGATGTTGTGTGCGAGTATTGGAGGCGACAGATCTGAATTTATTTTGTGTTTTGGTATGCGTGTTGTTGGAATATGTATCTGAGAAACGAATAAAAACATTTTGTTTTTGTTAGTCGTGAGAATAAACTTGAATAAAAAATTATTATCGTTAAATCATATCAATTCTGTAATCCTCAAAGAATTACCTAAGCGAAATATGTTTCAAATCAGTGATATTATTTAAAAAAAAAAATTACACAAATTGCTTTAACATTACGTGGTAAATTTCAATTGCATATGAAAAACACAATTAAACGCTTCAAAGGCTAAATCGCTTCGAAGAATAAACCTCAAACGAAATTAAAACTCCATTACAAATAATAAAGACTCGCGTCTTATAAATTGTAACAATTCCAATTGTGACTGAACTATTGCTAAGTTAAATCCATACTATTTCTGCACTGAAAAGCTGATTGTATTGCGTCCAATACAAAGCGAAATCGTTGGTACTAGCAGCGCAGTAGTTTCAAGTAAATATATGTTTTCCTGTGCAGGTGTTGTATGTGGAGAAGGATTCGCATTCGTACGTGCGTTCGGATGGTCGCTGCCGTTTTGTGCTCCGCTCTTCAGACAAAACTAGCGGAGTATTGAGGAATCCGAGGCATTCGCTGCCACCGAATACCTCTTGTGTCTACTATTTTCAGGTAAATTTTGACTGAGATATTTTGTTTTGTGCTGCCATTTAGAAAATAAGATCGCTGCGTCTCGTATCTGCAGCTAGGTATTTTAAAGAAAATACTATTCAGAATATATTTTCTTGTCCTCTATGTGGGGTGGATTTTGGGTAAATTAGTTTAACTAGAGAAACTAATAGTTTTCAATCTCTGCAACGTTTTCAGTTGGTGAAAATTCACACCAATATTTTAGGCGCCATTTTTTGAAACACAAATCGTGATGAATTTATTTACGTTATTGCTAAAACCCCGGAAAACAATATCTTACAAGTGATTTAGCTACGTGTGTGTGTGTGTTAGATGTGGAACTGGCCGAAATTCACCCGGACAATAAATTCTAAAATACCGAATACAAAAAAAAAAATATTGTTGTTACGTTTGTTTGCCGAATTAGATGTCAAAGAGTATTGATTTCTATCTATTTACTTATATTGATGTTAGTCCGATTAATGTTTAATATTATATTTCACCAATAAGCAGCTTATTATAATACGGTAGCTAATGAAGTGTAAATAAAATAATGTATTTGTCGTTTTAAGAAGATAATAATATTATTAAGCTTACTTTCATGAAGAAAAAATATGGTTAAAGTTAGGTTGGAACTGAAAATTATCCTGAAAATAACAATAATCATTAACGATGTCATTTCTCGTGTATTCGAACTTGATTTGCCGCTTCGACGAACATCAACTTAAAAAAATATGGTGTTAAAAACAAGAAAGGCAGAAAGTGGACGCTTTGGAAATGTGGTGCTGGAGAAGAATGCTTGGGGTTTCGTGGACCGAGTTTCGCACGAACGTCTCGATACTTCAAGAACTCGGTATCAGGCAGCGTCTATTTTCGACAGTACAATCTCGCATCCTAACATTCTTCGGACATGTTTCTCGGCGTGACAACCTGTCCATAGAACGCCTTGTCGTCCAAGGAAAGGTGGAAGGTACTAGACCGCGCGGAAGGTCACCCACGCGATGGACTAACCAGATCAAGTCAGCCGTTGGAAGTTCACTAAACGAGTGCAGCAGGATGACCTCTAGCAGGCAGCAATGGCGAAACATCGTGAAGCGCATCACATCTGCCCCCTCCAATAATACAACAAGTTCATAGCGATCACGACCGCTCTGTCAAGAGCGTACCGGCTAAGAAGAAGACAACCAAAGTGATAATAACAAAAATCTTGGAAAATAAAGATGCTGTTTACACTGAATTTGAGTACGTTAAAACTAAAATCTATTTCAGAAAAAAAGCAGTTATGAATCAGCATGAATATTTATCCGATAATTACCAATGAAAACGATTATCCTTATAATTACCAACCCTGGTTATAGTTAACAATATTCTCTATAATGATACGATCATTATAAGGTCAAGGTCTGCTAAATTAATAGCAAAGAGATATAATAATATATATTTAATGTTGGTAGACATATTAATATGTGAAGACTCTATCTAGTATTCACTGAAGGCAATAAATGTTAGAAAGTCACGCGATCGTTTACAAAATGAATAAATAAATTACTTAACTTACCTTTTGCCTATAACTTTGTTATATAATTCGTCCATGTTTTACCCGACATTTCAATGTGGGAGTTGTGTTGAGTGACTAAATCTTTTCCTGACTATAGTGGTTATTCATTCAGTCTAATCAGATGCAGCTAAATACCATTATTTAATATGAAGTGACTGCCTATCTGATATCCACAACAAGTTAGTGATGATAATACGATAGGGACTCTTTGGTAAAACTAGTTGGCAGATTTTCAGGACACTGACTATTTGTTACGACTGACAAAGATCTATAAATGACAGTCGAGATCAACGGCTTTACTTACAAAGCATGGAGGACAGTATGTAAAGAGTGGTAATCCATCCACGGACTAGCCATGGCAAATAAGGCTTAAGCTGTTAAGCTGAAGGTCTAATTTGGATCCTTTAAGTTGCAGTCAAACCGGACAACAGACTGGTTGTAGACACTGGACTAATATTTCAACACATAATCTGTCAAAGTCCGCTGTCAGCACCTCGGTTTGCTGTTCAGTCCGTTTGCTTTATCGTACCTTTAATAAAACGAATGGATACAATTCTTCAATTACTGTTTGTATAGGTCTAACAGATATTAAAAAAATATATTTTGTAGACTTGCCTACAGGTACATTGTAGGTTATCACATATGTTCAGTACATTTTTACGACCACACCCCATTAAAAATATTTCACCAGTATTTATAAAGAAAACAGCTGTTTCCTATAAAAATCAATACCCCACACGATCAAAATAAATGAATAGCCAAATAAAAAAAAACATGTTTTTATGTGGGTTCGAAATGATGCACTGAATCCGTGGTTACCATAAATACGTCAATGTCTCCTACCCTGAATAATTCTATCACATGCCAGAGTAGGGCTTCTACTCTGGCATGCCCCATAGATCTACCACCCCTACAGTTTCAAACAAAACAGCTAAGGTTGTAACTGGTAGTTAAAACGATTTACGATTTCTAGGGTCGCGCCAACGAGATAGTTTGGGTGTCGTTTGTGAAGTACCATTCCGCTGGAACGGAGCCTGCTGGCTTCGATCAACAGAAGGACTGTTCGTCACAGCTGACGATATGGGACGGAGCCGCCCCTGATGCTGACTTGGATCGGAAGGTAATTTTGTTGTATTTTTTTTTCGTCTATGTGTTGTAAACCAACCTTTCACGAAACGGTCAACCATACTGCATTATATAGTATGGGAGTCGGGAAGATATTTAAATTTAAGTCATAACATTACTAACTTCATTTGAATGTACAATTTTACCTTTAAAAAAAATGACAAATTACATTCATCATTAGATCATAAGTAGTACAATGGTAGACATGAGCCTCTACAATCACACGTCATCCAACTTGATTCTCAGAACTCTCACGCAGGTGCTACACTGCAAAGATAAACTATGGTATATATGATATGCTCCTAAACTATGCTGAGCTTCATTCCATTCCACCTACTAAATTCAAGCCTTTATTCTTAAGATTAATCCCCTAGGTAACGGTATGTACTTAACAGGGCGCTCAAGAATTCTATTTTCACAAAGCACAAAGGCATGATTGATACACCCTACCAGTATGACTTATCTACGAAAGCGCAGATTAATCTTCGTGCCGTAAAGAAGCTGGTATAGTTTCTTTCCTTAAAGTAAATATAGGTTACGTTTGTGTTTAAGGCTGATAGAAGTAAATGAGAAAACAGATAAGGGGACACCGTGACACTGCCGTGAATTCCTCTCAGCGTCAGTTGGTAAAACCAGTTTAAGGTTTGGACTAACAATGATTTCAGCTAGTCCTTTTACAAAATTTTATAGGCGAATTAGTTCAAAAATTTGCAAGATTTGTTTCTAAAAATAAATGTAACATATTATCGGAAAACCGCACCACTTCGTATTTTTTTTTATATTATGGATGTAACGTCAAAACAAAAAGAAGAAGAAGAATAAACATAATTTAAAAACGTAGAAGGAAGGCAAGTGCAGCCAAATTTCATCAGTTATATTTTATAATAATAATTATGGACACATGGTATGGAATAAAGAATTTTTTTTAAAGTCCCATGCAATAGAGGGTGAGTTCATTACCTTCAACCGGGCACAAATTCAACCTCAGTTTCTGCTACTAAGAAATTCCGGATTGAAAAATCATCATCATCATCTGCCTAGCCTTTTCCCAACTATGTTGGGGTCGGCTTCCAGTCTAACCGGATGCAGCTGAATATCAGAATTTTACATGGAGCGACTGCCTATCTGACCTCCACTTGTAAGACTCTTGGTAAGACTGGTTGTCAGACTTTCGGAACACTGACTATCTGTTACGACTGTCTAAGATCTACAAATGACTAGGATTATTAGGATAGGATATAGGATTGAAAAATACAAAAAAAAATAGTCCAACCCAGGAAGTGTACCCAGAAGCTTAGGACCAAAGAGGCAGTCAAAGTAAAATCGACGCCATCATATTTTACAGCCTCATTTTTTTCTTTTGTATTTGCTGTCTCGTGAATTATAATTCTTTTAACAATACGTACCGTATACGCGAATGCAGTCGAATTTTTTAACGAGACTATATTTTTATCTAGTAAGAGCGGGTGCCAGCTGATTCTCGTTCGGTTATTCAAAACATAAAGAACACGTTTTATATGCAGCGGGTGTTGTACAGTATCTTACCCGGTGAATTAAAAATTGTGTTGCTATAAAGTTTGTTTTAGTGGATTTTGTAGAATATGTAAACTACGGAGCATCGTGTGCGAGGTTAATAGTTTTTGGAGTTAAGACTGTTTGTGTCTTTGGTTATTCGTATGGAAGAAGCCCCTTAATGTAATCTTTTACCCCTATACAACGTTTATTGTTTTTAAATAAATTAAACAAATCATATTATTATTTACTGACTAAACTACTGCGTAGACAATACTAAAAAAAAGGTGTTCGAATCCTATTTTGAAAGACAACAATATTTTAAAGTCGGTGTAGGTATTTTGCACTAATTAAATGTTTTCTCAGACATTTAGTTCCCTTTTAATGAGTCAAATATTTATCTTGTGAATGGGCGCAAAGGGATAAGATTTATACTCGAAACAAGCTAGAAATATAACATTTTGAATGATAATTGCTGGTTTTTCGTTGTCGCTAATAAATAACCGTCATTTGTTATTTCATATTACGAAATTGTTACAGACAACTAAAATATTATTTTTGATTATTTATAATTACGTATTTTTTTTGTTAAATGTAATTTTTGTCCACATTTGTAAAGTTATAAATAGAGTTTTTTTTTTCATAAAAGCGTAAAGAATTACTTTGCCCTTAAAACAATAAGCGCAAATTATAACGTGCAGTTATAATTTAAGATAACAAAGTGGGATCTTTTCAGAAACAAAAAATTTCAGAACTTTCTAAAAAAACCCTAAAAAGCCATTTAGATTTGCAGTCGCGTAGGCACAAAGCGGAAGTACCGCACCATGTGTCGTCTAATGTCCCAAATAACACGGTAAATCTCCACTTAAAACTGTTATTGTCTAACTTCCATACTTATCGGAAACAATTCTTGGCGTTCGCGCAATAAAAATAAAATATTTAAATTGTTATCGGATACCGAATCACAATACTGGGGTCGTTCGTATAAAATTTTATAGTACATGAATTTAAATGGTAAAAAGTCGGGAGCCAACATGTATCGTAATGAAATGTGGATTAAGTTTAGCATGTTCGAGTAAAACTTTCGCACTGCGCAAGACTAACGCGTTGATACAAGTACGAAGCGATATAGAATTGGTCGGCATTCTCACTGCCTTTATTCGTGCCATTTCACTTTGCCAACCACCTCAACCTCCCACTTGACGTCGGCAGCCAAACATTAATTTTCTTTAATGTGTCTGAGCACTTTTACCGAGTTCCACCGACTGCAGTGCGGTGTTTCGTTTCATTCATTCGGGATTCTTCAGTTTGCATTAAGAATGGATAAGCGGTTCTAGTTCAACTTATTTTTTGTTGGCACTTTAATCAGAAAAGTTTTTCCGTTCGCTCGCAGATACACTATGTAAATAGTGTTGCTGAGTTGAATAACTAAATAATTTATTCAGGGCCTTTTTATTTTTCTTTCAATTTGCATAAATTTGTGATTATTTTAATAGTTGAGACGTCACTAACATTCTCTTTTAACACTGGTATGCGATAAATATTCATTACTTATTGGCCTTTTTTGTAGACGAAAAAAAAAAACTTCTGAACCAAAACTTTCAGCAGTTAATGTGTTTTTGACTCTTCTTCAAGGTACAAGCTTTATACCCGATTAGAGTTTCCGTTGGCAATAATGACGGGCTGATAAACAAACTTTCGTTTCCTGTGTGGGTTCTACCATGTGCATATTCATGTTGTTGTCTGTCAGCCATGACAGTCACTACAGTTTCTAAATTATCTACCAGGTTTTCTAATCAACCTCTTTTTCAACAGCTGGATATGAGTGACAAGAAGTCCCGACTCGGGCTCTTCTGTCGCGAAGAATCGCCCCGACTTTGCGACCACGCACTCCTCTCAAACGCGACTCGAGCGACCCGACCGTGCGCCCCCTCTGAAAGCTACATCACTACTGGGAACGCCCTAACTATACTGCAAGTAAGTAAATAAGTAGCAACTAAGTAGATAAATAATTAGGACTTATTTGTACGTGCTAAGTAGCACGTACAAATAAGTGGCATGAATGCACGCTATCTTTTCAACTGGTACTTTATAGTAGCTCCTGAGAGTTGGCGAAGTTTGAATAGGTTTGGTTATTGCGCTATTTGATTCATTTTTGGTGACTATGCAGCATGCTCCAAAAAGGTTGAATATAGACAAATAAATGTATGTAACGTAAACGTAAAAAAAATGTAATCTCGTAAAAAAAACGAACCGAATATGTTTTTAGGGGTTGCGTACCTCAAAAGGAAACATCGGAAACCTTATAGTTTCACTTCGTCTGTCTGTCTGTCTGCTTGTAAAGACCCTTTATTTCGGGAACGCCTAGAGGTGTTACGTTGTAATTAAAACTTTTTGTACGGACTTTTGGTGCGCGGAATCCGTCTCGCACTTACCCGGCTTTTTAAATATGACCACAATGTTCCTGTTACACACTGTATGTAAATATTTTCGCTCTTCCAATGCAATCTTTAAGTGGGTTTAATGTACACAAGTAGTTATAAGACCTCATCGCATTAACCTTGTTGGAAAAACGGTAATATGAAAATACCGAAAATTCAATTTTTTACCGCACGGTTGGCGCAGCGGCTGAGCGATCGACTGCTGCGCTGCGTGTCGCAGTTTCGATTCCCACACGGAACAAACATTTGTATGACCTGCAGATAATAGTTTCGGGTCTGGCTGTTTGTGTATGTGATTTTAAATGTTTGTAAACGCACCCACAATAGAAGAGAAATTCCTAGTGTGGGGCAACGTTTTATTAAAAACAAAATAGCTAAACGAAAATTGTCGAACGTAAATCTACTTCTGCTACTTCAAGTGAAATCATAAAACTCAAACTCAAAGTATTTATTTCAATTAGACCATTACAGGCACTTTTGAATGTCATAAAAACAAGAACAAAAAAATGATGCTGCTACAGTCCCAGTCACAAGACATAATAACTTATGAAAGTACTGTAGTTGCCCATTCCAAAGCGTAGATCTCTATGGAGAAGAATGGGCAAGAAACTCCATGGACACTCTTTTAAATCATAATATTTTATAAAATCATGGATACATCATTCATGTTGAGATTATACATAATGTGAGAACGATGTAGAAAAACGAGCACATTTAGAGCGTCCAGAGTAAAAGCAATAATTAGCAAGAGTTTAATAGATGAATTAAAACAAACCGTGGTAGCTAAGAGATGACCAGTCCCAACTGACAGCGCCCGTTCACGAACATGACGTATGGATCAGCCCCATTCAGCTCGACCATTTTGAAGGGAGCTAAATGACCCGACACACCCGCCACCATCAGCGAGACATTTAAGTGAGCATGACAATCTCTCAACCACCAGGGCAACCGTCGAGTCAATAAAATTACATAGTACTCACACATGGGCATTACAATTATACAATATTAGGAAATTGAGTCTATACAATGCAAAGAAGTCTTACAATCTTCTTCAGCTGCCACAATAACTTCAGACGCTGATTAATTAATTTGCCCCTATGGTTGTGGAGCAGGACCGGCATTGAGCCAAGCATTTATATCATTAATGTAATCCCCCAACTTATAGTATGCTTGCCTACATAGTGTGCGTTTAATACAAGATTTAAACTTCGATTCATTCAGTTGTAGGATGTGTGGAGGTATTTTATTGTAACATTTTAAACAGTACCCCATAAAAGAGGAGTCTACCTTAGCTAGCCTGAAACCTGGCTGAACCAGTTGGTCCCTATTTCTAGTATTATAGTGATGTCTGTCACTTCTCTTACTAAATAGATGCAGATTTTTCCTAACGTACATGATGTTTTCATAGATGTATTGACAAGGTACTGTCATGATGTTAATTTTTTTAAACAGTTCTCTTAGAGAATCGCGCCTACGTAGATTATACATGGCTCTGATGGCTCTTTTCTGCAGAATAAATATAGACTCAATGTCTGCAGCCCGTCCCCAAAGTAAAATACCGTATGACATTATACTATGAAAATAACTAAAATAGACTAGTCGCGCGGTATCTACATCAGTAAATTGACGGATTTTTCTTACAGCATATGCTGCTGAACTCAACCGTCCTGCAAGAGATGTTAAATGAGGACCCCATTGTAGCCTCGAGTCGAGTGTGATACCTAAGAAAACAGTTTTATTGACAAATTCTAGTTTCTCTTGATTTAATACTATGTCACAATCACTACTTTTGACGTTTGGTAGAGCGAATCTTATGCATTTCGTTTTTTTTCCATTCAATACTAAGTTATTAACAGTAAACCAATTATGGACCTGCAATAGGGCGTTATTTAGGTCGTCAAGATTCGTGGTACGTCTATTTACCTTAAATATTAAAGAAGTGTCATCAGCGAACAACACCATTTGGGGTTGATTTTCAAATAAATGGGGTAGATCATTAATATATACTAAAAAGAGGAAAGGGCCCAATATAGAACCTTGTGGTACACCCATTTTAACTTTTAAACCCATTGAATTAACGCCATTAATTTGAACTTGTTGCTGTCTATCATTTAAATACGATTTTACTAAACTGAGCGCAAGTTTATCTAAACCGTAATGCTCAAGTTTTAAAAGCAGGGTTTCATGATTAACGCAATCAAATGCCTTCGTAAGGTCACAGAAGATTCCTATTGCATCTTGTGCCTCTTCCCACGCAGTAAATATGTGTTTCATTAAGGTGACACCGGCGTCAGTCGTACAACGTCCTTTGGTGAAACCATACTGCTTTTCATGTAAGATTTTATTGGTGTTAAAATGGTTGAGCAATTGATTTAGCATTATCTTTTCAAACACCTTGCTGAGAACTGGCAAAACGGATACGGGCCTATAGTTGTTAGTGTCTTTACTGTCCCCGGATTTAAAAAGCGGTATTACCTTGCTGTATTTCATTAGATCCGGGAAAACCCCTTGATCCACGCACAAATTAAATATTAAGGCTAAATACGGTGCTATAGTCTCAATAATGGCGGTACAAGCTTTGATGGACATACCCCAGAGATCTTCGGTTAATTTGACCTTGATTTGCTTAAAAGCTTTAATGACTGATAAGGGGTTTATATGCTTAAATTCAAATTGAATCGGGCAGGCTGGAACGTTCGCCATAGTCATAAGACTATTTAATACAATTCTCTTTTATCCTTAAAATAAAAACCAATTACTTTTATGTAAACCACAATAGCTAAGAAACGAGCGTATAACCATGATAATGCTCTTTTAATAATAATATGTGCGTTCCAATCTTTTGATGAAAATATCAAAGGTGAAAATGAAAGGTCAGAAGGTGAACGAATTGTTCGTGGTCTAATGGTGATTAATGAAATGTCAAAGGCTTTAACAAAGACCCTATTTTTGTGCATAAAGTGGATCTTTAGAAGACAATAGGCCTCACTTTACCAAAAATCTTTAGTCACATTTTATTCGAATAAAATAAAATTTGATTCGATTGTACAAAGGGTTAAAGCTTTGTATTTCTCTTTTTTTGGTCAAAATAATCAAATCATATTGTTTGAGTCCAATAAATCATAATCATAACCTCACTTTTAACGTTCAAAACAATTCAATTGTTTTACAAATCCCTCGCAAAAATTCAATTTGAAAAATAGAAAAAGAATCCTCTTTTTTTTAATCATCTCTAAAACCTGATTCCAGACCAATTCGGAACAACTCTCAAAAGAATTTCTCACGTAATTAAAGCAACAAACTGTTGACTGCCAAAGCTCACATAGGTAATTACTGCTGCAAATATTTATCTACCCATTTCGGTAGGTACTGTCGTATGCAAAGAGCGAGTGTGTCAGGCAGCGAGAAATTTTTAGCCGAAATATAACAGAAGCGTATTGCATTGAAGTGACTCAAAACGGTCATGAATTTAGGAGTAGCCGGCTAAAACACGTCACGTGCATCGCGAGATAGTAGTACGAGTACTTCTTTCGCAATTTTTATGTCTTTCTCGCATATTCCTGGCTGAATTACTTAGGATATGGCTTCTGGAATATGTATGGAAGATTGTAGTGGAGAGAAGACTTTAATGTATTGTTAACTTTGGGGTTGAAGTAAGATTGTTTCTTGGTCGAGGAAAAACTGTCAATATTTTTGTGGTTATAATTAACACTTAAAACGGGATACGCAAACGCATGATCACGGATGAAGTTCATCCGTGATCAAGGCGTTTGCAACATCGCCGAAATATCGGACTCAATAAAAATATCAAACGTGGTAAATATTCCGTTTCAAGTGTTAATTATAATATTAGTAACCATGTCAGTTTAATGTGGTTTTTAGAGTTTCGTAGGTACCTCAAAAGGAAAAAACGGAACTCTTATTGGATCACTTTGTTGTCTGTCTGTCTGTCAAGACCTTATAACTCGGGAACGCATGGAGGTATCGAGCTGAAATTAAATGTATATACTTAAATTTGTAGTCTGTTTGTGCTTTAAAAATCAACCCTCTAAATCTGTGCAGTCAAGAGATATGGCTGTTTATGTCGCAAGTTTGTACAGAACCCTCGGTGCGCGAGTCTGACTCGCTCTGGGCGGAGCGTAAGATATAATAATTTAATCACAAGAAAGATTAAAAGTCAAGTTCCAGTTACATGTTCAAGGTTAACATTTTTCTTTCTTAAAAATAAAACTACTACGTTTTAAAAATATTAAAATTATTGAAATAAAAAACAATTTAATATTAAAAATAATACTTTCTGTTTTTGATGAAGATACTTATTACCTAATATAATGAGTAAACAGAGAAGGACAATAAAAAAACATAAATTACGATATTCCTTTTCATAAACGACCCTCTCAACAAATCAGATGATAATAATATAAATCCCATAAACATGATTTCTCCATTATACCAGCCCGCATATATCAGTTCGTTTATATTTATTCTGATATCGATCCAATACTCTGACATTCAAAGCAGCGATTCACGCGGGATTACGGCAGTGACTACCCATTGTTTCCTTTTCTCCCTCGCCACTGCCGTTTCAGTTGTATTCCCTCAGCTAGACGTAACTTTTCTGGTGTGTGAAACATTCATAGCGGCCAGGATAGATAAGTCACGTGCTACTGCCGCTGCATTTGCCATGGTGAATAATGCAAGGAGAACGTGCTAGTTCGCAACTCTCTCAGTGATAGAATGCTTTAGTGTTGTCACGTTATTTGAAGTGTAAGGAGTGTCACAGGATGAGACACGTACCAAAGTGTTTGTAAAACTTGGATTTATTGTGAGTCATCACTCGTTATAGCTGTTTTATTTTCTTGCGGTGCTTTGCTTAGTGTCTTAGATAGAGCGTGGTTCGGTTTAATCTGTATGCAGATGTCGCCGTCGATAGTACATATTATTTAGGATATGATATGCGTATAATAATACATACCTATATATTTAATCTATCATACACAAACAGCAAGACCCAGAATAAACTGGCCATACAAATATTTGTACTTTTTGGAATCGAAAACGCGACAAGCAGCTAAGTAACCAAACACTCAGCTACTGCGCCAATCGTACCAACTAGGTTTCATGACAATTTAGTGTGAGCACAGATAGGTATTTTATTTTCATAGTATTCCACAAATTTCAGTAATTGTGTGCTGAATTCCGTTGGTTCTACACGAGGAACTTAAATTCGTAATTTGTCAGAGTTGATTTTAGTTTCCATTTTGTGAATAAAACCTCACTTAGCATTTGAGTCCGGTTTTCGATCCGCTTGAATACCTAAAACAGCCTTACCTAGATACGCCTACATAAGTACTCAGAGTTTTACACTGCTCACTTCAAATAATAATATCAAATCGACAAAATAATCCCGTCTCTACATATACTACAAACAGTTAACATAAAAATAATTATGAAGACTTAAACATCGCCATTTGTATGCTACGCAGCCGCTCAGAAACTAGATGACGCCCTAGTTAATATAGGAAACCTGGTCTTAAGCAAGTTGTTAAAGTCACTAGTTGAGAACTGCTTTATTATTCAATATTAAATTCAACAGACGAAGGACTCAAGCAAGTTTCTAACTAAATATTTGAAGTTTTACTACACCACGCGGTCTCGGTTCCGTGGAGTCGACCTTGGCGATACACTACTTATAAAGTAGAAATAAGTTTTAACGTTTATAGAAAACTGGAAATTGATGGGGATAGATCGTTATGGTTGATTAATGTCTGTACTTGTTAAACTTTTACTAATGGTAGCGTCTATTTTACTAATGATGTGTAGAATAAAGTGTGACATGGCCATTAAGAAGTACACTTCAGATTGTAATTTTGAAGATAACATAATATTTGTTGGGTTAACACGTTAGTACTTAAAACGATACTTAACTTCGTGTTTGTTCACAGGAACTACGTCAAGGCTCAGCACTTTATCCAGTCTCATTTTTACTCCGCTATGAGTTTGTGGACGTAAGTGAGCAAGGACAACCATTGGTAGACTCACAATCTGCTTGCGACAGAGTCTTCAAATCTGCTCAGACATATTCTGGTAGATTTCAAGCTCCTCGAGCAATCTTCTACTACGGACGAGGTGGCGCACAAAACCTAACTTGCATACTAAGGTAAAAACTATTTCTAAGAACCTCGAAAAAACCTTGAGACTACATTAGATGTGTTATTGAAATTATGATAATGCTTGCAGATTCGAAGCCAAACAAGGAGAAAGAATACAACTGACCTTCACGAGCACTTACTTTGGAAATAAATATTGTAATACGCACAAAGACTCCCGAACGAGTCGCTGGAAATGTGATAGGCCTGCGAAAAGAACCATTGGGGGCGAAGGTCTCGCCCAAATTATTATAACAGAATATCCTTGGGAAGGCGTGCCTATACAAAGAGACTGCATTTGTACAAATAGATCTGAGCCATTAAATGTACATACATTAACCGCCCCCGTTGTAGAAATCAACTTTACTGTGACTATGATGAATATAACTGAAGATTATGACGATTTTGCTTTTGAAGGCGAATACAAATTTGTTCCGACTGGACCGGGAGATGAAACTGTGTGTTCCACAGGATGGGGCAAGAGACGGCTAAGAGGTAGCAGTGGAGAAATCAGACTGTTTGATAAAAGACAAATACCAGTAGCACCAGAAATTGTAGGTGACAGACATGTTATATCAGAAAGCGTGAGAGCCGAAGTTGCGTGTGTCCATAGACCTTGGCTGATTGAACCTGGTGGTGACGAAGTTACTCCTGTACAAGGAAGATATTTGTATGTCAAAGTTCCTGGTTATGAGCTGACAACGTCATCACCTTTTTGTAGCACTCCAAACCGACTGTACATTTACGAAGCTCAGGATACTTCAAAGTTAAGAGAAGTATGTCCAGATGGTACTAATGCCATAGAGTTGTATTCGCCAGGATGGAAATCTGCTCAAACAACTTTGGAGACGTCGTTGAAACCTCATGCTCGAAGTTATGTTATCGATTTTCTACAACACGAACAAGCTGACTACTCAATTAAATGGATTGAGCTTATGAAGAAACCGTCTTTTGACCATGATCCTGAGTCTAACACTATTCCTCCGCCAGTTTCCTTGGAATGTCGTTACAGGTAAGGTTTTACGTTCTTTTTTTGTTTTTTACTTCGATTTAAACGTTTGAATTCTAATATTGTACTCCTTTTTGTGTATAGCTGTCCGGAGTTGAACGCCTGTATTCCTATTGCACTATGGTGTGACGGTAGTGCCCACTGCCCTTCAGGGTACGATGAAGATGATTCAAATTGCTCCTTCAGGATATCTCTACCTCCACCTTACGTTGCCGCAGCTGCTGGAGTTGGTCTTCTTTTATGTGCTATCGCCGTAGCTCTGTGCGCATGTAAAAGACGACGAAGAAAAGACAAAGAATTCAAAGCGAGGCTAGATGGTGCGTTACCGCCCGAAGAAAGACCGTTTGATCGCGCCAAAACAAATGGCGTACCAGAAGCTGCTCGCCAATATGCTACTGTACAAAAGTATGCGACGATAGATAAGTACAGCTTAAGTCAGAAATACAGTGCAGGGTTGAACGACGCTCGTTACTACGACGAGGTAGCACAAAGGGATAAGCTCGCGGATACAAGGTACGCTAGTTTAGGTCGAGCAGGTCGAGGCATGCGAGTCGAGAACTCAAGAGGCAATGGCACTGGTTCAAGAAGAGCCATGCCTGATTTGGGCTATCCGGACTTAAAAGACGGTTTTTGTTGACCCTCCCCGGATATCGTAGAAACAACAGTTTAGCGTTTAGGACGTTAACGTTTAACAAATTTTCTTTTGTGTAAACATTAGATTGAAGACTGAATTTGGCGAAAGTGCCTCCCTTGACATTTGATCAATCCTAATTCAGACTCGAAATTGTGCTGCGGACATCGGCTTCTATTGTTAGATAATTTATTTTGTACCGAGACGAAGACTATGACTTTGACTTTGTAGTATATTGTGTAAATAAATTAAAATATAAATAAGTTTTGGATAGCAGGCGTGTCAGATACTTAATATTCTTTGCATCAAATCTCACAGTAATTTTATTCTCATCAAATAACATATCTAAATGTACATAAAACGCTTGACAATACGATTTTAAGATACAAAATAAAAATCATTTTAAAATGTTAGTAGTATGAGTGGTTAGTGACTGACTCTGAACAATAGTATTAACAGTCGGAGTTAAGTGTAAACTGAATTATGTTATGTATAAGTAATAACTTCGTATGGGTATTTTCCTGCATCAATCCTATTTTAATATGGGGTGAAATGACAAATGTTTGCTGTGACCTACTTTCATTAATTGTAAAGGTTAAATTCGAACGCGTCTGCTTAACTTTTTTTTCCGAAAACGTATACAATTCTGTTTCAGTGGGTGTTCATATGTAATTCATTTGTTTTTAAAGGCAAACAGCTGTTTTTCACCCCGACTCTACATTGTAATGACACTAGACATAAAAAAATGAAAATGTGATATAGGTTGTAAAAATGTAGGTATCTAAGCGTTCACAGAATGTATAACTTGAATTAGTAATTTTCCTTTGTGTATAAAAGTAATTAAGGTTGTAACTAACTAGTTATTGATTGTAAATAAATTATAGATTAAGATTTTTAAAGTCTGTAATTATTTCCAGGTAAAAGGAAGATTAAAGTCATTTCTAAAAATCAAATCTGTTTTTCTTTTTTAACAATCCTTTTTTTTATTATACTGAGAAATTAATAAAAGACACAGAAGATAAACAAAAGATTTTATCTTTTGTGTTATTTATTGAATTCTCGGTATTATTATTTACATAATACGTAAATCATGCCAATACAACACAAAACAAAACAAAAACTACAGTACACCATACTTGTCAAGAACACAATTGTCTTGACAGCCAGCGACTGTAGGCGACATGACCTGGACCTGGTCACTGCCGTGTCTTATGTATAGCCGAGTTTTTATAACTTTTTTAATTCAATTAAAAAGTAAGTTAGTTTTTAATCAAGTCAATTTACTTAAAGCGACAGTTTTCCTAAAAATACTTGATTAAAAACTGTGAACCAAAGTTTTCTAAATTGAAAAACGTTCAATAAACATAAGTTAATTAACATTTGCAAAGGAATGTTTTAACAAGTAATTGTAGTGAAAATAATATTCTATCTTCTAAAAAACTGGCCAAGTGCGAGCTGGACTCGCGCACCGAGTCTTCTATACAAACTTGCGACATAAACGGCCTCACAGCTCCAAAGAACCATAGACTTAGGTATATGGTTTTAATTTCAACACAATACCTTTATCCGTTCCCAAGATATTGGGTTTTAACAGGCAGACAGGGAAAATCGTACACGTATAAAACGTCGAGAAAAGGTGCGCGGTTCGGGTTGGTCGTTTCTTATGGAGAAGCAATGATGAATGCAAGAAACTCCATGGTTGCTCTTTTAAAATCATTTGGTTTTACAATGTTGTTGTAACTGTTGTTGTTGTGAAATGTTGTTACTGTACAAAACGTAAAATAAGATAAATTATTATCAAAAGCTAACAAACGTCTTAGAAGTGCAAGGCCAACAATGTCCACTCATTCACAAAGGATAGGTAAGAAAGAATCTAAACAAGAAATAAAATATTGCAAAAAAAAAACAATTCTATAAGAAACAAGTGACACAGATTACCATCAGTACTGTAACTATTCAGAAAAAAAAGTTGTATAAATATGTGATTTGACAACTACTGTAAAAAAAAAACGATTAAAGAGATCAAACAGCGACAAGCGTACAACAAAGTTATCCTTGACTTCTGATAATCTAAAGTCAAAGTCTAAATCACAAGAAGACAAAGAAAAACATGATGATGTACCGCCATACCGTTCTTTCTTGTACACCTGTAAAAATCTCAGAACGGCTTAAAAAGTATACCAAGCTAATGGATAGAACGCCTGTCTCACAACAAAGAAACAACGCAAATATACTTACAAAGACAGTTTTACGACAATGAAATATTTTTATTTAGTACACAAAAAATGAGACACATTTCGCTTCATTGGGGCTGTGATATAAAGGTAGTCCCTACGTTCTTATATTTCTGTCTTGATATAATTCTTTTGTAAATTATAGCTTTGTATTAAATTACTTTATGCGACGCCGTCACGGAACAATGCGAACATCATGTCAGAAATTCTTTTGAATGGTAAAAAAGCGTGAGTTTTTGTTAGCAAGTTTCTATCGATACGATTGTCGTAACATTTAACGTATTGATTGTATAGGTATAGAATCAAAAACATCTAAATCGAAAAACATCGTGCAAATTGTAACGATTATTCAGGAAACGCTTTTAAATAGAAATGGTTTTCGCAATTTTCTCGGTGAGATGCTCTTTGTTTTATCAACCTGAATTCTTAAACGAAGCGCTACATTTGAAAATAGAACGCGGAGGCGTGACAATGACAAAATAACTCGTGCAGTTACATAATAAATTGCTGTGGTACTCGAAAAAGCAATCATGGAAACAACGTGAATTCAATGACAACATAAAAAACAACATCAATTGTTATCTCATCTAATCTATTACTATCTCATTCCCATAAACTAGGCGGCAATCTGCCAAAATGGCGGCCATACTCATAAAATCTAATAATTTAATGGCAAGCTCGTCCAAGCAGGTACGCAACGTCACTAATTTGTATTTGTCTCGTCAAATAATTAGATTATAGGCTCAAGCTGCATTAGTCTGTCCACTTCGTTGGCGTAACGAGCTACTCGCAAACTAAATTATCTGATGAACTAATTAGGATAGAAACAGTACTTGTGTAACAACAAGTGAATTCCATGGAAAGTCAGCATTGTCGAGTTGGGAACAACGCTTTGGATTTGTGTTTTTGATCGTTTGTTCAACTTTGGGTGAGCTGTGATTGACTGGAGAAATGTAGGGTCCGGATTTTGGTAAAGTATAATACTGAAAACAGTTTGAATAGACAAATCATTTACAGACACAAAGTTAATTAATAATTGGATACATGTACAGATAATGAATGTAAAAGTTCAAAGTGTCAAAGCCTTCCACGACATTATATTCCATGAGATTTTTTATACTAATAGTCCTAGTAGTTCTGAACCTTCACGTTCCGCGAATGTTACTAACACAGCCTACAAACCAATAATATACGACCTGTTTACTTTAAGAATACTGATAAGTCTCAAAGCCTGTATCAAGGTAATACATTCCTGCATTGTTTTATTTTCTTCTAATATTAAATGAAGATAAAACCTAACCAATCATATTTTATCTTCAATACCGAACGCCTCTCATATTTTTCTACTTCAACATTTTTGCTTACCGACACTAACTTAGTAAACTAAGATAAATGAAAATACTTGGCGTAAGTTTCAAGGCGGGTTTCACTGTCCAGTTATCCAGCTAAACCAGTTATTCACGGAATTTGAAATTTAAGGAATGTTTCGAATTTACGTTGTAGGCGCTCTGTGAACACGATGTTTTGGAAATTCAAGACAGACCAAAGGGGTAACCACAGCTAGGTGCAACTATATTGTAATAGATGTATGTAGACGAGTAGTGAACGCATTACGGTGTCAGTTTCATTGGTGAAACAAATAAAATCCTTAGTAATCAAGTAGAAGATGAAAATGTTATACATCCTTACTTATATTATAAAAGCGAAAGAGAGTTTGTTTTTTGTTTGTCTTACGTCTTCACGCCTAAATGGCTAAACCGATATTGAAGGTTTTTTGTACAGAGATAGTTGGGACCCTGGCGACGGACATAGGCTATTTTTTTAAAGTGAGAAATGAGGGTGAAAAAGGGAAGAAAAGGAAAAACTTAACTTTGCTATTACAATATATAAGCCGCTAGGGCAAAAACTACAGGTAGCAGGTCCCTGCAAATCAGGAAAAGGGAACTGTGTTGCCCCGATTTAACGTGAGCGAAGCCGCGGGCAAAAGCTAGTTTCATAATAAATTTGTCAATAGGCGTGGTAAATATACACAGACTTGAATTAAGGACGGATCTGTTCAATGAGTATTTGATTGATAATTATCGCCTTGCTTGAATTCTACAGCTGAATTACCTACTATTGGTTGTTATTGTAAGCGTAATGTGCTGATAGACAAAGGACACCTAGGTTCAGTGAATTTCTTCAGTATGAAGTTAATTGAGCAAAACGGACCAGAGGTGTACATAATAGCTCTATAGACAGGTATATATATGTATAGCCATTGTCTCAGTGCAGGTATTATAGCGTAATGTAATAATTGCTTATTATGTGCATCAAGATTAGCATGCTAAACTAGATTACTTCACCTAGGACTATGAGTAATTATGGAATTATTCACACTTAATTATATAAGTAATGATTCTATCAATTATATCGTTAAGTAATTACGATGGTTAATGAAAGGATATGAACAACACAGAATGTAATGAAAATGGGTGTTTTCGTCACTGTGTTGGCTTATTTGGCCTATATAATATTTACTGTCGAAAAACTGTCAAGATTATTAAAAAAAACTGTCAGTAACAAACACGTTTGCTCGATATTTAACAAATTGTAAGAGTAAAATTATTAAGTGTTAAAACACGTAAACTGGCTGTTTTTTTTGTTTTTTGTTGTTCACAGTTAGGTACTTAGTTTAATGGTCTTTACAACATCCTTGAATATGATCACACTTTTCTGGTACACGCTGTATAGTACCTAATTTTTAGAAAAAAAACTTCAAGATCTTAACCCGAATGAAACAATTTATTTTAAAATGGTTTGTTCCTGAAACTTGAAACGAAACAAAACACCTTGAATAAAAACATAAGGTTGCGTGATAAATAAGCGTTTTAAAAAAATATAATTAAGTTAGTAGTAATTTATTAATCCTTGAGCCAATTCTACGACATGGTTTACTTAAGTAATAAACTGGAAAAATCTACTCATTAGGCACGTAATTTCTACGTTTATAAATAGTGAAAACTTTTCTGAAGGGTTAAAGAAAAGCACAAAAAAACGAACCCAATTTGTTGTTTTAGGCGGAGTATAAAAAGCTAAGATCCTTTATTATTAGATTGTCTCTTATTTCAAATAATATTGACAAGACCTCTTCACCTATCGTAAATCTAATATGGCTCTGGGATCCTCTTTGAGAATTAAGGTTCGATGACTTTTAAAGATGGACTGATTTGATAGCCGTTGCTATGGTCGACCGAAATAAGAAAGTTTCGAATTGAAAGAATCGTTGCATCAAGAAAATGTATCTGGGGCTTAAAAAAAATCATGAAACCATAACAGGCGGTAGGGGTGCACCTAATGGTAGACATTTACTTCCCCGATGATGTTTGAGTCCCATGTAATAGTGGGCCAACCTTTTGCCATCACTTTTGCAGGCACAAATCTAAACTCCGTCTACTGAGAAATTCCGCAGGGAAAAACCTGAGCTGGATATTGAACCCGGAATTTCATACTTAGGGCTTGCGACCACTAGACATAAAAAAAATGGAATAAACATTTCTTAATCAGTCATTATTTTATTATCTCAATCTGTGTGTGTTCGCCTTTACTATAATGAAGTGTCACACTATGTTATATTTTTTTGTTTATTTTATGATACTCTTTTGTTTATTGTGAATGTGAGGACCACGTGGGTTCTTCTTTTGTATTTTGTTTGTTTTTAACAATCGTCTGACAGTTTGAGTACTATAAGCGTCCTACAAAAATGTCCTTCTTTTGAGCTCTTTGAGTTTGAGTCGAGCTAAAAGATAATTGACAAATGCTTGCAATGACTGAACAGGTCCAGACAAATATGTGTGGTTCTTAAAAATACCATCTCAGTCACTAATCTGTATGGTCCTCATGTAAGCAAACTCTTAAAACATGAAACTTCTTATTATTAGCAAAAAGTAAGTCTTTTGTGTTATTCCTGATATACTACCTACAAATAAGATAAACTCTTATAACTAGTTCAACAGCTCAAGCAAAATCCGTACGCTACAAACATATCTCACACAAAGTTCACTACCCCTTACTATAAGAAATAACGCGGGGTGAGAGTATCGCTTCAAGAAACAAAACCACTTACTGGTAATGGTTGCGATAGGAGTTACGTGACACAAGTGTGAACATGCTTTGCCGGCCACGCATTCCAATTCAAACAAAACTAAACAATCCATATTCTCAGCACAGGTGCACTTTTCAAATGGAATGTGGGAACAAAATTGATTGTATAAGGCCGTTTTCCATTTAGATATGGAAATTCTGACAGTGTGTATGACACCGCAGCGAGCCTCGTTACAAAAAAATATGCCACCGGCAATGTGTTCGCACGTGAATTTTGCTTTTAACGAGAATGTTTAATGGTTGAAATAATAGTGGCTGTTTTATGCGCATTTAAAGTAATGGGATGACTGTTTATTGCATGCTGATGCTCAAAATGGACTTCCATTTGTTATTGTTATTGTGGCTCACAAATTGTGATAAATTGGGGACTAATTGAAGAAGTTTACTAAGAATACTTTGCAAGGATCAAAGTACGGTGATTTAGATTGAGATGGATCGAGTGATTTATAACAATTTTATTTGAATGGAGAGCTTACATGGCTCTTTAATATAGCTCATTTTAATTTAAGTATCATTTTGAAACAGGTATCGCACAAAATTTATGATAATTTGCACGAAACCTAGCCATTAATAAAAACTTTTAATTGCAATAATCCGTTTGTGTGCTTTGGTTTAATTAGATAATAGGAGAAAGGTGCTTTATTATTCACGAGAGTTCGAAAAACTGATAAAAATTTAATTGAAAATAACCATTGTTGACTCCTACGATAAGCGATTGCTAGAACAGTTTACTTTTACAATATTATAAGTCGATTGGTGCTTCAGAAATAGGACGGTATAGCAATCAACTGAGTGCTTTTTGTCATTTTGTTATTTATGGATTTACTAGCTCATACCAGTGGCGATGCCCGCGTGAATTTCGGTAATTGTCCCAAGGGATCGTTCTGTTGGGATTAAATTTATCCTATGTATTAATTTAGATTATAAATAATTTGTGTGAAAATTGAAAATACATTTACTCGTTCAGTACTTTTTGCGTGAAAGAGTAACAAATATCCATACCTCAGAATTGAGACATTCTTTGCCGCTGAATACACCCTCATAAAATATCTCTATTTCACTCTTTGATTATTTTTTACTAGCTTTTGCCCGCGGCTTTGCTCGCGTTAAATTCGGGGTAACACAGTTCCCCCTTCCTGATTTGCAGGTACCTGCTACCTGTAGTTTTTGCCCTTGCGCCTTATTTATTGTAATAGCAATCCTAAGTTTTCCCTTTTCTTTCCTTTTTCTCCCTCATTTCTCACTTTAAAAAAAATTGCATATGTCCAAACAAACAAACTCACTTTCGCTTTTATAATATTAGTAAGGATTTTTTTGCATGCTAAAATTGCATATTAGTGAAATATTTGTTTAAATAAAAGCTTTTATATTGTTCCACTAGATACGAAAGAGACCGAACCCCACGACTCCGGGTATTCTAGTTTGGGGCTCAGTGTCATTTAAATAATGTATGTACTTTTTTTAGAACAATAAATGTAAGTAAAATACACATTTATGAATAAACTTTCGCTTTTATAATATTAGTGGGTTAAGATAAAACCCAGTAAAAGGGAAAACCAATGACGGATCGAAATGACATGGAAACGTCATTATCTCAAACTAATTGGTTACATAAAAGTTTTTAACTGTGTACTGCAAAATATTTTTCACTGAGAATGGGAATGATTGTTATTTGTCCGAGTTCCTGAAAGAAAACAAAACGAGTCGTATATTTTTAAGATGCTTTACGATTTGTTTTGAAAACTCTGGAAACTGTAAGCTTTTTGCATTAGCTTTTGTCCTCATTTACAAGAAGATTGCCAGCTATCTGAGAAAATATTTGAGTGGTTTTTTTTATTTCTGGTGGGAAATCATCAAATAACTTCCCCCGCTCTGGGTGGAGCTGGGGGGCGTGTCAGACTTTTACTGATTAGATTTCGAACAACCCGCAACCCCGGCAGCATATTTGAGTGGCTGACGTACGTTTAATTTTTTGAGAAGGCATCAACTAGGAGGTCAGAATTAAATGGGTAAAACGCCTAGGTTATATTTTTACTTAGCTACTTTGATCTTTAAAGTCTAAGCTAACGTGAACAGACATGATAAGCGTTGACCCGACAATCATTATCATCTGTCAAGCCTTTTCCCTACTATGTTGGGGTATGTTTTTCTTGGAGCGACTGCCTATCCGACCATCACATCCTAGTTAGTACTGGGCGTTACCCCTTATTAAGATTGGTTGTCAAACTTTCGGGACTCTGACTACTTATAACGACAGTCAAAGATCTCAAATGATAACCAACACCAACATGTTAACTTTTTTTCCGAGAGACGGAGGAAACTCGGTATAGCACCCAGCTACAGACCAATTTAAGAAAGCGCGGCTTTACTTAAAGATCGACCCGAGCAGCTACTATTATAGACCCTACAATCATATCGTGAAAAAGTGCCTTCCGATGGCAACAAAAATAAGAGGGGAAAAGTCCACCTGGAGGTCGAATGTCAAGAAAAACTTAAGCTTTACTGATAACGGTGCTTACCATTGAAGTAAATGGGGCCACAAGATTAAGAAAACAAACTCCGCATAACAGGGAGAGGCAAGGTTAAAGAAGAAGAAGAAGACTTTAATCTCCAAATATGTTTCAGGTAGTCTTAGAAAACCATGACTTGTTTTGTTTTTTATTGTGTATTTTACCTACGGGTTGCGGGTTGTTCGAAAGAGATACCGCGGCCCCGGAACACAAAGAGCAAAAAAGGAACATGGATGGGCTCCATAAGAGCGAGGGTAGTTATGTGATTACCCATTTCTAAAAAAGGTAAGTAGTATTTTACATCAAACTTGCCAGTAGGTCCATAATTTATGTTACGGGCTATTTCTAAATATCTAGTTATCAATGTACAACTAAGCTATCAAAATAACTTCATCCCAAAACAAACATACATCATCTTTTAAGGGGACTAACACACCACACATTTACAGTAACAATTGATATTTTTATGGCGGTCGGGACAAACTACATAAAAAAACTTTATTGTCCCGGGCTAGTTTCAAGAGTTGAGGGAGAAAAACGTTTGCTATGATGTTTTTTGGCAATGGAATAGCCAGCTGCCGTTAGTTATTCATTGGGAAAACGTTTTTACCAAACTCTTTTTCTTTATTTTTTTTGTGTTTTTGAGGTTATATTGAATTAAGGGTGCATGTGAACCTTCTTTATAGAAAGACATGGTAAGGGACTACTTAAGCAAAATCAGTAAATTTCTTTCCCGCTAAACGTTGGTTTAGATAATTATTTCCGACAATTATTATTGACACAGGTTGTCTGGAAGATATCGCTATTATTAGCGATAAGACCGCCATTGTAACCATAGATTTAGCACATTTTTGTAAAACAGTTTGTTTTTTTCAATTTTTGGTGTGCAATAAAGTATATTCTATTCTATTATTATCTTATATATTATTAAAAAAACCTTGCCCCACACTAGGAATTCCTCCTGTATTGTGGGCGCGTTTACAAACATTTAAACTCACATACACAAACAGCCAAACCCGAAACAACTATCTGCAGGTCATACAAATATTTGTTCCATGCGAAAATCGAACCCGCGACACGCAGCGTGGCAGTCGATCGCTCAACGATTTGAAATGACCCAATAGTGATATTTTTATGGTTTCGTAACTCGAAAGGAAAAAACAGAACTCTTAAAGGATTACTTTGTTGTCCTGCATCTGTCTGTGTTTTCTGGAGACCCTTTATCTCGGAAAAGCATAAAGGTATCGAGTTGAAATCAATACCATATTCTCAAGTTTGTAGTCCCTTGAAGCTGTGTGTGTACAGAGGGGCTTGCCAGAGCC
Source organism: Ochropleura plecta (assembly GCA_905475445.1). Taxonomy (NCBI): domain Eukaryota; kingdom Metazoa; phylum Arthropoda; class Insecta; order Lepidoptera; family Noctuidae; genus Ochropleura; species Ochropleura plecta. The sequence continues at coordinate 11,312,169 of FR997735.1, read as the reverse complement.
TCCGCCTGCCGGGGTTGCGGGTTGTTCGAAAGAGATACCGCGGCCACGGAACGTAAAGGGCAATAGAAGGAACATGGGTGGGTTTTAGTCAGTAAAAGTCTGACACTCCCCCCCGCTCCGCCCAGAGCGGGGGAAGTTATTTGCTGTGTGTGTATCAACCCTTTATGTCCTTGCAGTCAAAAGATTTGGCAGTTTATGCCGGAAGTTTGTACGTGTTTGATGATTTATTGGAAACGGTATGCAATCCTAACTGTTCCGATGGCATGGGTGGTAGGTAGGCTATGCTATATTTATCAACCTACAGGCTCGTTGTCAAACTGCAGGCTAAATCTAGTGCTGGGGTTGCAAGTTGTTCGAAAGAGATACCGTGGCCCCGAAACATAAAGGGCAAAAGAAGGAACATGGGTGAGATTTAGTTAGTAAAAGTCTGAAGCTACCCCCCACTCCTCCCAGAGATATTTATAAGATATCATGACATGGATTTAAACTACGTTTTTCACTAACCCGTAGACGATTACAAAGACTTAACAATCTTTTATAATAAAAAGCAAAATACTTTTTTTTTCTTATGAAATCAGAATCCCAATTTCTATTAATTTGTTTTGCCTTCAACTTGTCAAAATTTAATAAATAAAATCTGAGACTACAACAGATTTTCCTTAAGAGAGAGAGAGTGTTTTGTGAATAACAATTACGGAAATAAGATGTAACTTTTTTTTCTTTTTAGAACAACCAGGTCCGGTTGCCATGGTATTTATTCAGTTTATATAAGCAAATTACTGTTAACAGCCGTTTTCAACACAAGTTTTTGCACCGTCATAGCAATGACTTTGATCACCTGGGTCCTAAAAAGCAAACATTATGACCTCTTTATAATATATACATAGCATCCGCCCGCGACTTCGTCCGCGTGGCATAGTTACTTTGGGCTAACGCTTCGCAAAAAAAAATATCTTTCTCTCCCCTTTTCTTCCCTCTTTCTCCCCCTTTTCTCGCTTTTCTTAGCCTATACCCGTCTCCAGGGTCCCAACTATCACTGTACCAAAATTCATCAAAATCGGTTTAGCCATTTAGGCGTGAAGACGTAACAAACAAACAAACTCACTTTCGCTTTTATAATATTAGAAGGGAAGTAGGAATTTGTAACACACATTTGTTTTGTTTGTCATTTAGAGAAATGAGAGAGAAAGAGGGAAGAAAAGGGAAAACTTAGCTTTGCTATTTCAATAAATAAGGCGCAAGGGCAAAAACTACAGGTAGCAGGTACCTGCAAATCAGGAAAGGGAATTGCGTTTACCCCGAATTTAACGCGAGCGAAGCCGCGGGCAAAAGCTAGTGTTTCATAATTTGATATTAAATCATTGATACATTTTTAGTTGCAAACTTTGATTCTTTTGGCAAAATCATTCTTAGTATAAAATTCATTATGTTATATGATAAATCTTCTAAGCCTAATTTTTAGTTTCCGATATTCTTTCCGTCAGTTTACTGATGTAGATACCGCGAGGCTAGTCTACTTTAGTTATTTTCAGCAGAAAAGAGCCATCAGAGCCATAATAACCTACGTAGGCGAGATTCTTTAAGGGAACAGTTTAAGAATATTAACATCATGACAGTACCTTGTCAATATATTTATGAAAACATCATGTATGTCAGGAAAAACTTGCATATTTTTAGTAAAAGAGGTGACAGACACAATTATAATACTAGAAATAGGGACCAATTAGTTCAACCAGGTTTCAGGTTAGCTAAAGTAGACTCATCTTTCATGGGGTACTGTTTGAAATGCTACAAAAAATACCTCCCCACATTCTTCAACTGAATGAAACGAAATTTAAATCTTGTATTAAACGCACACTATGTAGGCAAGCATATTATAAGTTGGGGGATTATATTGATGATAAAAATGCTTGGCTCAATGCTGGTCCTGCTCCTCAAGCATAGGGGTAAACTCATTGATAAGTAACCAAAGCTATAGTGGAAGCTGCAGAAGATTGTAAGACTATCTTTGAAATGTATAGAATCAATTCTCTAGTATTGTATAATTATTAAGCCCATATGTGAGTGCTATGTATTATTATTGACTTGACGAAGCCCTGGTGGTTGATAGTGTCATGCTCACTTAAATGTCTCGCTGATGGTGGCGGGTGTGTCGGGTCATTTAGCTCCCTTCAAAATGGTCGAGCTGAATGGGGCTGATCCATACGTCATGTTCGTGAACGGGCGCTGTCAGTTGGGACTGGTCATTTTTTAGCTACCACGGTTCATTTTTATATATTTAGATTTAAAATTAAATTTTGCTTTTTATTTACTCTGGACGCTCTTACTGTGCACGTCTTTCTACATCGTTCTCACATATTTGTATAATCTCAACATGAATGATGTAAATACAATTTTGTAAAAATATTATAATTTAAAAGAGGGTCCATGGAGTTTCTTGCCCATTCTTCTCCATAGAGATCAACGCTTTGGAATGGGCAACTACAGTACTTTCACAAGTTATTATGCCTTGTGACACCGCCGATTGATTATTTGGCGGAGAAGCACTACATTTTGTGTCTTTGTAGAACAATTTTTTTGGATGGTTTCAGTTCATTTTGAGGTTTATGTGTACAGATTCACCTAAAGTCAATATTTTGAAGTATGATATATATTTCTGCTTACATGGTTTATAGTAACCAAACACGAATCGGGGTGCCCAAAGTACCGAGCTCGCTTCGCTCGCCTAAATTTTGTTGTTTTATTAGTTAAAATTACCCTTTCCAATTTAATTAAAAGAGTTTTATTTTTAATGCGGTTTGTAAAACGTTGCTTTACGAGGTGATACGAATTAAGACATGAATTGTTTGTCAAATAATAAAACGTAAACAAAAAAAGTTTATCGGATAAATGGTTTTTGAAGTGAATTATTTGCCAAACTTGTTGTAAAATGCCAATGGTAACTTGTCAAATGAAAATCTATAAATTACTTTTTTAGTGCAATTACAGTATACCTAAATACTTCAAATCCTGTTCATTATTATTGTTATATTTGTATGTCCTAAGTTGTAAGTTTTATTATTTAAATTTTGTAATGACAATGTTGTTTCTGTTTTGCTTCTTTCGATAAATCAACTTATTACTATTCTAATACGAAAAAAGCAAAAAGGTGTGTTACAAAAACATATATTTTGCACTCAAATGTATTTTTTCTTAATTTTGCTCATTTTGTTATATCATCAAAAGCTTTTCAAGGATTGACATTAAAAAGATCATTCCATCCTTTAAACCTTTTAACCAACGCAAGTACAGTTAAAGGGCATAGTTAAACGTATCATTCGATCGAATGAACAATATTTCTCTTTGATGTTGCTGTTAAATGAATATTCCGACGTGGTACGTATTATTTCGTTAATTACAAGCATTATGGAATGCAATGCGGTCTGTTAATTTCCGCTCCACTCATATTGTATAGTGACATAGTAGAATGTATGTGTCGTTAGTATATTGCTGTTCGCATGTCATTGTTTGAACGGCGTTTGTGCTTTGTAGGTTGTGTGAAATGAGTTTTGTCGCAGTGTTTAAAGTGTAAAGTATATTGATAGGGCGTAGTGGGTGTTGTGGGTGTTGTAAAGCGCGAGTAAATAATGTGAAGAGAAGAGGCGATATATATTTCTGTAGATATTAAAATAGTAGCAACTTTTTCAGCATGGCTTTTTTTTGGCGGATGGGAAATCATTAAATAACTTCCCCCGCTCTGGGTGGAGCTAGGGGGGAGCGAGTGGGGAGTGTCAAACTTTACTAACTAAAACCCACCCATGTTCCTTCTTTTGCCTTTTATGTTTCGGGGCCGCGGTATCTCTTTCGAACAACCCGCAGTCTCGGCAGGTTTCAGTATTGCTTACGTAGTTTGTACAGGAGCGCTACTGAAAGTGTCAAGTTCTGGGCTGAAATAATTTAGATTGCCATCGACTCGCGAAAATTTCAATTTCATTGTGCAGTAATGTAGTTTGTATTTTCATCAATCAAAAGTAGTTTTCTGCGAATTGACGATGGGGAAATTGTCATTCTTTCCGATTGAAAACATTAATCCAAATAATGTGATGTGTTCAAGAAATGTTTCGTTATTCATTCATTCATATTATAAATCTAGTAGTTACGAATCATATATACTAATTACTTTTACTAACTTGAAAGAAAATTTACGCTGCCTCATTTATAACCCCAAAAATAATTAACGGGGATCATAATTGCCCGTAAAATTATGACTTAGGTGACTACTCATCCGCAAAATATTTCATCCGCGGATGAAACGTTACCCTTTTAAAATTGTAAGGCGACGAATCATCCGCAAGTTCGGATGAGTCGTCGCATAGTTAATATTGATGTGGTCATATCGGCCAAATAGACGAACAAACATATTTTGTGTATAGGAACATTGTCTGTTCTTTAGTTTCATCGGTTTCGCTAGCTGCTATGTGTAATAATATCGTGGTTAAATCGAACAAAAATACTTCTATGCATAAGAATCGTTTTTATTAAGAATATAATTTTTTATACTGGTGAATCAGAATAATAAGCAATTTCCCTAAACAAATGACAGGTAGTTACTGTTTTACTGCGAAAACTGAGTTAATGTTATAAATATGAGTACATTTCAATAGTTTGATAATACTTAAATAACCAAATATTTACGACTACCGACGTTTTGTGCAACTTGTATCAGCGGTTTAAAAAACGAAAGGTTTGAGGGTATTTAGAAAATAATTGAGACAAGCTAAGTTGTTTTGTCATGAATATATTTTGTTAGTCAGTGTACATGAAATCATTCCTCCTCATATCCCTCGTCCAACTTCTGTTAAATGTCTTCTTTCTTTTGTGTTTTCTCGTTTTGTGTTCAAACTATGTAAATTCATCGAAATTAATAAAATTAAGTTGTAACTTTTTGGATCGTTAATTTTTTTTTTTTTTTTTACTTATAGTCTCTTTTCTTTTCTGTCATTCTGTCATATGAAATGATAATCTACATATTACTACATATTATAGTAAATTAATTAATAATAGAATTGCATAAAGTTTTTATGTTCCGGTGCGTGGGAAAAAACTGAGTTTTCATATTCCATTGCGGGTGATTGAGCTGCCTTGAGGTCAGATATTTTATTATTACTTATCCAAGAAAAATAAAACTCAAAACATTGTAACATTGTTAAGTTTCTATTTTAGAATCACAATTATGGATAAGGAAATTACGCGATTTAAAATGATTTCATCGCAACGAGGAGGAAAACTTTTAATGGAAGGAAACTATCGTTATTATAAAAAACGTGAAAATAAAAACGGACATATAGTTTGGCACTGTGCTTCACAAAATTGTAAATCTAATTTGGTTACTAACTATGATTGTAACCTTATACTGAAAGAAAAACTTCATAGTTGTCAGTCTAGTAGTTTAGATAACCAGTTATTGGAGAAAATTGACGAATGTTTAGAAAGAGCCAAAACTGAAAGTACTCCTATGCCTACAATTTATAAAGAGGCGGTAGAAAAATTAGAGTCTACAGGATTAGACTTAGTCATAAAATTACCAAAATACAACAATTTCAAGAAAAGAATGTATAAACTACGTAATAAAGAACTGCAAACTAAAAAGGTGCGATTTTTTAAATTGAAAGATCTAACAGTTCCTGGTGTTCACAAAGACTTTTTACTTGCTGATTATAGCGAAAAAAGTGACAGGATATTACTGTTTGCCACTGAAGAATCCAAAGAAATTCTCAAGAAAGCTAAACATATTTTTTGCGATGGAACATTTAAAGCCGTTGTACCTCCCTTTAAGCAGTTGTATACGTTACATGTTGACATTGGCAGTACTAATACACATACGAATATTATACCAGCAGTTTATGCCTTATTGCCAAATAAAAAGCAATCAAGTTATGAAATTTTCTTCCATCTCTTAAAAAGCAAAATTCCCGAATTTGATCCTGAGTCCATCACTACTGATTTTGAAACCAGTGCGATGACAGCAGCTAAAGCTGTATTTGATAAAGTAACTACTCGAGGGTGTATATTTCATTTTAAAAAAGCTGTCCAAAACAAAGCTAAACTGATTGGAATAACAAAAAAATCAAACATGTCAAGCGCTCACGTGAGGCGTTGTATGGCGTTGGCATATCTCCCAAATATTAAAGTTTCAGATGGTTGGCTTTATGTATTGGGTGAATGTATACAAAAGGATGATAAAACAGCGCAATTTAACCATTATTTTCAAAATACCTGGCTAGAGAAGAAATCTATCTTGTCTGATAAATGGTGTTTTTATAATATCCGGCACAAAACGAATAACGCTATAGAATGGTGGAACTCGAGACTGAATAGGACAATAAAGAGCAAACCTAACATAGCCGTTTTATTAAATACTCTTAAAAAAGATGCTAAATATCATTCTAATCTGTGGAAAAATCAAGGATTTATTTCAAAGAGAACGGAAGAAAGTATGGTAAAGGAAAAAAAAATTAATAACAGTTTGCGAGAGTTTATTGATAATGAAATTAGCCTCGGACATTGTATAGAGAAATTATCATATTAGTGATACAGATCGTTTACAAAATTTCGTAGCGGTTGATTTTTTGATTATAAATTTTTTTTGCCCCTAAATACTAAGAAGGTTTAAATTATTTCGATTTTTCGTTATTAATTAATATTTTCTAACATATGTAAAAATGTATAATTCTTAATAACAATCTATTTAGATTTACTAATTTTTATAACATTAACTCAGTTTTCGCAGTAAAACAGTAACTACCTGTCATTTGTTTAGGGAAATTGCTTATTATTCTGATTCACCAGTATAAAAAATTATATTCTTAATAAAAACGATTCTTATGCATAGAAGTATTTTTGTTCGATTTAACCACGATATTATTACACATAGCAGCTAGCGAAACCGATGAAACTAAAGAACAGACAATGTTCCTATACACAAAATATGTTTGTTCGTCTATTTGGCCGATATGACCACATCAATATTAACTATGCGACGACTCATCCGAACTTGCGGATGATTCGTCGCCTTACAATTTTAAAAGGGTAACGTTTCATCCGCGGATGAAATATTTTGCGGATGAGTAGTCACCTAAGTCAAAATTATTGGGATTCAAAAGTCCAGTCATCCCGTATTGGTTGAAAATAATTCTTTAACAATCTTTGTTTTAAAACTAGATATTTCGATGGTACACTCTCACAATGATCGATTGTTATTAATCTCGATTTACTTTTAAAACTTTTAACCAAAAGACAAAAATTTGTACCAGGGAGTAACAAGCCAGGGTGTTTTTGTGCCATTGGTGGCACCACAAATAACTGGCAAGATTAATTAAATAGCTTACGATGAGTAAATAGATTTTGCATAGCTAAATTATGGGTCAAAAACATCGATAAACTAAGATTAATTAACTAACCAACTAAGATGGTTGGTAAGGCGCCTCATTTTTTTTTAAATTGAGGCGTACTTAACGCCTCAATTTTTGGCGTTAAGTAAAAACTATGAAGAATAACTATCAAATTAAACCCATTATTGTTAATGTGAGCCGTTCTTGATTTTAATGGGTCCCGGCTGTCTAAGTTACTTTAAACTTATTTTTTTATATAATTAATGTGATAGTTATTCTTCGTAGTTCCAGATTACAGTACTTGGTTTTGTCTTTTCAGTTTTATTTGCCATCTTCACCACCACAATTACCACGTTTTACAAAGAGCAAGTAACAAATTACTTATAGTAAGCCCATCTGGGCCTGACGCTGTACGCAGCCGAAGTGTTTTTGCGTTCCAAATGGAACCCTTCCGGTAAACGAGAAGTTATTCGGGCGTAACATGAACTTTCGAGTAAATGTAGCATGTGTTTAACCACCACCATAATTTTAACGTAACGACCCACTACGTGAGAGAGATAAGTCGAAGTTTTCGGTAGCAAAGGTATTCCTGGTTTATCGCACGCACGTTGGAAGAAATTTTAATGAATGCGCTATAGTTACTGCAAGATTTATTAAGCTCGCAGCATTGCGTGCGTCCACGGCTTAGAGCCTGATTTATACATGAAGTGAACCCTAATGACATCGTTAAGTCTTTGTATTTTTAACGATTTTTGATTGCGTCGTTTTCGATAGGATTGAGTAGGGTCAGTGTGTAATGAGGTGCGAGGTTATCGGACTGGCCGTTTGACGAAAGTGCGCAAGTAGGCAGTTTTATGCCGCCAACATAAGTTGGGATTCATAGAAAATCAATGTGATATTCTTTTACTTAGGAATATGTGTTTGACCGTAGTTTTTCTTGAGTGTGCCTAGAGTTAGGATCACTTCAATTCTTATTGAATTATTTGTGTATGGAGTTAAGGAACCGAAGAAAAATAGGCACATACCTTTTTTCTTTGAGATTCAAAATGCTCTTTAACTTTACATGAAAGTAGTACTTTTCACAAACAACTTGAGAGAATAATACAGTATTTAATTTTCTTGTTATTTTCATATTCAATAGGCAAAGCTGCGGTCTACCTATAACATAGATATAGCTACTGAAGTTATTATTTGTACGATATGTTTACCCAATTTTGTAACCTTGTTTATGTTTATTTCACCTTGTTTACAGAGTGTGGTATAAATTATGGAGTCTTTTTAACTTCTTTTTATGGTTCTGTACCTCAAAAGAAAAAAAAAAAGTAATCCTTAATTCATCGCGGATCTCTTTGTTGTCCGTCTATCTGTCCGTCTATCTGTCTGTCTGTCTGTCAAGGCCTTTTTTATCTTACCACTAGCTTTCGCCCGCGGCTTCGCTCGCGTTAAATTCGGTATAACACACCAAGCAGACCTGCAGTTTTTGCTCTTGCGCCTGATTGATTTGTAATAGCAACGCTAAGTTTTCCCTTTTCTTCCATCGTTCTCCCTCATATCCCACTTTTTTTAAATAAAAATTAGCCTATGTCCGTCTCCTGGTTCCCAACTATCTCTGTACCAAAATTCATTAAAATCGGTTTAGCCATTAAAGCGTGAAGAGGTAACAAACAAACAAATAAACAAACAAACAAACTCACTTTCGCTTTTATAATATTAGTAAGGAAAGGATTACATTACTCTAATACGCAAATACGGTAGCACGGGTTTGCAATGAAGCAGAAGATATTTCGGACGTCGGGCGCCGCAAGACGACTCCCGGCGACCATCGATAGCAAGTCTGTAGACGGGGAGCACTGGGTAGCTCACCGTCCGTCCGTCTTGTGTTCCACGCTCGCCTCAAAGGCACGGGCCACTGCCTGCCAGGGTTGCGGGTTGTTCGAAATACCACTACCCCGGAACATAAAGGGCAAAAGAAGGAACATGAGTGGGTTTTCGTCAGTAATAGTCTGACACTCCCCCCTGCTCCGCCCAGAGCGAGGTAAGTTATTTCATAAATTTCCATCCGCAAAAAAAAACGGGTTTGCAATTTTTTGCACAGATTGTTCATACTGGTCAGTATGAACAAACTGTCTTGATAAAAAATCTTGGTGGTGATTTTAAGAAAGGTGTGATATTGCTATGGTACTCACAACCGGGCGTTCTTGTGAAATCATGAACGTGTAAGGCGCAAAATATTTACAGGATTCACAGAAGGCCACTCTGATTACCCCCACGAAAATTAAAATGCTTGAATTTTAATTTTTAACAGTTTATTTAGATTCCATAATTACTTAAAGCTACCGGATGGATACGCAAGTGTCTAACTTAAGCTCTAACTTCTAGGTTTATTTTTAGTCCTAGCTCATTGCTAGTTTATTTTTTGTTGAGACTTGTACGAAAGTTTCAGTCGAGTTTGGCTTAGTGTTTATTTCTCATTCTGTAACGCTGTGAAGTTGTGTGGGTAAATATAACCCGACTGATTTATGCGGGTAGGTTAGCTTAGAAATAACTTGACTTACCAGCATGCATTAAAATCGATAAGTAGGGGGAAGACTTCGTGACTAAATAATAACAGGCGCACCGGTTGATTTTAAAGCTTGAGTCGTGCTCACAAACATCTGTCTGTGACTATTACAACTAATTCGGTACATAAGCCTGGAAATCCTAATACCTAGTACGTAAGTAGTCGATACATGTTATATACTAGTATTCAGCTGGATCCAGTTAGAGTGGTTACCGATCCCAACATGATAGGGAAAAAGCTAACCAAATGATGCAGCGCCATTGCTTGCCGCTACTCATTTGTACATACGATTGAAGGGTTAGTCAAACCCCCGTGGGAGACGCCCCAGGCGTCCGGCGCCGCGAGACGTTTCCCGGCCACCGTTGATGCGGGCCTGTGGACGGTGAGCAATAGGTAGCTCACCGCCTGTCCGTCTATTGACGACAGGCCGTGTCGACGGCGCGTTAGTGTTCCACGCGCGCCTCAAAGAGATGCCAGCAAAGCAGAGGGGCCTGCTAGGGCCACCGCCTGCCGGGGTTAAGGGTTGTTCAAAAGAGATTCCGTGGCTCCGGAACGCAAAGAGCAATAGAAGAAACATGGGTGGGTTTTAGTCAGTACAAATCTAACACTACCTACCGCTCCGCCAAGAGTGGGGGAAGTTATTTGATGATTTCCAACCCGCAAAAATAGGGTTAGTCAAACCTGTACAAAGTGATTGCAGATCGGACTCTAGTCACTCGATTCTGCCAGATAGTAGACTAAGATATCCCTTTAAACAGCCAGCCCAAAGTCTGTTCGTAACGTCGAAGGCCAACGGAACTTTTCAACCACAAACATCTCAATGCTCACTCTCTATTTTTGAATAGCCAGATGTTTCAACTGCACTCCTTATGAACTTTTCATAAGGCTTTTTTATTTTTATTTAAATAAATAAATATCTTGAGACAACTCACACACGGCTATCTGATCCCAAGCTAAGCAGAGCTTGTGTTATGGTAACCAGACAACTGATATACAACTGATATATAAATCACACCGAGACACAGAACAAACAATCATGCTCATCACACAAAGTTTGTCCTGGGTGGGAATCGAAGCCACGACCTCCGGCTCAGCAGTCAGGGCCACTAACCACTAGACCAACAGGCCCGTCAAAATGTTGTTATTTCATGGTTGCCAGTAACACAGATTGTGGTAGAATTTCGGTCAAAAGCCAATACTTGTGTAGCTTTCTAATGGTTCGACATTTAGAAATTTGCTTCAGTAAAACGACAGGAAAATTGCTTTCCTGATTTTCCGATAATTCTTAGACAAAGATTTCACATTTAAAGTCACCCTAATTCAAACTAAGAGGGTGATTAGTGAACAAATCCACCTGGTATCAACATTTCAATTACGTATTAACATTAGCTCGTCTTAAAAGGGAGGGGACGAACCCTGCAGAGAATTATAATTATCTATTCGGCCCCAATCGGTTCTTCTCGAACATTCCCGAACTTTCCACTTTGATTCTTCGTTATATCTATTTTACTAATTATATTCAACTGGCCATTTTGCCTTTATGTCCAACAACAGATCCTTTTATCCGTTTTGTATTTGAATTTAGAATTTTCGAACAACCCTTCTTGTTTTGATTTCGGTGTATTGGTGATGAGTTTGAATGGTTTGAATTGGGACTAAAGTACCCCTCTGTCATAAGTAAAGTGGGAAGGGAGGGACTGCATTAGAATTGGATGAATATTTAATTGAGTTGTCATTGGATGGTCTGCCTAGCTGTGGGAAAATTATATAGTAGTTAAAAATTAAATGAAAATGTAGACTTTTAGGATAAAGTTTAGATAAATGCACTGAACTCTGAAAAAAGGTATTTAAATATATCGATTTCATTAAGTAAGTATCTTTGAAACAATATTTTTTTTCTTCAAACCTATACAAATTAGCAAAGACGTTTCACCAACACATTTTACCGAAAGTACATTCAAGCACATAATTCGATTCAATATCTCAGACACTAAAAGTAAACGACCATCACTTCATGACGTCACAGCCACATTACGACCACACGATTGAACGCAAAGGTAGTTCCGACCCCAACATTATCACTTAAAATACTTAATATGCTCACAAACGTTCCCAACACCGTGAAATTCGTTTCACGTCCCCCAACGAAATGTCAAACGGTTAGAGAACCTTCTCAAATACTCTAAGAGGGTCGATTCGACCCCTTGACAGTCCTAACCAGTAATCCGTCGAAAGCGAAGGGTCACTTTCCAATTACATAATTGTCTACTCGAGCGCAACGTACGTTCTACAAATGTCGGCGAAATGGCGCTGATTATACAACTATTGATAAAAAGGACAAATTGTTTTCAGATATCTTACAAAAGAATACCATAGCTATTGGTAACTGCTGAGAACAAAACATCCATGTCCAGTTCGGCCAGTGTTGAGTTTTCTAATCAAGAGTTTAAATTTGTTATTAAATAGAACATAAACATTACTAGCGAATAGTGGGTTCATTATTTCTTACATCTCTGCCTATCTCTTCGCAGATTCCAAACAAGATGTTATTTACTAACTAAAAGGCAATCTACGGACCGAAGTTTATCTATTACTGTCTGTGCTGCTGCTCAGCCCCTTTTCTGGAGAGGTCCTTCCTTATCACTTAGGGGTACGAAAAATTTATCACGACCGATTCTCCGATCTTCATATACCTATAAAATTTCATAAAAATCGGTGAAGCCGTTTTGGAGGAGTAAGACAACCAAAAAGTTGAACCGTTGATCCTTACTAATATTATAAAAGCGAAAGTGAGTTTGTTTATTTGTTACGTCTTCACGCCTACATGGCGAAACCAATTTTGATGATTTTAGTACAGAGGTAGTTGGGACCCTGGAAACGGATATAGGCATAAAAAAGTAAGAAAAGGGAAGAAAGAGGGAAGAAACGGGGAGAGAAAGATATTTTTTATTTTGATCATCACGCGTGTTAAAGTTAGCGATAGACCAAATAACTATGCCACGCGGACGAAGTCGCGGGCGGGAGCTAATGTTATATATTTAAGTAGATTTATAAATATGATGAAGAAAGAAAAAACAATAGACAAATTATGCCAGTATCGAAATAATTAGATCTGCTAACGTATTCGTATACGATTCCTGGGGCCTAAGTCTGCTATTACAATAGTGTCAGAATGGTCGATCACTGATCGCATAATGGTTGATTTTGACAAGTTTAGTATGTAGTAGATTACCAAACTTGTCAAAATTAACCATTATGAGATCAGTGATCGACCATTCTGACACTATTGTAATAGCAGACTAAGGCCCCTGTTGGCATATTGCTCTTTCAAAAACGTTATTGACAGAATAGAGCGAGCGACCAATATAACTACTATTTATTAACATAAAATGGAATCGTTTATGAATACTTGTCTATATCACGCTTTAACCACATCATCTGCCTATCCGTTTCTCAACAATTTTGAGGTCAGCATCAGATCTAACTGAACACAGCTGAATACTTGTATCTTACATGGAGCGACCCCTTATCTACCCAGTTTGTTCTACAGTACGGTACCCCGGGGTAAGATTGGTTGTCAGACTTTCTGGACACTGACTACTTGAACTGCCTGTCGACGATCTAAAAAATTATTGTCCGGACCAACGGCTTCATGCCTTTTTGAGGGACGGAGGTAACATGGTATGAATTGGATGATCACCCATCCATGGACTAAGCAGGCGCAGTTTAAGCCCAGAAACTTGACTTGTTCAGATGAGCTCTACCCTGTTCCCGTGTATTTTCAACAAAAAAAAAACGTTGCCTCAAACTAGGAATTTCTCCTATATCGTGGATGCGTTTACAAACATTTAAACTCACATACACAAACAGTCGGAGCCGATACAACTACCTGTTATGTAAGTCATACAAATATTTGTTCCGTGCGGGGATCGAACTCGTGACACGCGGCGCAGTAGTCGATCGCTCAGCCACTGCACCTTGCCGTATTAATCGTACTTAATATTATTAATGCGAATGTTTGTTACACTTTCATGCAAAAACTGCTTATCAGATTAGGATGAAATTTTGCAAATACTTTATAGCCTGGATTAAAACATACAATAATTTTGATCTCGGTAGTACGATCCTGTGGGGCACTTACCAAACTCTATGCGGGCGAAGCCACGGGCTTGAAATACGTTGTACGTACGACATACTAAACAGTATGCCTATGAATCCTTACTAATATTATAAAAGCGAAAGTGAGTTTGTTTGTTTATTACCTCTTCACGCTTTAATGACCGACCGATTTTGATGAATTTTGGCACAGATATAGTTGGGAACCAGGAGACGGACATAGGCTAATTTTTATTAAAAAAAAAGTTGGATATGATAACGAGGGAAGAAAAGGGAAAACTTAGCGTTACTATTACAAATCAATCAGGCGCAAGAGCAAAAACTGCAGGTCTGCTTGGTGTGTTATACCGAATTTAACGCGAGCGAAGCCGCAGGCGAAAGCTAGTATGTTATAAGTCTTTAAACTGACATAATAAATAAATAATTCGGTGGTGTTGCAAACGCCATGATCACGGATGAACGAAACTAAACTCGGAATATACAACAAACATGATAAATATCCCGTTTTAAGTGTTAATAATTATGATAAGTTTTCTGTACATATTAAATAGGCATAGGTACAATATAATCCATCTTACTTAACCACTATAATGCGAACACTACCGAACTGGTATCCCTTCACATTAGTTACATAACATTTTCGAAATTGTTTTCATGTGAAGTTACAAACCACAACGAGGCCGCGGGGCAATTTCCTTGAGACCCCCTGTATATAAGTTTAAAGTTTTATCATTAACACTTCACTGGAAGAGAGGTCGAAACCGTCAGTAACTTTGCCCACGAATAGTAACTTTGCCCACTGTACAGACTGAAATATCGATAAGGGTGGTCTAAAATATTGAAAGTGTTAAAAGCAAAGAATGGTCTTTGGTTCACTTGTTTGAAACTGGAGCAACACCTTGATTTATTGGCCTTGAATTCCCGTCCCAGCGTCCCACCAACTTTACTAATTAAGAGAAAGATTAATTTCCCTTTTCCCTTAAACAATTTCCTTTAAAAGTTATAATACTTGGAAACTCTTTTTTGGTTATAAAAATAATCTGATTCTTCCTTTAACCCCGGTTGGGATATTTAGTAACACTTTTTCACGAAATAAAACAAAACAAGTAATTTTCTTTGAATGTTACAGTAAGACTGATGAATGAAAACAAATTATATTTGTCATACCTTTCATTTGTGTTATGGAATGGAACATGGCAAATAGATTTCGTCGTATACTCGTGAGAAATCAAATAATGTAAAAGGAAACTTACAAAGTTACTCGTATCACAATCAAATACACGTGTATAGATCAAGCATACTGAAGCACTTGGTAGATAGCGCGGAAAACGGATAGTTTTAATGTCAAACAAAAGAAAGTACGGCTGGTAGGTACAGGAAAATCAACAAACTTCTCCATAAAAAGCAATCGTATTTGTATCCATAATGAAAAATAGACACATGGCTACCTATATATCTACATATTATATAGCTGTGCAATATTACGCATTTTAAAATTTTAGCATTGTTATTTTTCATTTAATTTTTACGTTTTTATTTTTTTTTACTTTTTAATATTGATTTTATTTTATTGTTCAATGTTATTACTGTTTTCAATTCTGACTTATATACCTATGTGTTTTTTTTTCTATTTTCGAGGGT
This sequence comes from Ochropleura plecta, assembly GCA_905475445.1. Classification (NCBI taxonomy): domain Eukaryota; kingdom Metazoa; phylum Arthropoda; class Insecta; order Lepidoptera; family Noctuidae; genus Ochropleura; species Ochropleura plecta. The sequence continues at coordinate 11,296,482 of FR997735.1, read as the reverse complement.
ATAGCACTCGTGGGCTGCAGCTGAAAATCAGCGTCAGGTGGCTGCCTTGTGCCATCTGGCATTATGCTAAGGTGAGGCCTTTTTGGCATTATTCATATTATATAATTTAATATTCTGTTCCTGTTTGTTTTTGTTTTTATTTTGGTAATTCTTAAATATGCTTTCACATCAAAAATAAATATCACCTACTAAAATGTCACGATAGAGCAATTGTTACAATACAATATCTAAATCAAAACCAACAATAGAACCATGACGTTGCGTGAACCTCCGTAACAGTTATAATAACGCAACGATTTTTAACGTTATTTACTCAAACGTTTTAACATTAAAGCTCGGTTTTTGATCCCTAATGATACAATGGAGGTACACTAACACGCCATAAACTCATTTGCTGGCGACTCCCTAATCTTGGTTGCCAGTGTATTTAGTTTCACATTTATGAACACCGTTGGCGTGGAACTTGCTTCGTACATAATTATTAATATGGGCTTAGAGCTGTAATGAACCACAAAGCTCGCGCTCCATATAATATCGTGTAGCTGTACTATTTTGATTGCAAGCATGTGTAATTTGGAACTGGTAATTACGCATTATAGTGACAATCACGGTTGTCATAATGATGATCTATTTTGTGTTAATTTGACAGTTTTGGTAAGTTTTCCATGTCAGTATAAATATTGTATGTCAGTATAAATATAGTATTAGTATTGGGTGTAGGCGGTGTACCCTAAATGTCCTAGTTAGACAAATTAGGTTGTCTAAGCTCGTTTAAAATAGTTCGTCTTTCAGTTAATTTTCCCTCTTGTGGGTTTAATAAAGCAATTTGTTGAAACGATGCCTAATTTCTTTCGCAGAAAATTCGTAGTTATATCCCCTGAATTATAAAATGGAACACAACATTCATTTAAATTGTATTTTATTCAGCAAACTGAAACTTAAAACTATTACTGTGTTATTGTAAATATTCCCTGAAAAATAATACAAACAATATGCATCATTTTGTGTGGTTATTTTATTTGTTAATAAAAATATGGAACTATGATATTTTGTTTAAATTTGAAAGAGTTTTAACGAAATCAATACGGTATAGTATTTCTTTTATTTAAAAGATTGAAATTTTGGTACTTATTTTGGAGTTTTGTGAGTGACCTCAAAGCCTGCTTTTTACTATTATTCTATTCATTTACTTAACCAATCTGAAAAAATGAGTGTAAGTGTATGCAAAAAATGTTGTCAAATCCTGATTTTTTTACATACTTCATAGATCATCAGAAAATAAGTCATCATTATCATGATGATAACTTATTTTCTAAAACTTATTCATTCAGACATTATCATCACACATATAAATATCATAAATCTTTACCCATTGTCTAAGCCAGTTCGACCAAAAATCGATGATGTGCCTAAAGTTTGGCGTGGCTTAAAACAAAATTTGCAAGCGTAAGCATGTGCACGGGTGCTTTCGACATGATTGTTTGCTAGAAACGGAAGCGAAAGAACTTATTTGTAGCGGCCAGACAGCTGATAGTTGGGGTTGGGGGTTGCGGGTTATTCGAAAAAGATATGGTGGCCCCGGAACGTAAAGGGCAATAGACAGAACATGGGGGGGTTTTAGTCAGTACAAGTTATTTGATGATTTCCCATCCGCAAAAAAAGACAGCTGATATTTTGGAAGCTGAATGATTCCTTTAGAAAACGAAAATTTTGGTTCGTATAATCTGTATTCATATATTATGTTCTACATGGATGGGTCAGATAGACCGTCGCTCCATGTATATTGCATACGGTTAGACTGGAAGACAACCCCATTATAGTTGGAAAAAGTCTAGTCAAATGACGATGAGACTTTTATGTAATATCGAGCATTGGCGACCTAGCGACCTAAAGGTCGAGACTTATGTATAAGGATTAGTCATTTTATAAGGATTAGCCAGGGGATTGGAATTCGCAGAGCAAAGCTTGTTATTTTTAACGTCATGGTATTTCATTTATTCGGACAAGGATAACAACGTCCAATTTCCATATATTCTTTCTTTTTCAATTTATGTACACACAGTAGACAAGACAAGAAAAATAAAAACATACAGAGTGCAAAGGTACTGCTTGTTTCTTAAGAAATTTCTGCCAGTACACTTGCAAAAGGTTATATGAATGGAATGTAGACGCTAGTGTGAGAGGGTATGAGAAAAATATGTGTGTGTGCCTTAAATTATTATAAACCTACACATGGGTAATTATTAAAAAAAATACTTGTTTATATACATAATTCTTTAATATATGTGCATAAATATATACATCGTAAGAAAATTTACCAGTTTAAATAAATAAATATATAAAATCTATGAAAATTAAACTGACAAAGGACGTAAACAGTTTTCTTTCATCTCAAAGTTTCATAAGTGCGCATTTTTATATTGCAAAATTAAAAGAAAGAAGACAAATATTAAAAGCGTTTCAGTTGACTTAATTTATCTAATAATGCCGTAGAGACTATATAACAAAAGTTTTGCAGCTACTACGCTATGCGTTCAACTTTGTCGAGACTTCATTTCTGTGGCACTGAATGCCATATTCGTGGCAACTAGGTGTTATAAATGAGCTCATTTTTCTGGCGGGAGGACTTTTTATGGATATTGTTTTGCTTAATAATATTTTCAAGTGCTACTGTGATATTAAGCTAGCAATCTGAGGACTGGTTTCTTTGAAGCAAAAGCAAAGACAGAGGTATTCTAGAATTACCTATATAAGTAATAGATTTTTTAAACGTGGCGGGGAAATAATTTATCGGGCTCTTTGAGATGAGTTATAATGTTTTTATACTAAAATATGAATGTAATAATAGCTGTATTTTGAGATAATTTAACGGTACTATGATGGGATAGTAAGTGCTCCATTAAATATACATTATTTTCTTTTCAAACATTTTACTTTTTCTACGTTTTTCCTCACTTCTTACATTGTAATGACAATATTAGCAGTATATATCTACATAGGGATGTTGGAACCAATCAACGTAATTATTCATGGTATAATTAATGGTGATTGAGTGGGCTACTGAGGGGCGGATAGGAGGGTAGGTGTCCTGCGATACCCATGGGTCCTTTTCCCAAGGGTAACCGATCTCAAAAGCGATGAGAGATATAATTATTAACACTCATGTGATACGCCAATGACAGAGGGATGTCCTTTAATACCAACAACAATTTAATACTAAAAGCCTTCTTTTTAATTTACTTTATAACACAAAAATCCCGTTTTTCAAGATGGAAATCTAAGAAAACGTGCTAACTACGTGCAACATAAGCCAAACTTTAATTAAAGTCCTTACTTCCTTACTAATATTATAAAAGCGAAAGTGAGTTTGTTTGTTTGTTACCTCTTTATGCCTTAATGGCTAAACCGATTTTGTTTTTTTTTAAAGTGGGGTATAAGGGAGAAAGAGGGAAGAAAAGGAAAAGCTTAGTTTTGCTATTACAAATCAATAAGGCGCAAGGGTAAAAACTGCAAGTTGCAGAAAAATCAGGAAAGGGGAACTGTGTTACCCCGAATTTAACGCGAGCGAAGCTGCGGGCAAAAGCTAGTTATCCAATAACCCGATAAAATACACATCAGTACACAAAAAGGGGCCTTAGAAAAAACTCACATTAAAATTCAGCGGGCTTAATCAAATATTTGTTATCGAGAAACAGCCAGCAATTCTTATGAACTAAAAGTGAAGTTTTTTATACCCCTTTTTCTTGTAAGGGACCGTTCGTGTTATTGTATTTCGGCCATGTTTCTATAAAAAATCCTTCAACCAACGAGTTATAGCTAAGAGTAACTTCTCAGACGAGTATTTTTATTTTTATTTTTTAGAAATTTGCGAATGTTGTGTTGTACCCTCGGGTATTCTGTGAACTTTCTTGTTTCGATGCCTTTTCAGCGATATATTGGTAAGCTGTTGTTTTATTTACTGGGCGATTCTTTTGTTAGTACGTGTACGAAGTATGTCCTACATCTGTAGTTGGATTTGGATCGTTCCTATTATTTGGGTTCTTAACATAAGTATAGAAACGTGTATTTCGATAGAATGTTTTTCGCTAGCTTATCATGTTCAAATCTGCAAGTTTAAAGAAATGTATTCCCTTTTAAGGCACTAAAACGTCGAGTTTATCGTGAGATAGGACATATTTCATTATTTTTTAAATACTTACAATACGACACGGTTGCCGCAGTGGCTGAGCGATCGACTGCTGCGCTGCGTGTCGCGGGTTCAATCCCCGCACGGAACAAATATTTGTATGGCTTACAAATAATTGTTACGGGTCTGGCTGTTTGTGTATGTGAGTTTAAATGTTTGTAAATGCACCCACGATACAGGAGAAATAGTGCCTAGTGCGGGGCAACGTTTTTTTAAAATAAAAAAATATCCGTGTCAACAAAAAAGCAAATCACCTACTCAGTGAAAACATTATTAGTGCTCGGGATTATTAGGTCCATCACAAACAAAGGCTTGACTTTTAGTCCAGAAAAATCAAACACAACACACATGTTACCCAGGACACAGCTTCATAAACTACACAGACCATGTTCTATACCCATATTTAATTTTATGTAGCTTGAAACACGCTCTAATTGTTACAAATTTCTATTAAGTTCGAAACTCAGTGTAAGATAATGAACGAAGTACTCTTAGAAAGCAATAATGTCTGTAAACTCAAAGTTGTATCGAGTTCAGTGAGAACTCTTGTTGTATTTACACAACAATTCACTATGAGACTTAGCGAAGGCACTAACTAAGCAACGTTTAGACGTAATAATGCCTTTTGTGTCTTCGCTACAAATCTCAACTCGAAATTAGGTTTTTGTAGACGAGATTGCTGGTTTGTTTGGATTTTTATTAAAAAGACACATTACGATAAAAAAAAAAAACAATATTTTATGACAGTTTACTTTTGTTATGGTTTTCTATTTAAAACATACAGTAACATCGTTTAACAACTTGAAAATATATTTTATAGTACTTTGCTCTCTTTGTTAAACAGAAATAACAAGTAACAGAGGTCTAATCCCAAGTCTTAGTAAACATATATGGCTTATTGTGTGTGGAGCTTCATCCAATGTCGCAGCCTTGGAGACTCAAATCTATCAGCGAACACACTTAAGATAATGTTGGTACCTGCACGAAGACGAGCAAGCCGGAAAGCGCTTCCTTTACGAATGATGGCTGCAAAACCATTTATATTTTCTACTAGCTATTGCCTGCAGCTTCGCTCGCGTTAAAATCGGGGTAACACAGTTCCCCTTTCCTGATATACATATACCTGTTACCTGTAGTTTTTGCCCTTTTGCCTTATTTATTGTAATAGCAATGCAAAGTTTTCCCTTTTCTTCCCTCTTTCTCCCTCATATCTCAATCTTTTTAAAAAAAATATAGCCTATGTTTGTTACGTCTTCATGCCTAAATGGCTTAAGCGATTTTGATGAATTTTGGTACAGAGATAGTTGGGATTTTTATTTTAAAAAAGTGAGAAATGACGGAGAAAGAGGGAAGAAAAGGGAAAACTTAGCTTTGCTATTACAATAAATAAGCCGCAAGGGCAAAAACTACAGGTAGCAGGTACCTGCAAATCAAGAAAGGGAAACTGTGTTATTCCGAATTCAACGCGAGCGAAGCCGCGGGCAAAAGCTAGTAAATAAATACATTAAAAATTAATGCTCAATGCCTAGCCTAGTTATTCTGGGAGCCGACCTCAATGCATCTAATTTTTTTTTATTTTAGATAGACCAACTTGTTGTGATCAGGTCAGACATATCTGACCTCCATAACCAAGTTAGTACATGACGCCACACTAAAATTTCATATTTTTTTCTACAAACTGACCTTATAATATTTGCTTATTTATAGACACACATTCGTTTTATTGCGCACTGCCCTATTCCCGAGGGTAGTAGCGTGATGTTGTATAAGCCTATGTTATTGCCTGATAATGTAGCTTCCTATTAGTGAAAAGTTGGTTAAAATCGGTCCAGTAGTTTTGGAGCCTATTCGATACAAGCAAACAAAAAAATCTTTCCTCTTTACAATATTACTAGCTGTTGCAATGTAATTTTCTACTTACTCTTCTTACCACACCTACCCTATCTTTCAAGTTGGATCATACTGCACACGGTGTGCAAATTTAATTTAAAATCGGTTAAGTAGATTAGGAGTCCATCGCGGACAAACAACGTGACACGTGATTTATATATATTAAAGAAGATTAAAATTAATAGTATAGATAAAATTTATACCTACGTAGACATCTGACCTCCACAACCAAGTTACACATAAAGTTTCACTAAAACTTATATAGAGACACACATGCGTTTAATTGTATTATGCGCATAAAATATACGTAGAGCATTTGAGTACAGGACGTACCCGTACGCACATTGAATTCAGATCAAGCCAACCCCTCGTGATGGCGGTTTGATGTCATCCGTTTCCGACGGGCCATGCACATTTTATTGTATTTTTTTTATATACAACGACAGTTTTTCTGACGTCTTGTTAAACTTCCATTACTGATAAAGTAAGACTAGGAGATTTATTTATTTGTCAGTTGCAAAGTTTGTGGTAAACTAGTTTATTATTTTATTCTGAATAATTTGGTTTTCTTTGAAAATACAGACAAATAACTTGATTGGACGTTGACAGACGTGGTTAGAAAACTGTCAGATGAACTGAAATATTAATTTGTAACGAAAGAAAAATATACAAAAAAATTTAAGTTTGAAGCCTGTTATTTTCTATTTACGAGGTCACATTAAATTACTAGCGACACTTGTCAAACGGATTACGATAACTTAATAATATTTAAAAACTAGCTTTTGCCCGTGGCTTCGCTCGCGTTAAATTCGGAGTAACACAGTTCCCCTTTCCTGATTTACAGGTATCTGCAACCTGTAGTTTTTGCCCTTGCGCCTAATTTATTGTAATAGCAAAGCTTTGTTTCCCTTTTCTTCCCTCTTTCTCCCTCATATCTCAATATTTTAAAAAAATAGCCTACGTCCGTCTCCAGGGTCCCAACTATCTCTGTACAAAAATTCATTACAATCAGTTCAGCCGTTTACGCGTGAAGACGTAACAAACAAACTCACTTTCGCTTTTTTAAAATTAAGTAAGGATAACTTGTTTTTTTTTTGGGACAGTGACAGGTTACTTAGACTTCATAGATACTGTATATTCTGACAAAATATGGTACGAAAGCCAATCAGTAATTGATCCCAAAATATGTTTTATTTTATTAGAATTGAGATATCGATCATGTAATATATAAAATTCTCGCGTCGCGGTGTTTGTTACCAAACTCCTCCGAAACGGCAAGATCGATTTGTATGAAATTTTGTGTGTATATCGGGTAGCTGTGAGAATCGGCCAACATTTATTTTTCATACCCCTAACTCGTAAGGGTAGTCCGCGGTCCGCGTAAGGGTAACAGCGGGTGAAACACAGCACAGCTAATAGTCTTATAGTATGTATTTGGAGTTTCGCTAGCATATTTCATTTGACCCTAAAAATAGTCTACAAGAGCTAATTAAAAAGTAATGAAGCTAGGATTCACTCCTAACTCTGTAGACAGAAAAAAGAGCGTCAAGGGAACATGCAAAGTGAATAAACGAGTTGTTTCACTCATTGTGGTCCATTCGCAACTGCGCCGTCGTGCTCACACCTAATTACTAAATAGCTTAATGGATGGAACGGCCTCATTAGACCGGAGTAGAGTGGCGTTTAGAAAGACATTCTATAGCCATTGGCAGCGTATATAAGGCAGCACATTCGCAAAGTCGCTTCATCGGGAAATTACGCTTTAAAAAGCTGCTTTTTTAACCACGAACCGACGACGGGAGGTATATGCTCGACAGCAGCTTTTGTGAATGGGTGTTGGTAATTTGGCCGTAGTTTTTAAATCGCTTTCGGTTGGGAGATGGAAGAAAATGTTTTCTTTGAAATGCTGAGTAAAATCCCAAGTTTTATCCACAACAATGCTAAATACATTGGAGTTATGCTTTCTAAACAAAACCTTTATGACTAAACTTAAAAAGATAACTTTGCTATATGCACGAAGTTTATATTGTTTATGCTTCAAACTGCAACATTCATCCCGTAAGGGTATTTGTATAAAAAATACAAAAAATATGCAACGCAAGTTTGCTCTAAGAATTTTTTATTGGTACTTTTTTGCTGAGGCAACTCCCAACACAAGATTTGTGTCCACTGCATACGGGAACTTTGGTACACCCAGCTTGATTTATGAGGCCGAAATTTCAGTTACAATGGATGTTGGTGGAGACTATTTTGCTCTCAACTCGGCTGCACACTGTTTTCTCGGAACGCAGAATTCTGTAACGCATTCGGACGGAAAAAATCAGTTGATAGTCAGCTTGTTTCGTTGCTTTAATTATTTATAACTTTGTGGATAGGGTTTTATTGTATTATTTCACTTGAAGTTAATACAGTTAGTCATTTACGATTCACAGTAACAATAGTTGTCTATCAGTGAAACACATTCCAACTTTCAATACATATTAGTACATATATATCAATATTAAAACTGGCAGCATTTTCTAGTTGAATGGCACTGCTAAATCTTTGGTCAAAGAAAAAGCCAGCCTCTGATCACGCGAATTGTAAACAATTTGTCGAATAATTTCCTTAAAAAGAAAGGCCTACTTGGGCTCCGCGTTTTGACCCCAAACGGATCTTTTAATTAAGTTACAGTATTAACGCTCTTTAAGGTTCTAAGCAGCCGCAGCCACAGCGCTAGCTCAGCCTGTTGTACTTGCAAACATGAACTGGGATATTATTTTCTTTATAATCTTCTTACAAATCAATGTCAGCAAAAGTTCTTAACAAAATCAGCTTGCTCATTTGCGTATTGTCCCCTAATTTTGAAACACAAGCAAACTCGGATGTCAACTTTGTTTCGAAATGTAAATTATAAATCTATTATCCAAATCCCAAAGTGTCCGTTTGAGTTGAGAGCTTCTTCACGAATGATAACGAAGTGTCGATACGAAATTCGTCCAAAGTTTCTGTCCCTCTTGTTTTGTCCAGATTTGAATATCTTAACGAGACAAAGCAAACAGACACAAAGTCTCCAAATAAACAATTATTTTTAATTTTGTCAATTTTCCTTTTGAAGGAAAAACGATTGTAGAAGTGTGTTATTTTAATTATCTTAAAGATGATTCTTGTAAGAAGAAAAGTAATATATTTTTTTGTACGTACGGATTTGTTTAGTAATTGTATTATTAGAATGGACCTGTACAGTACATTAATTTTTTTAATAAGATTTGACATGCATTGTTTATTATTACTAGCATTTAGCTAATTACTATGTAAAAGTTGTGCGTAATGTCGTAATTACCATAAAAACATTTTATGACATAATAATTAGCACCTATAAAAGTATAATCTTATTTAAGAGATAGCTAAGAGAAAATAAATTGTGTTACGTGTTATGTAACAGCTATTAACCCTAATTAGGGTACCTAGATAGCAGCTAAATGGAAGTTTCAAGTATCGAAATAATTTACTTACCTAACTACCTGTCTGCCTGTCTCGGGTTCTCAAAGTAACCTAAGAAATTTATCAACATTTACATACTTAGACGTAGGTACCCCATCATATTGGTTTGATAAACAATATCTCGTATACCAAAGAAGTTTTTCCATATTAAACTGATTACACAAGAAAATTGGGTATTCTTATTTTTAGTTTAAGCTAAACAATTGAAAGCCCACGTGCAAATCAAGCATCATTGAATTCCATTCAATCCAAGAACGATTGACCTATGTACCTTTCATGGAATTTGGAACAAACTATTGGTTGGGACATTACGACAAACAAATAGGTACCTCTTGTCATAGCTATTGAGAGATCTTTTTGTACGAAATATAAAAGAAAATCACTGAATTGGAGAGGCATTCATTATTTTGACTTAGTCGTCTACAATACTTTATTGTGCGTACTACATAAAAGGACTCGAAAATTTGGTTTTGCCTGTTCATAATAATTTTAATTCAATTGACGACAAGTGACATTCAAAGACCTCTGTTTTCTCGGACTAATTATTTATATCTAGTAAAAGCTCAAAGTAAGGCGCTTTTATACTACGTCAGGAATACGTGATTCGCTTGGGGTGCAGACAGTATTAATTTTGTTTCGTATATTGCGCGTATTACTCGACATGATTATGTTATTAGTGTTTCTAGTGAAATTACGAGAACCAATCTTTGTTAAAGCCAATTCGGAGTAAGCGTTAATTCCTATTTATTTTTAACCGACTATAAAAAGGTGATTCGACTATGTTTTTGTATGTTTGTTACGCGATTTCTCCGTCGATTGTGGGCTGATTTTAAAGTTCTCTTTATAATCGAAAGGGTTTTACTCTCGAAGAGGTCTTATAAGAAAGTTATCTATATTGCTTAGGTAATTTATGCGTTATCTTCTATAATACACACATACCTTTTCTTCCATTATGGATATGGACGATATGCTAATATCTCTTAGTAGCAATGAAAAATGAATACTCGACAAGAATTTGTGTTTTTGGGAAATAGAATTGCAAAAGAAATTGGAACTATTATTTCTTGTAGAGTTTTTTCCGGTTCCGGTACTCGTACAACAAACATCACAGTGTCAGTGCTCCAAAAATCATTTTCATTTATATAGTTTGTGGCCACAATTCTCACAATAATACTTTACCCAAACCAAAAACTAACTGCGATTGAGTGATCTTGGTAATAAACATCGCAATATTTGCTGGATCTGCACAGAAGATTGGACTAAAACATTGGCAAAACTTTGAGGTTAGAACTATTATATCCATAGATCATCAAACTATTGTAGAAATCTGTCAGTGTCATCATAACTGTCACTGTCATATTATTGACAAAAGGCAAACGGCATCGCACAGCGCCACTTCAGTGTTGCCAACAATTAAAAATAATAGAATACGTTCCATTACAATTCAAATATGGACGAACAATTTCAAATACTATTTGATAAGATGCGGATTGAAATGCAAAATCAAACAATTGAAGTTACTAATACAATACTTGAAAAAATGGATGAAAAATTAAAACCCGTCTTAGAAGAAAACCAATTCTTGAAACAAAAAGTAGATAAATTAGAAAAGAAGGTGGAACTTCTAGAGAGAGAAAAAAAGAGTAATAATATAATTATACATGGATTACCAGAAAATGAGCAGACAACTCTGGATTTAATCAAACTCATTAAAAACTGTTTTTTGGATGAACTCGGCATAACTTTAGAAAATTATGAAATAAATAAAATCTTCCGCATTGGCTCAAAAAATAAAAATGAGAAACCGCGGCCTACGCTCCTTTCATTGGTTACGGGATGGAAAAAAATCGAAATAATGAAGAACAAAAAGAAATTAAATGACTTATATTTAACAGAAGACTACTCAAAGGAAACATTAGAAATCCGGAAGTCATTGCAACCCAAACTAATTGAAGAAAGGCAAAAAGGAAACTTGGCGTACATAAAATACGATAAACTTATTGTCAAAGAAAATTCAAGACCCATAGACAAAAGGAAGAGAGAGAAATCCACCTCACCGCAAGCTGAATTAATACAGCCAAGGAAACAGCAAACGCTAAACATATCTAAAAGTAATAGAATAAATGCATTCGATGTAATGAGAGGGCGATCTCACTCGTTTTCAACAACCTCGGTAACAACGAAGCAATAACAATTAGGTACCAGCGATCGGAAAGAAAAACAAAAACAACTCAAAATATTTAAAGAAACAGAAAAGAAATACTCTCCCCCAAGCCGGCTGGTCCCCGTGGGGGAAAATGACCACAACCCTCCAGCAAGGTTAGAAAAAACAACTGGAATAACACCACAACAAACTCTCAAAATTGGAACATTCAACGTAAGATCACTAGCAACAACAAATAGATTTATAGAATTAACATATATGCTACAAAAAATTAAAATCGACATACTTGGTTTGGCAGAAGTGAGACGAAAGGGCTATGCAATTGAAGAACATGAGGATTATATATTCTGTTACAAAGGTGAAACACCCGGCTTACATGGAGTTGGATTTCTGATAAAAAAAGAACATAAAAATAACATTGTCAGCTTTACAGCGTTTTCAGATCGGGTTGCACTACTAAAAATGGAATACAACAACCAACTGCTTGCAATAATACAAGTGTACGCGCCTACTGCAAACGCTACAGATGAAGAAATTAACTCTTTCTATGAAATTCTGCAGGTAGCTCAAAGCCAAGCAGGAGATAACGTATTCCTTATCGGTGATTTTAATGCAAAAGTTGGCCAACACACAACACAAGACAGTGAAAACTTTGTTCTGGGAAAATTTGGATACGGAAACAGAAATAAAAGAGGAGAGAAATTAATTCAACACGCCTTGGAATATAAACTGACAATCATGAACTCTTTTTTTAAAGCTCGAAAAAACCGCAAATGGACCTGGCTCTCCCCTTGTGGTAACTTTAAAAACGAAATTGACTTTATACTGTCAAGCCACCCCACCAGGATCAGGAACGTAGAAGTATTACATGGCTTTGGATTCAGATCTGACCATCGGTTGGTTAGAGCTACTTACATGTTAGACCAAAGAAAAAAGAGTAGAACATCATTCAAATCACAACCTAAGCCACTAAAGACGGATGAGGATAAATCAACATACTTAAAAAACCTAGAGATCAACATACATCAACTAGAAACAGAGCAAGAAGAAGACATTCAAACTTTTTACAACAAACTAGCCAACATCATCAACACCAGCCTTGTACGCAGATTAAAGGATAATGAAATGAAGACTACTAACAAAATACTTAGCGAGTCTACTAGAACTCTCCTCACAAGACGAACTGAACTTTTGAAAACGAAACAAAAAACTAAAGAAATGAAGCAAGAACTGAGCATATTATTTAAAACTACAAGTAAGGCAATAGATAAAGATTACAAAGACTATAGATACAAAATAATAGAAAATAATCTAAACACTTACAGAAGCACGAAAAAAGCGTATAAGAAATTGATCACACACAAAAATTGGATTCAAAACTTAAAATCAAAATCAGAAGAATCAAAAACCAGAAATGATATCATGAACTGCGCCACAGATTTTTATAAAGAATTATATGCAAAAACAATTTCTTGCACCTCTACAACTGACATAGTAAGAACAAACTCTAATAACATGAACGATCTGCCATTAATACATGAGAAGGAAGTTATCGACCACATCAGAAAACTGAAAGCAGATAAAACCCCTGGCCCTGACGGTATACAAAACGAAGCTCTGAAAGCCGGTGTTTTCCTACTAACTCACCCACTTACGTATTTATTCAACAAGGTTTTGAGCACAGGACAGGTACCTGTACAATGGAAAAGATCCGACATCATTCTATTATACAAGAAAGGAGACCCTCAAGACATCTCTAACTACCGCCCCATTAGTCTTCTTTCAAGTATCTATAAATTATTTACCACAATTCTACAAAGCCAGCTGAGCAAGTACATTGATACCTATCAACCAGTTGAACAAGCCGGCTTTCGCTCCGGATTTTCAACAATGGACCATATACAGGTACTGCAACAGGCAATGGAGAAATACAAGGAATTCAACAGACCACTATATATTGCTTTTATAGACTACGCCAAAGCGTTTGACACAATTTCCCATGACGCTATTTGGGAAGCGCTGAATAAATGCCACATTAACAAAAATTATATAAGGGTACTCAAAAACATCTATGAGGGTAGTGTAAGCCAAGTCAAACTAGAGACACGAGGACCTGTTATACCGATTTGTAGAGGAGTAAGACAAGGAGACCCTCTTTCTCCCAAGCTGTTCATAATGGTACTACAACACATTTTTGACAATCTCGACTGGCAGTCAGAAGGGATTCGAGTTAATCAAGATCGACTTACACACCTCAGATTCGCGGACGACATTGTCTTATTCGCTGAAACAAGTAAAAGATTAGAAAAAATGATAAGCACCTTAAATAAAGAAAGTGAAAAAGTGGGCCTCAAAATGAACGAGACTAAAACTAAAATAATGACAAACAGCTACATAAACGCTATAAACCTAAACGGGAAGCCGTTAGAATACGTGAACAATTACATATACCTAGGAAAACAACTGTCATTCGAAGACAAAAGTGAAGAACTAGAGGTAGACCGGCGTATTAACATGAGCTGGAAAAAATTTTGGTCCCTGAAGGAAATTTTAAAAGGAAAATATCCTGTCCACCTAAAGAAAACAGTGTTGGATACCTGTATCTTACCCACTCTAACGTATGGATGCCAAACGTGGACATACAACACTAAAATAAAAACTAAACTTGTAGTGTGTCAAAAAGCTATGGAGAGAAGCATACTGAAATTAAGAAGGATACAAAAAGTGAAAAGCGACAAAATCAGACGAAAAACGCAAGTTATAGACGCCTTACATTATGCCCTAAAACAGAAGTGGCAGTGGGCAGGACATATAGCGAGATACACAGACAAAAGATGGACTCTAGAGACGATTATATGGAAGGGACCAACAGGAAAAAGGAAAAGAGGGCGCCCTCGAAAGAGGTGGATAGAGGATATAGGAGAGGTAGCGGGAAGTGAATGGAGGGAGAAGGCTATGGATAGAGAGCTCTGGAAGACGCTGGAGGAGGCCTTTACCCGTGAAGGGGTTCCGATCAATGGTACTGAAGAAAGTAACGATAGCGAGTAGAAGAAAAAGAAAAACAAATTTATGTACAGATACTTAAACTTATATTCAAAAGTAATTATTGCACGTCGTCATATTTGTAATATCTATATATAAAAAAAAACCTGTAAATAACTATTGTAGATTGGAAATAAACGGGCTTTATTATTATTATTATTTCGTTTATTCAGCTAAATACATATTGATTAAATTTTTAAATATTTCTTAATAAAAACATAGAAAATAAAAAAAAGAAACATTTAAAAATACAAAAAATAGTAGCCCACCGGTATCGGGAACAGGGTCCAAGCTACCGGTGGTTAGGGTTCCAGAGACAGGAACCTCCTCACAATACGAGCCGTATTGAGGAGAACTGCCTTCTGAATCAGGCCCTTGATCCAACCACCTAAGGAGAGCTTCGACAGATGTTCGTCGAGGCTCTTGGCAATCAAGCCATTTGCCGTTATGACAATCGGCACAATGATAGCCGAGTTCACATTCCACATGTCGACAACCTCGTGTGCCAAGTCAAGATATTTTAGTTGTTTTTCTTTCTCAGCTTTCACGAGGTTCTCGTCATGTGGGATGGTAACATCGATTATCATTACGCGGCGCGCTGATCGGTCTATCACCACTATGTCAGGCTTATTGGCGACAATAGTCCTGTCAGTAATGATAGACCGATCCCAGTACAACGTGACATGGTCTTTCTCGAGAACTGGGTCGGGCACATACTTGTAGTACGGTACCTCAGATTCAACAAGATTATATTTCAAAGCAAGTTGCTGATGAATAATCCTGGCTACTTGGTTGTGCCTATGCAAGTACTCGCCATTAGCTAGACGAGAACAACCAGAAATAATATGTCTGATGGACTCACCCGGATGGTGGCATGCCCGACACACGTCAACCGTCCCGTCTTTCATAATATATTTCCGGTAGTTGTTCGTCAACATAACTTCGTCCATAATCGCACAGACAAAACCTTCAGTTTCCCCAAAAAGGTCACCGAATCGAAGCCAAGACACGGACGCTAGAAAATCTACATCAGGTCATTATTATTATTATTTCTTGTAGATGGTGATTAGTTTAATATGTATTAAAGGATATCGATAACATAGGTACGTGAAAAAAAAATTATTGGACTTTCTTAATACCACTTTTTCTTGCTTTTTGCCCAATTCCTGGGTCTGGCAAAATGTTAATTGTTGACGGGCCTATTGGTCTAGTGGTTAGTGGCCCTGACTGCTGAGCCGGAGGTCGTGGGTTCGATTCCCACCCAGGACAAACTTTGTGTGATGAGCACGATTGTTTGTTCTGTGTCTGGGTGTGATTTATCTATAATATGTATGTATTTATAAATTATATAAGTATGTAAATCAGTTGTCTGGTTACCATAACACAAGCTCTGCTTAGCTTGGGATCAGATAGCCGTGTGTGAGTTGTCCCAAGATATATATATTTTTTGTTATTCCATCAAGCCCTGATGGATTTGTGCTCGACTGATGGCAATAATAGATATAATTTGAGGTATATCTCTGCCTAGCCCTTTTTGGGTTACAAAGTGCGATGTTAGTTTATGTATTTCTTTGATTTTGATAAATAATTGAGTTGGTGTTACTAACAGCACCTCAGTACAAATAAAAGTGTTATAATATTATGACCTAGGAGCCCAGCTTAAGTGACTGAATCATCAAATCATTTGCATCATTTTCAGTTTCTCAGTCTAATGTCAATTTAAGTAGAGATCATTATATTTCATTAAAACACCAATTTTTCATTCAGACTAAATCTATGATTCGTGCGTTCAAACCTTCAGTTTGTACCTATTTAATTTTCACGAGTGTTGAAATTTTCATAAAAGCTGTGTTTTTTATTTCGCAGTAGTAGGATGGCAGTCGATAACTTGCCGCCTAAGTATTTTGAGGTACATCACCGATATTACAAGTTTGAGCAACCCTGTTGTAAAATATGCTAGGAATGTATTACGATTTCACGTTTGTATATTTAGCATATCCTAATATTAGCCCCAAAAATGCAAAAAAATATACAATCACGCGAACGAAACTGCGGGCCCAACTAGTATTCCAATAAAACTCAAATGTCTCATTCAGACTTCTGTGAATAATCTCTTCAAACTTTAGATATCCAATTCAAAAATTCCAAAGTCGTAAGCAAAGACGTGTGAAGTGTGAATATGATATCATTTTCAAGTTAAATTACTTCAAATAGGCATTATATTTATATAATGATGCTTTGCTTAACGGTTTAGAATCTTTCAAGACTTTACTTGGATTTAAATTATGTGATTAATGAAGATGATATTAATGGTTTCAGTTTTAAGCATTTTTACGTTCTTGAAAAAAGTTTTATTTGTATTAAATTTATGTTTGTAGACTTTCAGATGGAATTCACCAGTTTTGTTTACACCTTGCAAATCAATTTAATTTAAAAGGTGAAACAAAACATTGAGGTGACCCTGGATATGAATCATGGAACCGAAATTACTAATGTTATTGTTAATCGTATGATTTCTGCCTAACATGGTGTCAACCAAATAACTTCTCCTGCTTTAAGTGAAGCGGGGGGGAATGGCAGACTTTTACTGACTAAAACCCATTCATGTTTGTTCTTTTGCCCTTCGTGTTCCGGGGCCATGGTATATCTTTCGTACAACCCGCAACCTCAATAGCAACGACAACCTTTTACTTGGCATAAACATGCAGAAATCTCCCTCAGTCATGCTGGTTTTTAAACCATTATTTCCTTCACCAAAACAGCAAGTGATAATTATATTATACGCACACGAATTTAAAAAATAAGAGGTTCTGGTCTTGGGTTCATACTCGAGACCTAAGACTGACGTTCACACGTCTAGGCTATCACCGACAACATTGACCGAACAATCAGTGACATCCTACTAATATTATAAATGCGAATGTTTGTGAGAATGTATGGATGGATCGATGGATGTATGTTACTCTTTCAAGTCAAAACGGCTGAACGGATCTTGATGAAATTTGGCACAGAGGTAGATTTAGTCTGGAATAACACATAGGATACTATTTTTTGATATCACGCAAAGACGCGGGCGGCAGCTAGTGTGAAAAAACATCGTCACGGCCGTTTCTTTGAAAACCCAATCAAGCAAAAATATACTCATCTTCAAACAGTCATAAAACTTTTGCAAAAGACAAAACATTTGTACTACCGTCTCCAGAAATTATTGGACCCTATTTCCAAGTCAGCTTTGAAGAGGCCAGTTAAACAGCCAACGCGGTGGAGCAGTTTTGTATATTGACATCAAAGAGGCTTTGCGTCAACCGTTTGTTATGCAAATAGAATACGGTAGTTAGGGCTGAAGGGTTGGCCACTTAGCTTGAAGATATTCTTGCAAACGATCCTCGGGAGAGCAGGGATTTTCTTTGTAGTATTTGATTTAGGATTGAAATTTTTGAGTTGATTTGTAAAAAGATGCAGAGGTGCATTTTCATTCAAATAGACTTAATTGATCAGTTATTGGATCTTGTTGACATATTGGATTTTGTTGTCCGGCTGTCTGTCTGTTTGTCAAGACCCTTCATCTCGGGAACGCGTGGAGGCATCGAGTTGAAATCCTTACTAATATTATAAAAGCGAAAGTGAGTTTGTTTGTTTGTTACCTCTTCCCGCTTTAATGGCTTAACCGATTTTGATTAATTTTGGTACAGAGATAGTTGGGAACCAGGAGACGGACATAGGCTAATTTTTTTTTAAAGAAGTGGTTTGTGAGGGAGAAAGAGGTAAGAAAAGGGAAAACTTAGCATTGCTATTACAAATCAATAAGGCGCAAGGGGAACTGTGTTACCCCGAATTTAACGCGAGCGAAGCCGCAGGCAAAAAATAGTTAAAACTTAATACTCAAGTATAAGGTCCCATTGTGCTGTGAAAAAGTAGTGAAAAGAAATAGCTGTTAATGACGCAAATTTGTATGGAACCTTCAGTGCGGGAACTCGCTCTTGGCCGGTTTCTTTTTTAAACCAGCTTTCCCTTTTGCTGCCTTTGTGAGTGAGTTGGGAAAAAACAAGTAACAAAAAAGTGAAGTAAAAAAACATTAGTTACAGATAAACCATAGTTCGTGTTTTTATTTTAAAACGAATCCGCTGTAAAGAGGATAAGTAGAATGAAATTTAAAAAAAAAGCGCAACAAAATGATAAGTATTTTTTTCTAGTTATAGCAAGGGAAAAACAAATTATGATGATGATTATCACGAATTATTTGTCTTAATTCGAATGAAATATCTCATTTTATAGGGTTCTGTACTTCAAAAGGAAAAAGCGGAACCCTTATAGGATTACTTTGTTACCCGTCTATCAAGAGCCTTTATCTCAAAAACGCGTGGAGGCATTGAGTTGAAATTAAAACCAAATACTTTAGTCGTTAGTCCTTGCAACTGATAAAAAAATAAGTTTTACGCAGTCAGTTCAGCACAATATATGGCCGTTTAAGTCAGTAGAGGTTTAATAACATGGATCAAACCTTTAACAGTGCAGGCTGGTTTTCATACACGTACGAGTATTCAGGTTGTTTGAATAACTATAAAGTAATAGAAAGAGATGAGAACAGCTTATGAAATGTGTAAGAAGTTTGATAAATTACGATAACTGATATTTATTTTGCAATAGGTTTTCACAAACACTTTAATAAGCCTTTTTTTAAAAACTAGTTGAGGCCGGTGTTTCGTACCCGACTACTCTGACAAGAAACAGCCGAAACAAACTCAGAGGTCTTTTAAGGTCCAGACAAAAATCTTGGTCAACTTACATGAGGACTATGCAGATAGTGTCTGAAATGGTCTTTTTAAGAAAGCACCACACAAATTGAGTGGACCTGTCCAGTCAGTGCAAGCGTTTGTCAGTTATCGTGTAGCTTGTGTGATATGTATTGCTGTATTGATATCTAAAATTATAATCTTAAAGTGTTTTATGTTTTTGTAATTACGTATAACTGCCAATTTCAACAGTACCTCCACCTAAGGTTATTTATTAGTGGTTATTTATGTACTAAGTCCTATTAAATATTTGTCAGCTGGTTAATGGACGTTATTTACTGAGTCTGGCGCAAATAGAGTAGTTTTCTACATTTGTTTTTTGCGCCGAAATGAATTTCAATTGTGTGTATTCGGCCAGTTACAATGTTGGCTTTGGTATATTGTCATTGCTGTTTTATTTACTGCAATGTAAACGAACAGCAATGTAAATAAAGAACAAAATGTTACTTTTAATGTTTACACTTATTCAGAAACAAATAATGCAAAAGAAATTTACCTGACAATAATTTCTACCATAGTGTAACATCACGCCTGTATTTTTAAAGGGCAATGCAGTGGTGTATATATTATGTAATTACTCAACGACATATGACAATAATTATCTGAACTAAAAACCGGCCAAGAGCGAGTCAAACTCGCGAACCTAGGATTCCGTACAAACTTGCGCCATAAACGGCCATAACTTTTTACTGCGTGGACTGAGAGGGTTGATTCGATACCTTCACGTGTTTCCCGACCGAGATAAATGGTCTTGACAGACAGACAGACAGACGGGCAACAAAGTGATCCTAAGAGGCTTCCGCTTTTAAGGTACGGAACCCTAAAAATATAGTGATCTCTGTATTTTCCTTGGTATTTCTTTATGTTGTTGTTAAAATCTGTACGAGTTTGTCTTAAACTAACTTTCTAGTAAAAAACAATATCATTTTGTACTAGTTTTTTTTAAAGGTAGCTCCACACTAGTAATTTCTGTTGTATCGTGTGTGTGTGTTTAAAACATTTAAACTCACATTCACAAACAGCTAGACCCGAAACAACTACCTGTAGGTCATACAAATATTTGTTCCGTGCGGGGATCGAACCCGCGACACGCAGCGCAGCAGTCGATCGCTCAACCACTGCGCCAACCGTGCCGTCAATTCAGTTCATCTCAATACCGAAAACAATTTGTTGAAAATGCAGTAAGTATAAAGAAACCAAACTATTCAGCATTCATGTCACGACAAGAAAACTTTTCCACTTGCATTTAAACAGACTTCGTTCGCAAAAGAACACATTAGTCACAACAAACACACATACATGAACTCAAACACATTTGCACAACTTCGCTCCAAGTAACGCGTCTACTTCACGTAAAGTGCTACTCAACCAAAAATGCAAAACGCACTCATACACACATATTCCCTATTCAAACTTCAGGTGCTTAAATTAACACACCACTCACACACATACCTACTCAAAATTAGCGTGGCTAGTACACACGTACGCACTCGTCACCACTTTCTATGAACCTCAGAAGTTTCCTTTGTCGAGGTGAAGTAACAATTTGCGGAATAAACAATTGTATAATAATATGAAGACAGCTTAAATTTCATAGGATGGAATAGGAAGCTATTGAGGTAATAGGGATGTTTTGGCCCGTTTTACAGACGAAAACCTTCCTCGAGATCACGTAACGTTTTCATAGCACTGGAAAATTCCAAATATATTACCTGCGACCGTTGCATTGTTGAGAATAGAAGTGGGGTGGAGATGTTCGGTTTTATTGTTTTTTTTTTATATTTCGAGTAAACAAAGGAATGACATGAATAAACCACCATGTAAGTACTTTAAATCAAAGGTAAATCAGTTGACAGACGTGCCGTCTCACTATTGGCTCAATATTTTTCTACTATAGCCCTTAAAATTTGAAAGAAAAATCTTTACCTACATGGTAGGACGCTTTGCAAATAGTGCTTCTACAATTAAACCTATATAAATGACAAGAAACCGTATGTAGATTGTTGTGACGTGATTTTATTATAACACAGAAAAACAACAATCTTTTAAAAAGAACAGCATACAGTCGCGCACAACATTTCCACAATAAGCTTATTATGTACAATCGCATCCGCAGTGGCATAAGGCCGCTCAAGACTCGCACGTGTGCCCGCCGCGGAATTTCCTCGTTGCATTTACCGCTGATGACGCGTCCCACCATTACCTGCGGGACCGTCCTAGCAATTTTATATTTTGCTGCAATATCGTGCAGGTTGTCACACAGCTTGATAGATTATCTTGTACAACGATATTTTATGGATTAAAAGTATAAAATACGCAAGTGTCACTGTTTGTTGTACAGTTTTTGGTAGATATTTTTTTAGTGAAGCTTATTGTTGTGCAGCTCTTGTTATGGATATAATTAGAAGTATGTTTAAATTTCGATAAATCTTTCTAAATAAGTGTTTCTAAAATCATAAAAATCTTATCAATTTTAATTATTGCTAAATAAAACAAAATGTAACAGCGTATTTTTCTAAGCTGTGGGTGTATTAATACCGCAAAACTAAAACACATCGAAACGAACATAAGAATGCAAATCAAGTCAGACACCGAGATCAAAAAACAAGTAATACCATAAAGCAATACAGCTACACGCTTTCCAATCCAGTTTACGGCTTAAAATGATATACAGAACTCTTTTACGTTTCCGCCGCTGCGTTCCCCAATCTGAAACGGCCATAACTCACTCATTCCCCACGTTCTGTGTTTTATCAAATTTACACGTTTCAAAAATCCAATCGGGTAGTGTTGAACGAAAAATGTCACTGCAAAATAGGACTTTATAATACAGGAGCCGTGGCCGGGCCAATATGCTGACGGTACTAGGAACACTTGAAACTCGATTTTCACCGTTCCGTTGTAGTGGTGAGATTTATAAGTAGCCCGGATTGGTTATACTGACATGTTAGTGGTGGGTTTGAAAAAGTGCTTTGGTATTTGGCACTTGTGTGTCAAAGTGCTGTCTAGTCTTCTGAAAAAAACATGCAATACATAAATCTTTTAGCGTGAGACCTCAATTAGAACTAATGCCGCCTTTTTGTTTTAACTTTTGTTTTGTTCTTTATTTTCCAGTTAAATAATAAAAAGTTCGTGAACAATAACACGATGCTGTACAGTTTTCATTTTATTTTTAACACGAATTTTATTAAGTAGTATAATAATTATTAATTTAAAGGAAAAATACATTATGTGCTGCCTTTACAAAATAAGTAGGTAATGTTTAAAACTCTAGAAAAAGATACCAAACAAAATGCCTGCAGTAATTGTAGAAATATAATGACGAACAAGTTCGAAATTGTTGTAAAATGATTTGAAACTTCTGCTAGATCAATTTCTAACGGAGTTTCGAAACAAAATAGTTTTATTCTTTTTCTTATTTTACATTGACTTGCTGAGTACGTAAAGAAAACTGAAGTAGTTAATTTAATCTAAACAAATAAAGTCAGTTTCTTTGTGTTTCAAGTTTAAATTACATGAGGATTATTCATTGAACTTAAGACAAAAGACTGATAGAAAATTTTCAGCAGAGAAAAATATCTTATTATCAAGTGGAGTTGCTTTCAGGAAATTAGGGATTTTCAAATTTATTTGTGGATTTGTTTTACATTTTTTTAGTATAGTATTATTGAGCTCATTCATGAGTCTAGACTCTTACTAGCAGCCATGAAGTTTGGATTTTCGCCCAATTAATAGCAATTCTCTAATACATGGGACTTATATGAACAATTTTTTTTCACTAGGAATTTCTCCTCTATCGTGGATGCATTTACAAACATTTAAAGTCAAATACACAAACAGCCAGACCCGAAACAACAACTTGTAGGTCATACAAATATTTGTTGCGTGCGGGGATCGAACCCGCGACACGCAGCGCAGCAGTCGATCGCTCAGCCATTGCGCCAACCGTACCGTCATTAATTAGTCCCACCTCTGCCTAAGCAGTCGGAATTACTAGCGTAATGTTGTAATATACTTATTTTAGTCCTACAAAGAAGATAGGCCAGGCAATGGTTACTGAGGTGACGTATCTAAGTGTAAAGCTCGACATTTAGTTTACAGTAAAATACTGTTAAGTTGGAATTGGTATTTCCCAAAAATAACTTCAAAAGGATATCATAAAATTGCCTTAGTGCTTACGTAAACAGCATGTGTGAAAAACGTTTAAAATCACTTTGCATTTCCCGCCCACTGCAATATCACTTTCAGCCTGCAACGTGACACAACGAATAGGAATTGTTCACACTTTTTATAAACCGTCGATATATAACCTGGTTGGAGTAAGTACTTCTGCAGGATGTTTGTTTTAGACAGCAGGCTATGGCTTCTAGAAACATGGTTACAGTATTCGCATGTTTTGGAACTTCATTCAAGTTTCAAATGGGATATCATCAAATGACTTCTCTTGCTCTGGGCGGATCGGAAGGGAGTGTCAGACTTGCACAGACTAAAACTTATCCATGTTCTTCTTTTGCCCTTTGTGTCCCGGAGCCGTGGTATCTATTTCAAACCACCACAGCCGTGGCCCTTACGGGCTCTCTGTTTTACGGACATTCTCTTTTGACCTAAAAAATACTTCTTATAACGTAAATTGCAAATCGTGATTTTCATTTGTTTTCAGCGATAAGAACTATTTATGTAAGTACTAGCTGGCGCCCGTGGATTCACCCGCATGAAGATCGGAATATAGGTATCCTATGTGTTATATAAGACTACATCCGTTCAGCCGTTTTGACGTGAATGAGTATCAAAATCAAACATCCATATATCCATCCATCCTCATAAACATTCGCATTTAAGTACAATATTAAAAAGAGGAAGACACATATTTTTTTTTAAATTTAAACAAGAGCGATTCAGACTCGAGCACAGAAGGTTCCGTACAAATTTGCGACATTAACGGTCATATGTTTTGACTGCGTAGACTTAGAGGGCTGCTTTAACAGCTTCAAGGAACCACAGATTTGAATATATGGTTTTAATTTCAACTCGATACCTCCTCGCGCTCCCGAGATAAAGGTTCTCAACAGACATATAGACAACGGCCAACAAAGTGATCCAATAAGGGTTCTGTTTATTTTATTTTTATTTATTAAAAAGGTCAAAACAGCTTCTGTATAAAAATATCTTAAAAAAATAAAATTGCACAGTATTGGACTTATACAGTTGCCAATTACAGGTTAACCAACATTTTTACATAATGAGTAATAACAATAATATTTATGTATTTAAAATATAAAAAAAACTACTACAAAAACAACAAAAAATACAATTTCCTTAGGGTATAACAGAAGACAAAAAAAAGAAGGACGTTTATTCCTTTTGAGGCACGGAACTCTCAAAACAGCGGCCTCTTAAAAGTTGTTATCTATAGGTAAGTACATTGTATGTAAACACTGCCTCTTGTATGTCATGTCTGTTCACATAAAAGAAACACGAGTAAATTAACCCAAAATAAAACGCTTCAATAAATTAATATTACTTTTTCGGCGCGCAACGCAGCGTTTTTTCCATGAAAGCAATCGGGATTTTTTGCCTTATTTACGGAGAGATCGTTTCCCGGTAGGTTACAGCAGTCATGGCTGTGCAACACTATAAATATCCTCTCCGGAAACATGACAAACAATTGTATTGTGGACAAAAATAAACAGCGATTCGACGAAATGCCTTCCATCGATAGTGTGGGGGCATACGACTGAATACAAGTGCCTGACACCTGATTGTGTGTGTGTGAATTGTGTTGTGTTTATTTGTGTGTCAGTGAATTGTAAAGTAACACTTGAGGGGCTACTTAAAGTGACTACCATTTACCGTGTTGTTGATATAATTACCTACTATTCCTTCTTTGTTGTGTCACTGGCATGATGTTATCTTTTTGTTGTAACAAAACTGCACCACTTCAACGAGAACCACAGATCGCTTAGGAACGCAAAGATCACACATACTTTGGGGCACAAATGTTAAGATAACGAACCTGTCAGCTGTAATAGTAACACAAAGAATTGGATGCTCCGAAAGTACTGGCATTTATGTCAGGTTGCGGTAATAATCTAATGTTTGCGTTGTTCCTTTTTATAATTACCTTATTAAGATATCTGAGACCTGATGATACATGACCAATTCGAAATAAAAGTGTATGATATTGTTATGACATCAAGGGGGCATGCTACGTAGGCTACGGAGAAGCCGACTGACGTAGCGATTAATACATAGAATATTTTAAATGACAAATAATATATTCCCGTTTCTATCCATTACATTATGATACAATACAATCTACACAAACAAAAATAAGACCTACATAATTGCTAACACTCATCACGCTACCCTTCAATCAAATCACACATTATCAAACAATCACTTCACGTAGACGTCTCCCGATGACTTGTAATAGACGTCGTGTGTCCGACAGGCCCACCGGTGGGCCACGAACGTGCCCGCTCTATCCCGTTGATTGCATTTATTCTATGACGGGAGCCCATCTAGGGGCGAGGCTTGGCTGGGCATAATGACCTGCCCCAGGCCAACAGTGCGATCAGAAATTCCCTTGTTAATAGATTTCTGAGAGTCGATTCATGTCAATTATGTTCTGACGTTCGAAGCCCGGGCTTACTAGAAAATCAATTGGGTATTGTTCTTTCTGTTGAGTTGCTTTTTATGTAGGATAGGCTTAGTGGAGCCAAATTATTTTTAATTGTTTGAGGCACAGTGGTATAGTCTGTTGGCTGAACAATGACATTTGTTAAAACATTGGAGAACATACTGACAAACTTTATTGATTGTGTCTAAAAAGCTATTATGTCCTTTATTTACTTTGCCTCTCAGTTTTAGATTTTTAAATATTAACAACTCATATTGAATTAGGTACATATTACAACATACTAGCTGCGCTCAGCGGTTTAACACGCTGCTAAGGTCCCCTTTTCACTACGGGTTTGACAGATAGATAGTAGCCGATTTTCAAACTTACTGAATATGCATAAAAAATTTCATAAGAATGGGTCGAGGCATTTCAGAGGAGTATGGGAACGAACATTGTGACATGAGAATTTTATATATAAGATTTAATCAATTATAGTACATTACGATATTAGTGCGTTAAGATGGTTATAACATGCGAGTCGGAATTTCAGCCCGAGCCGTAGGCGAGGCCGTAAGTGAGCCGAGCATGTTATAACCAATACGCACGTATATCGTACGACGTTTTTTAACATTTGCGAGGAAACAGAAAAAAAAAACATTTTAAATAAACTCAATCTGTGAATGCACACTGTTGACTGGCGCCGCGCGGCGATTTGTTCGAAATTTGAATAGCAACAGCGCGCTGCTCACTAGCTAGATTCGTGCGGCGGCGGCGATCAGTTCCAAATTTGAAATGGCAAATAATACTGTTATGGAATTTGTATGGACTATAACTTAACTATTTGCTTTGGTAACACACGCGTTTTTTATGACCCTCTTTACATATTTAAAACCGGTGGAATTACATCAGCTTTACGAGCAAGGGTGTTAAAAAGATAATAACTTAATTAGCTTAACAAAGCCAACATCTTATTTAACAAAAAAGGTAAAACATTGATTTTAAACAAAGATCAAGAAAAGTACCTTTTAAAGCAGATTATAATAACTTCCTTTAAGCTTTATTTAATACCAGCTGGGTACAACCCGTTAATTAGCTTTCTGGTACTTTGCGTTAAATGAGGCCGAAAATTTTGCCACCCACCTACTAATAATGTTTAGCGGGCCTTCGACTTTACTGGATTATTAAAGCGAAACACATTTAAAAGCACCTACAGGTTATATAAAATCAAGCTTGCGTAACTTCAAATAATGTAGCTACTATGATTATTTATTATTGGCTAGTTGGCGAAAAGTATTCTATAAGTTATTCCAGACTATAATCTAGCTCTGTGCCAAATTTCATCAATATCCTTTCAGCCGTTTTGACGTGAAGGAGTAACAAATATCCATACATCTACACAAATTTCGTTCTTGGCATTCCTGTAAACGATGACTAAAATTTTCAATCACACACGAAATTAAGTCTATTGGTAGGATCATTATCTTTTAATTCCTGTACTAATTGAATTTTGTAAGGATGAAGTTTCTTGTCATTCTTTAAAATGCGCTGTAAAGTCGATCAGGGTATATTTAATGCACTGGAACGCTTATGAATGCATTGATAAGGATTTTCAAAAACTGACTCGTACGCACTACGTCGATGTTTCTTCCGTCCGTGATGTCCTTGGTCGGTCCGATCGTTGTTTATTCAACATAATAAAGCCAGTCTCCTCAAACTTTTGAACCCAATTCTTAATCGTTTGAACACTAGGACAGTCATTAAACGTGCGTGAATTGCGATACTCTCTAAATTTACGTGGCGCAATGGTGGCCGAATCATTGTTGCGATAAAACTCATGCACACAAAAAGCAAGATCCGCTCCGGTAAAACGCTCCATGGCGACCGAATTCCGAAAGACCATTGGTGCTTCACCCGCACCCCACGCGCTATTCCTGCGCGCCATTTGAATTTTATTCGAAATTTATATTTCAAAGAAGTTATGGGACACACTGTATTAAGTAGCATAGTAGGAGGATCTACTAAGTCATATTTATCAATTATGTTATGTTGTTTGGGTAGCTTATAAGTAAGCATCTAAAAGTTACAGTGAGGTAATCAAAAACAAGAAGTTTATAAGACTCCACAGTTAGCAGTACAGTATTGTTATACAAACTATAAACTAAGCACAATATCTAGTTCTTGTTACTTGATAGGATGTAATCTATGTATATTTAGATAAATATTGTAGATAGTCAATTAAGTACTGGCACAGGCAGAAATGCAGGCGCAACCACGCAACCACCAGAGGAGCCTTCCAAGGCCACTGCCAAAAGAAGGACCATGGATAGATTTTAGTGAGTAAAAGTCTGACAATGATTTAAAAAAAAAACTATGAAACCACTATTACAATTATTTTTCAAAGTAAGATCAATTTTTTGTATAGTTTGTTTAAGCAAAAAAAACGGTGTTAAGTATATAAAAAATATAAAATTGAACTTTGATCCCTGATGGTTTTAGTCTGCTGAAAATACAACGCACCTATTCATTATATTTATGTACAAACACAATTTTTGTATGTTTTTCGTGTCTTCGTTTGTGTCGTGTACTCTCTACGTACGTGCATAAATAGATAAATAAAAACATGGTCTACAGATCATACTAACATAGTCTCCACCCAAGACTGCACAAACTCCATTATGCTCAGTTCCTTTGTTTAAACCCCTTATATTTTATATAATACAATTTTACACATACTTCTTAACAAACTAAGTTTATGATATACATCCGATACATTTGTACTCTCGAGATTTTCAAGTTTGAGCGAACTTAAAACTCCGCGAGGTCATTCTGTATCTCAAGTTCCCGCGGGTACTAACTTACCTAAGCGGTGGGGTTAAGAAGTAGCCCATTTCTTTTTTCTTTTCTTCTCTGTAGCACTTTCAGTTACCCCGCTGAGACGTGGGGGAATAAGGGTTCTTGTGAAGTTCGTTTGTCAGGGGAATTATATTCGATTGTCATTTTCCTTTAATTTGTGAGTAGTGAGTGTTATGTTGGATTCTTAATAAAAGATGTTCCATTTAGTATGATAATGGTTTATTGACAGGAGACACAGGAATGTACACACAGTAAGACATGACAGGAAGAAGTGAGGCAGAGCGCCGGGAGATCACAGATAATACATAGACTAGTGAAGACCATAATAGTACAACTAAATAGTGATGTTACAACATCCCCCTTGTTGAGTTCAAATTAGACCCCTGACTGACAATTAATATAAGTGCTATGCTATTTGACTTTATACAAGACAACATGCTTAATTATACTTATAGTTATACTTAAACTTTACTTATGACTTTATTTATAACTTAACTTAATCAATTTCTTCAATTAACCTTCTGGTAGGTTTTACAATACGACCTGACCTAGTTGTTACATTTGAGGATTGTTGAGATGAGGATCCTTGATGCCTAGACTCCTGTCTGTCACCTTCCTCTCCCCTTTGTGACGAGTTGGATTGCATGGGAGGGTTAGCACAATTATGAGAATATTTATGTCTTAAGTGAATTCTATTCCTCCTATACCTAACTCCATTGACATCCTCAACAACATATGATCTATTATTTGACAATCTTTGCTTAACAATAGCTTGTTCCCAGTTGCTACTAGGGTTTCTCTTAAAATAGACATGATCATTATGACATTGACTTGGCATTCTTATTGTAGTATTTTGACTTATTTTGATCATTTTTCTTGACAGACTCTTTGTAATCTTTAAATGTTACCACTTTTGGCTTTAACTTCTTATATGATGTTGGAATGTTATCTCTTAAGTTCCTAGACATGAGTAACTGTGCTGGTGATGAAAAATTATTTTTACCTGTATTTCTATATTGTAACAATGCTATGTATGGATCTGATCCATTTTCTTTGCATTTTCTCAGCATGTTTTTTATAATTTTGACTGAACTCTCTGCTTGTCCATTAGACTGTGAATGATATGGGCTAGTAACAACATGTTCTATGTCCCATTCTTGCAAAAAAATTTTGAATTGGATTGACTGAAAAGGAGGTCCACCATCTGAGACTAGTGACAATGGTATTCCATGGCGTGCAAAAATTGACTTTAAATGAGTAATAACATTTTGAGATGTACTGTTTTTATTTAATAATGCTATTTCTATGTATTTTGAGTAATAGTCTGTGACAATTAAATATACTAAACTATCAAAATGCATTAAATCAATACCTACTTGTTGCCATGGGTATTTACAGATTTCAAAATTTTGTAGTGGTTCCTTTTGATTGCTTTGTTTAAACTTAGCACATATAAGACATTGGTCTACTAAATTCTTAATATCACTTGACATATTTGGCCAATACAGAGATTCTTTAGCTAGTTTTAAACATTTGTTTATACCCTGGTGACCTTTGTGAATCTGTTCTAACATTCCTTTGTACATAGACTGTGGTACTATTAATTTTGAGCCTTTGAAAAGTAAATCTTTAATTACATGAATTTCCCCTTGAATATTCCAAAATGGTTTTACCAATGGACTGACATTGTTTTTATTGTTTGGCCATCCTTCATTATAATATTTTTTTAATAATTGCAAGGATTCATCCTTTCTGGTTTCCTGTGCCAATTGTGTACTATATTCTTTTGTAATTGCTAAGTTAGCATACATTAGATTGACATGACAAGACATTTCTGATTCATTTTCAGGTATATAGTGATCTTTCAAGGCGGCTCTTGACAAAGTGTCTGATATAAACATTTCTTTACCTGGGACATGTATAACTTCTAAATCATATTTTTGACAAGTTAACATCATACGCTGTAATCTAGCTGGGACATCATGTAATGGTTTTTTAAACAGATAGACTAATGGTTTATGATCAGTGTGAACTGTGACTCTGTTACCATACACATATTGGTGAAATTTTTCACAACCAAATTGAATTGCTAGCAGCTCCTTCTCTATTTGAGCATACCTTTCTTGGGTTTGAGTTAAAGTCTTTGAACTGTATGCTATAGGCTTATTTTTTTGTAAAATGACTGCACCTAACGCTGACTTTGACGAATCGACTGACAAGACTAATGGAATCTTGGGATTATAATGAGCTAAAACTGGTGAATTTGTAATTTCATCCTTCAGTTTCCTCAGACATTGACTATGATTTTCATCCCAAGTCCAGACTGCATCTTTTTTTAAAAGATTTCTTAACATTTGTGTTTTTTCTGACAGGTTACTTATAAAAGGTCCTAGGTAGTTTATCATACCTAGTATTCTCTGTAACTCTTTGACATTTTGTGGTGTGGGCATGTTGACAATTGCTTTGACCTTCTCAAGATCTGCCCTTGCACCATCTTTACTGAAGACATAACCTAAAAAACATACTTCTGACAGTGAAAATTTACACTTTGACTTGTTAAATTTTAAATTGACTTGACGAGCTCTTTGCATGACTTTATGTAATCTTTCATTGTGAATTGACTCGTTTGGACCATACACTAAAATATCGTCAATAAAAATTAGAACTCCTTCTATATCACCAAACAAATTCATCATGACTCTTTGAAATATTTCTGATGAGGCATTTATGCCGTATGGTAATCTTAAATATTTAGATCTACCAAATGGTGTTTGAAAGGTACATAATTCTGAACTATATTCATCTAAACGTAGCATCCAAAACCCTGAAAATGCATCTAAATGAGAAAAACATACAGCCCCTTCGAGCTGAGACCTAATCTCATCAATTGACTTGAGTGGATAATGTTCCCTCATGATATTTTTATTTAAATTTCTGGGATCAAGACAAATTCGTAACTGACCTGAACTTTTTACTGTTACAACGACTGAATTAACCCACTCTGTAGGTTTTGTAACCTTTTCTATGACTTGCATTTTCTCCATGCGATCCAACTCCTCACGCAGTTTCCCTTGTAATGCGAATGGGACTTTCCTGGGCGGATCCACACATGGTACTGCATCAGGCTTGAGTTTTAGATGACAGACTGGAGGCAGACAGCCAAGACCCTGGAATACATCATTATATTGTGTATGAATTTGTTCACAAAAGTCTTGTTTTGATACTGAAAAGACACGTTTTATTATACCTAACTTTTCACAAATTGGGAGACCAAGGACATTTGGACACTCTATATCTGGTATTATAAACATTATGTTTTCAACAATGTTCTTATTGTTTAAGCAAAAATTACAAATTAAGTTGACTTTGCCTAAAATCGGAATGGATTTTCCACCAAATCCTGTGACATTTATTTGACATTTGACAAGTGACAATTTTGACAGCTTATTTTGACTTTTAACATTTTGAAATGTTTGTTTTGACAATATATTGACATCTGCACCTGAGTCTATAATGCATTTGACTTTTGTATCTCCTACCAATAAGCTAATTTCCCACGACTGCTTTGAGTGATTCAAAGTATTGACCACTGATGATCCATTGTGTGACTGACTGGACGACTGTGCCTTATTGTGAAATCCCTCAGACATGTGACTGATTTCATCATTGAGACTCTGACACTTTTTCTTTTGACTTTTTGACTGGACATAGGACCTGACTGGACTGACTGACTGACTGACTGGTCTGACTGAGTGACTGACCGTGACTTTTTGACTGGACATAGGACCTGACTGGACTGACTGACTGACTGACTGGTCTGTCTGAGTGACTGACCGTGACTTTTTGACTGGACATAGGACCTGACTGGACTGACTGTGAGAATGACTATTATGACTTTGACCATTATGACTTTGACTATTCAGCATACCTACGAAATAATCTTGACTACCATTATCTGAATTAAACGATTGCAACTGACTGACTTTTTTATTTTTGAGACAAAATTTAGCAAAATGATTATAAGATTTACATGACCTGCATTGAACTCCTTGAGCTGGACACTTGTAGCGATGAGACTGCCCACAGCGGCTACATGTCTTCGAGCTGCTTGAAGCTGAAGGTGACTCGCGACTGCCTGAAGCTGGCTTGCGACTGCTTGAAGCTGACTTGCGACTGGAAGCTCGCTGTCGACCATCTCCTCGACTACGGCTCCTCCGACTGAGATGCATGACGTTTTCACTGGCGATGCTGCTCCCTTTGACTATTTTCTCAGCATCCTGCTGTGCGACTATGAGCGTCCTCGCTAGCTCTTGCATTCTCTGATAGGTTAAGTCATGTTCTTGCAGTAACCTTTGACGCACATGTGACAAGTCCAAATTGAGGTTTGCAATGAAAATATCTTTGATGAGCGATTCCCTGAGCGTGCCAAACTCGCATTCTTTGCTTTTATTTTCCAAATCCGTGAGGAATTCGTCGATGCTTTCGGATTTATTTTGCCTACGTGTGAAGAACAAATACCTGCACATGGTCACGTTTCTTCTTGGCTCGAAGAATTTGTCAAATTTCGATTTGACTTCGTCAAGCGTGCTCTTGTCTATTTTGAGGTTAAATGTGTTGAATATATTGAGACCTCGTTCTCCAATGCAATGTAACAGAATTGCGATTTTCCGTTTCTCGCTTGACTTATCTAGACCTGTGGCTAACAAATATAGCTCGAGTTGTTGCCACCATCTTTTCCACGATTCAGCGTTATTATTCGTGGTATCTGACGAAATATTCAACTGCTTCACACGTGTTTGAAAATTTGTCTCACCATCATGGCTGACGTCCGCTTGGTCCGGCATTTTCTTCGACGACCTCGACTTTTTCTTGAATGACTTCTTCTTAAATGACTTCTGACACCATGTTATGTTGGATTCTTAATAAAAGATGTTCCATTTAGTATGATAATGGTTTATTGACAGGAGACACAGGAATGTACACACAGTAAGACATGACAGGAAGAAGTGAGGCAGAGCGCCGGGAGATCACAGATAATACATAGACTAGTGAAGACCATAATAGTACAACTAAATAGTGATGTTACAACAGTGAGAAGAGAATCATTTTTTTTAACTAGTTTTTTAATTCTGACTGCGCTTGTATGTCGGTAATAATTTTATGGGAATGTACTACTGGAATAAAAGGTATCTTAGGATATGGGATAATGACCTAGATAAGAATACAGATCATAATTTATCCGTACCGCTAAGGCGTGTCAAAGTAATGAACACACTTGTAATATTAACGCATTTGTAATATTAATAAGGATTCCCAACTGGTGCAAAATTTTAGAAAAAAAAATGCTTTTTCAAACGTTTACTGACTCTCATTTTCGGATAACATTCTTTTTCTTAAGCTCGATGTGTGAAAACGGTCTTAAAATAGAATGTCACAATATTTTCATAAAAGACAAACGAAAACAGCACACTCATCTAAAAACAAAACACGACGCGCGTCAACAAAACCAATCTTCTTTAAACGAAAGCTTCTTACAAATAATTAACTAACCAATAAAAGGTTTCACATAACAAAGCGAATAGCACTCGATGCAATACCTCTTTATTTGAAAACACCAATAAATGGCGGACCTTTACTGAGTTTTATTTTATTTACTTCTTAAACAGCTTAAGTGGACGTATTAAGTGTGGGAAATGCCATTGGTGCTAAAGTTGGTTTTCCATCTGTTGGAGTATTTAAGACTTATGTAAAGGGCGTGGTAGTGTACTAGTGTCCTAGTGTACTGTCCCTTAGACAGCGATCGGTAGCAGGAATACCCGATCATTGTGTTAATTACCCTTTGTCAGTTCATTCAGGTGCGCCGAACTAAATAAACGCGGCAGTCGTTTGTTCACGCGATGATCTCTTTTGTTAGAACGCAGTCAGTTTTTACTTACTGATACAAAATATTTCCAGATTAATATTTGAGTACCTATACTGGTTAAGTGTAAAGAGCTTCATTTCACAACCCAAAAATTCACCCAATTAACAAGGCAAAAAAAAATGATCTTGTTCAAATGAATTTATTAATAATTACACGTAACGTTCTATGCATATTGATTAATTTTTAAGCGGTAGGATTTTTAAAGTATGGCATTGGAAATATATTTAACAATTCGTAATAGTGAGTGTCGCCGCGTCGTGAAGGGTATTTTTTCCTTCACGACGCGGTTCCTCCTACTCTTGTATTTTATTCGTTCTGGACCTTATTTGGGAACCATCAGATAATTTTAACTTTTTTACAAGTTGTTTTAAAATACATGTTTTTCCGCACTAGACCATGTAAGAAGAGAGAACATGTAGAATGAGGGTAAGGGTGAGTCGCCTTTGCCCTGCAGTGAAAAAATATAAGCTCATAATAAATAAACGAATAACCATGAATAACCATTTAAAAGAGTAACCATGGAGTTTCTTGCCGGTTCTTCTCCATAGGAAACGACCAACCCGAACCGTGCATCTTTTCTCGACGTTTTATAAGTGCCCATGTAGTAAGCCTATGTAAAAAAAAAAAAAACATGTTTTTAATGTTATAACTTACTTTAAACACCCCCATGACCCTTGTAATTTACAATGCATACATCAGCACAATGTTTTGAGTGCGCTCTATTGAATCGTACTGTAAACAGTGATTTTTCACCCAAAAAAATAATGTTGTTTTTGGAGCAATATATTTTGGGTAGACTCACTTAAATTGATGTAGGTACAGAATGCTTTGTTGAAGGCTTTGTGAAGGGTACGTTTATACTTTGTATCTGCAGAATATATAATGAGAACATTATAGAACCGGTAACTACGTATGTGTGAGTTATGGATGTGTCTTTTATAGTTTTACAGATATTTTATTAAAAAAAAAAAAAAAAAACGTTGCCCCACTCTAGGAATATTGTGTATCGCTTGTATTGTGTTTGTAAAAGCACCCAGCGTTTACGAACATTTAAACTCACATACACAAACAAACCGACTCGAAACAACTATCTGTAGGCCATACAATATTTGTTCCGTGCGGGGTTCGAACCCGTGACACGCTCAATCGCTCAGCCAGTGTGCCAACCGTGTCGTCGTGTTTAAAATAAGCAACCTGTTTTTGTAGAAAATAAGTTTACTTGACTGTTAGTACTTAACAAAATCTCCAAGACTATAACTTTTCTAGACACTGGAACAATACACCTTCTCTCATTCATCAACTTCCAATGGAAGTCTTTATAAACTTCAACGTCTTAACTAGAAAAGCAAAGCTACTCATGAATATAGAAACAACTCTAACAATACATAATATCATAATGTAAAACAAATACATGAAAGACTTTTACTTTATGACTAGACGACACAGTTGGCGCAGTGACTGAACTGCTGCGCTGCGTGTTGCGGGTTCAATCACCACACGGAAAAATTATTTGCACAGCCTACAGATAGTCGTTCCGGGTCTGGCTGTTTGAGTATGTAAGTTTAATTTTTTGTAAACGCAATCACGATACAGGAGAAATTTTTAGCGTGGAACAATGTTTAAAAAAGGAAGACCCAGACTCGCACGGTGTTTATAACTTAACAAGACAAAGCAATTTGGCATTATACACAATCGTTTCAAAATAAAATCTCTAAATTGTTGTAACATCATAATATCACGTGTGTAAACCTTGGAGGGGTAAGTAGAGTCGTCGCTAGTTAAGTTTTAGTTTCATATCATTTTGTAAAAAAAATACATATATTTTAGTGTGCCGAATAAATTATTACGCCATAATCCGCCCTTACATGTACCTCTTACAGCCAGAAACTATAGGCAGACTAGTTATATCATACGTGCAAGTAGACAATTTACAAACAGCATAATTTCGATCCCTTTACGACTAGTTAAGTGTGACGTCAATTGTTTATCTTTAGTATTTTCTTTATTTTTTTTGGATTATGTTAATTATTCGTCTGTAATGAGTACATATCATTTGGCATTTAACTGCAAACAAAACAGTTTCAGTCAACTATTGGTTTAGCCTTTATATGTATTTCACTTTGTTAATGTTACCTTTTATTAAGGTAGGTTAATGTGTAAAGTGTGCTCACATTTCATTTAAAATTTTTATTCTGCTACTATACGTGAGGACTTGTAATTGGCTCGCTGTATTCTACGGTTTGTGGCGATATTACTTATTTATGTAAATAAATAAGTAATATCGCCACAAACTGAGCACGAATCCAATCTCTAAAAAAAACTGACGGAAAAACCTAATAACGTATTGACCTGAACTGGGTATCGAACTCAGGAGGTCATGCTCAACAGTCGCTCTTGCGACCATTAGACCAACGAGACAATGAAATTATTATGAGCCAATCAAAATACGTAACGTAGTTTCAGATCACGCGAAATGTTACTTTAATGAGTAATACGATTAGGTTGTTATTCGAAAATCCATATATTTTGTTCTCTATTTAGTTTCTGGTTCATTATCCGCTCTTAGTATTGTATGTAATCCTGATGATTGAATCAAAGCTCCGCCCGGTGATATTCCGTATGACCGGGCGCGCGGTATTGTGGATGACATAATGCGTCCTCTGAAACGATCGCTGGATGTGAATGCTTTAACTCGTTGAAAACTAATACAGATTGAACTGATAGCTGCTAATTTGGTTGGAGTTCATTGTGTCTATGTTGATCTGTTTTAGAGAATAGGGGAGAGAATAATGAAGGACAAAATTACCGGATTGATGTTAACGGGGATAGGTACAACACTAGGGAGAGCAAAATTGCTCAGTCATAAAAAAGACCGATAACAGCTACCCTTTGTATTGAAACAAACACAGAAACCATTAAAAGAAAATGGTTCCAAAAATCTTTTAAACCTAATCTATAAGTGTTAAATCTATTGAAATAAAACGTTCCTAGCATTTCTTAATACTACCATTACAGCATTATCGAGCCAAAAAAAAGTACATAAAAAAATATTCAACAGTCTTAAAATCCGCCTATCAAGATTTTCTTACTTAATAAGTAAAAAGAAAATTTCTCACGAAAATAAACACTTAATGTTAGGAGGTACATAAAAAATCCATTCCACTTTGCCAAGTTCAGAGAAGTTAAATTTAAAATCAACTGCCAACATCCCTCCAGATGAAATCAAATTATTTTTGCCACCGTGAAAAATGGGAAAACATTTTTTCTTCTTTTGATCTAAGAAAACATTGCGTCCAATATTTTGGGTAAACATCAATTTAGCGTAATGACCTGTTCGGCGTATAATGTTGTCTAATGATTTAAATAATGTCCTAAATTCAAATACAATCGTTTGGGTCGTGTTTGGGCCTCATTAGTAACAGTTTAGTAGCACAAAGGTTCTGTTCACAATGAGCTCGGCACGCTATGGCATGATGGGAGATCGTATTATGAGAACTTTAATTATATCGGTTAACAGCTTTTCTAAGGACTATTATTAAATATCAGGTCGTCAATATAATGGAGTCGAAACATGTGAGGTCTCTAGATGTAATAGTGAAGTCGTGTTGCTACTGTTTTTAAACAGAAGTAATGACTTAATTATGCCATTAAGTGGGCTTTGGAGATCAGATATGCAATTGCTGAAAAAAAGACTGTATGCCGACCACAACAAAGATGAAAAAAGACTATGCAGATGTTTTGCATGACGAAAATATACTTGCTTTAGAATAGATATACATCAAATGTTTTTGAAAAAACAAAAATAAAATAAACCCTACTCTATTCTATTCGCGACAATTTAATAAATAAAAAATCAATCTCTATCCAGTTTTAAGTTTATCACTTTTTTAAATTTCTTAAACGTCGCGTCAAAGTTACTTCTTTAATAAAATTCACGTTATCAAAAGTCGAGACAAGATTAGTTACGTGTTGACGCATAAAATGTGAACGATTTTCACATATTTTCATGTCTATAAAAATCTAGCTGGGGTTAGGCAAGGAAATAAAATTTAAGACACAACAATAACAAGAAAGACTCGTGTTGTGTGTTGAATAGTAATCTTAATGTAATGTGTATTATTGGAGTTACAATTTGTGATAATGTGACGCTGAAAAGATAAGGGGTAGATGATTTTTTTGTTCTGTTTACTCTTTGATTTATAATATGTGTGTTGGTTATTAGTGAAGAAAATTTGGAGAGGTTATAAGTTTGTTGCCAGATTAAGGAAATGACATCTAAGTATTTTACATGCATTTTTAAAGAATTTTGTCCTATAAATCAACAACCAACGAGGGCCGAAATCAACTAGCATTTTTAAATGCAAACTAAAATTCCAAATTCAAAGCAATGAAATCGAATATAAAATCTGAAACCCAAGAATTGAAAGCTCACATGACTATTCAACTCAAAACGGGCCAATCGAAGCGCAGAATGTTCTTACAAACAGGATTTTGTCGAACGCCGATTGGTGGATTTCCAGTAGACCTAGCATTTCAAAAACGCATTGAGGGAATGTAAAGAGGCGTGATATAGTTTAGATTGTGCCCTAGATTTGCGTTCTTCAACGCAGTCGGTAGCCATTGGCCTAGTCTCGAGTGAACGAGCGGTAGCGGGCGCAACTGCAACCGAGACTACTGTACATTTTAGAATCGTAGTTGCTCAAAAAATAAAAGCTCAAAAGCATTTATTTCAATTAGACCATTACAGGCACTTTTGAATGTCAAGGAACAAAATGTTGAAGCTACAGTCCCGGTCACAAGACATAATCACTTGTGAGAGTACAGTATGGAGAAGAATTGGGAAGAAACTCCATGAACACTCTTTTAATTTAGAATATTATTACAAAATCGTATTTACATCATTCGTGTTGAGATTATACAAATATGTGAGAACGATGTAGAAAGACGTGCACAATAAAAGCATCTAGAGTAAAAGCAAAATTTAATTAAAATCTAAATAAATTAATAATAAATAGTGGCAGCTAAAAGATGACCAGTCCCAACTGACGTCGCTCACGAACATGACGTATGGATCAGCCCTATTCAGCTCAACTATTTTGAAAGGAAGGGGTTTGTTGTAGTGAGAAATAAATATGACGCTGTATGTGTATCCACAAGATGAAACCCAAAAAGATCACTCATTACTGGGCCGCTCAGTTCCGTCGAGCTAAAACATTATATTGAAATAGTAACAATCGTTTTTAAACCGGTAAGTATTTCTAAGGAGGAGTGTTATTAGTATCAATAAATAAGCATTTCGGACGCCTGATGCTTACTGATGAGCGGCCTAGAGTGGAGGACGCTTGCTTAGAAGAGAAGGTGATGGTGATACTCTGTCACTCTTTCTAGACATCCGTGGGACGACAGCCACTGCAACAACCATATCATCGAAGTAAATGATTGAGGATGAGTCAAAATATTTGCCAGCTTTGCTTTACTGAGCGTTATCAAGGCGAATATATTCTTTCTTTCTTTTTAAAAAAACGTTGCCCCACACTAGTAATTTCTCCTGTATCGTAGGTGCGTTTACAAACATTCAAACTCACATACACAAACAGCCAGACCTGAAACAACTACCTGTAGGTCATACAAATATTTGTTCCGTGCGGAGATCGAACCCGCGACACGCAGCGCAGAAGTCAATCGCTCAGCCACTGCGCCAACCGTGTCGTCAAAATTATCTAAGTAGCCACTAACTGGCTCGACGAAACTTGAGAAGTCATCAATCTAAATGAAAAGGTAAAAAAAGACATTTGATATTTTTACCCGGCAACGCACCCGCGTAAACTCTACACCATGTTCGAAGCCTTAGTTTTCAGGTCGTTGCAACTGCGCGTGGTTATATTTGCATGGTCGTAATAAAGCAATAAAATGTTTTTCGCGTGGCTGAGAGCTCATTTTATGCAGCTAGTCTTGAACGAGTTAAGGCTCTAGAGATGGCATTTGTTTTATGTTTTAAAGCAGGTTTTTAGACGCCAGATGTTTTTGTGTGATGGTTTTGATTCAGCAAGTTTAACGAGTTTTAAGAAACTTGTACCATACTGGATTTTTTTGGGGTTCCACACCACAAAAGGTAAAATCTGATCCCTTATTGGATCACTTTATTGTCAGTCTGTCTGTCTGTCAAGACCCTTTGAAGATATCGAGTCGAGCTCCTTGGGTTATGAGTTGAGCTACACGATAACTGACAATTACTTGCACTGGCTGGACAGGTCCACTCAATATGTGTGGTGCTTTCTTAAAAAGACCATTTCAGACACTAATCTGCATAGTCCTCATGTAAGTTGACCAAGATTTTTTTGTCTGGACCTTAAAACAGACTATGACCTCTGAGTTCGTTTCGGCTGTTTCTTCTCAGAGTAGTCGGGTACGAAACACCGGCCTCATCTAGTTTAAAAAAAAAGACGTGTAAAAGTGTTTGTGAAAACCTACTTGCAAAATAAACATCATTTATCATTGTCGCAAACTTGTACGAAACCCTCGGAACGTTAGTCCGATTCGCACTTGGCCGGTTATTTTTTCGTTCGTCTCTGTTCGCTACATTGTTTACCTTTGCAGCATCAATATTTTTTATCTAGCCTGTTCCGACCTACTGGGCAAAGGCTCCAACCACTAAAGGTTCTGCACTTGTGACTATAATAAATTCAGCATATTATTTAAAAGCTAAAACCTCCACACATAATCAGGGCACTCCTATTACGTTTCAAGAACCATTAAACCCTATTCACAAATAAATTTATTTCCATTCAACTTTCATGCGGACTCCTAACCATAATAATTGGATGTTAGTTCGCTTGCAAATCTTATGGCTAG
The DNA here is from genome assembly GCA_905475445.1 of Ochropleura plecta. Lineage (NCBI taxonomy): Eukaryota > Metazoa > Arthropoda > Insecta > Lepidoptera > Noctuidae > Ochropleura > Ochropleura plecta. The sequence goes on along the minus strand of FR997735.1, from coordinate 11,254,674 downwards.
TCCAAATGCCTATAGACATGACCTAGATGCTACGCGCTTAGCATTTTGATAAATTGTCGTTGAAAGGCGAATTTACCTAGTTTTGAATGAATTTTTATTATTTTTACACTTGCGTTTGCCCGCGGCTTCGTTCGCGTTGGGGAAACACAGTTACCCTTACCTGATTTGCAGGTACCTGCTACCTGTAGTTTTTGCCCTTGCGGCTTATTTATTGTAATAGCAAAGCTAAGTTTTGCATTTTTTTCCTCTAATTCCCTCCATTGGCTAAATAAATGCAGTAAGTATCAATTTCGTTTTTAAAATTTACAAGCGCTTTAATGGGAAAAAAATATGTACCCACGTTTTGAGAGTGCAATCCATCCAGCCTCTCAAAACGACATATGGAATCAGCTATCCAAGGGGTACAATATGTATGCAATCGTGTTATAACGAAAGTGTTTAGGTTCGTTTACACGAGCAACTTTAACTGCACAATTTTGGTGAATCAAGGTAAATAAGTTGTAATGAAAATGAAATGATTTTACATTTTTCTACACGCTCAGTAATATTCACAAATTATACTCAGTCAAATAGTCACGTATTTATGATGTTAATAGAATAAGGAAGAAATAAATAAAAGAGACTAAATTAAACACAACCTAGGAAGACTAATCGGCAGTATCGTGTCTTGTCAGAACTATTAATAAAACCAAAATAAAAAGAAAATAAAATACTGGCGCATAGTCTAAAAGCTAATTTGTACAAGAAAGTGAAAAAAATCTCATTGTCTAATCTCAAATGTCGTATGGAAAGATTTGAGGTAAATATTATGGAGCAATCTTAAAAATTCTAGCCCAGAACCAAATACTCAAAGACTGATAAATGCTTGTACTATACTTGATAAAATCATTTTACCGGAAATTTAAAACGCGGTTCTGGACACCGAACGATACTTAACATATTTGACAGCATGGTTGGCGCAGTGACTGATTGTGACTGGTTGCTTCACTGCACACATACAACCTCCTCGCGGAACAAATATTATTAAAATTTACAGATAGTATTTCCGGCCTTTGGGGCAACGTTTAAAAATAAAGCAAAGATACATTCAAATAGGATATGTTTAATGCTTTGTTTTGTATTTCTGCGACCTCCGGCAACAGTTGCGGGAAAATTCCCGACAAAATCGCCCGTGTGAGCACAGCTTTATAACAAAAGCGTTACCGACGACATCCCGAGATATTCATTATTCAGTGCCGCACATATTTACCGTTTCTTTGTCTCGGTATGCTAACGCTTGTTTCATGTGTAACTTTGAACGTATGTTTGTTCCGTTGGTACCTATGTAGTTATATGAGTGTCTATGTAGGAATGATGCTTATGATTGCAGGATTTTTAGGGTTCTGTATTTCAAAAAAACGGAGCCCTTATAGGATTACTTTGTTGTCTGTCTGTCTGTCGTTCAGGACCCTTTATCTTGAGTTGAAATTAAATATACTCAAGTCTGTGGTCGGTCGGTCTGGTGGTTTCATTCAGTCAAAAAAGTATCGGGAATGGATGATTTGTTTATGGTTCCAAATTAAAATTTTTGTTATTTTTGTAGTTGTTAGATTGGCACAACTGTTTTCCATTTTGGCGCGGAGTTTGAGTTGCATCTGTTATTTATATTAAATACAGTGCTGGTTTTAGTAATATCATATATAGTGTGTATTGCGAATTTCATAATGGACAAAAATATCGAACAAAGAGTTTGTTTTAAATTTTGCATCGCCAATGGTTTTCGTGTTCGGAGTCACTGAAAATGTTACAGAAGGCTTACGGTGAATCGACTTTATCAAAAACTCGTGCTTATGAGTGGTTCGAAGCGTTCAAAAGCGGTCGAGATGTGATGGAAGATTTGCCTCGCTCTGGTAGGCCGTCAACGTCTGCAACTGAAGTTAACATCGCAAAAGTAAAGAAAATAGTGACTGAAAATCCCCATACAACTCTGAGAGAGATAGCCGCCGAACTTTCTGTATCTCACGAGTCGATCCGTACCATTGTAACTAATCATTTGGGTTTGAAACATGTTGCTGCTCGGCTAGTCCCAAAAGATCTGAATTTTCTCCAAAAACTCAATCGCATAAAAGTCGCTGAGGACATGCTAGAAGGAGTCAGTTCGGACCCAATATTCATGAAACGCATTGTTAGTGGTGACGAGACGTGGGTTTACGAGTTTGACACGCAAACTAGTCAACAAGCTTCGGAGTGGCGCCTTCCAACTGAACCGAAACCGAAAAAACCACGCCAAAGTCGATCAAAAGTCAAAGTCATGTTGACTGTTTTCCTTGACTATCGCGGTGTTGTGCACTCTGAATTCTTACCGGAAGGTCTAACGGTAAATAAAGAATATTATTTGAGCGTTATGCGGCGTTTAAGAGAGCAAATTCGACGAAAAAGGCCAGATTTGTGGAAAGAAAATTCTTGGATTTTGCACCACGACAATGCGCCTTCGCACAAGGCTATCATTGTGAACGAATTTTTGACCAAACACTCAACAAATACCATCCAGCAACCACCATATTCACCAGATATGGCTCCTGCTGACTTTTTTCTTTTTCCTAAACTCAAATTACCACTTCGTGGCACCCGTTTTCAATCGATAGAAGACATAAAGGAGAATTCGCGGCGAGTACTGAACTCAATTCCGGAAGCAGCGTTTAAAAAATGTTTTGATAAATGGATTATTCGTTGGCGCAAGTGTATCGTTTCTAAAGAAGCATACTTTGAAGGTGATAAAATAAATTTGGATGAATAACAGACATTTTGTGTATTATTGATCTTTTTCCGGTACTTTCTTGACAGAGTAGTATGTCGCAAGTTTGTGCGGAACCCTCGGTGCGCGAGTCTGACTCGTGCTTGGATAGTTTTTTTGTTTTTTTTTTGTGGGTGAGATAAACTGTTTGCCACAATCCAAGAGGGTCGAGTTATCATTAAGACCTTTTTTAAGTTCTCAAATTTTCTGCTCGAGGACGCCAAGAGTCAGAAGTCAAAGTTATTTCTGCAGGCAGAAGGATAATGATGTGACGCGAGCCGAATGAAAAAAACGGGGCTAACAGCAGACCCCATAGCCCGCTAATGAAGGTATAATAACACATTTCTTGTACATTAGTGGGCATTCGTTGGTGGATCCCGTGAGAGTGTTAAAGATATGGTGTTGGCGTAGAAGTACAGAAAGTTAAGTAACAACTTCAAGTGTTTTCAGAGATCTAACGTTATTTACCGAAATAACTCAATGATTCGTCCAATATTCCGGTTAGGTTTAAATATGTTTATTCTCAAATAAGACACAGTCACTTACATGAAAACAAAAGAGCCTTATGCTAATATTGAAATTTACTAGGTTCATCACTGCTTTTAACATTGTTTTTCATTTATAATACCCATCCAGTGCATTCAGTTTCTGGGAAGGGCATTATTTGCTATTAAATATTTACGTGATTGAGTCTGGAATAAGTGTTGGTTTTTATTACATTATATTATATTCAACAATATAGTATTTGTATTATGTTATGTGAAGTCAACAAAACAGAGATGTTTTCAGGCTATTTAGATATAAGTAATTTTTTTTTAAATCAAAGGACATTTTCAACTCAATTTGTAAAATAAACTATCTGTTTCATAAGTTTTTTTTAGAAAATTTCAACTGAATACGTTGAAATCCGCTATCATGCTGAAATTTAGATATCACAACGAATTATCCAATTAGGGGTGGTTTTTGATATGTTGGGGTGAAGGTGCTTCATGCATGTTCCATGCCAGCGGCAAGCTGCTAGTTAAAATAAAATAAACACACATCGGTTAATAAATAATCGCGGAACATTTAAAATAATTTGTGTAAAATATCCGAGCACTAGTTACAATTTATTTACCATGACATGTAGTGTAAATATGCTTAATTTATTACTCCACGCTTACAATTTTATCGTCTCATCATCATGATTTATTTGGAGTCAAACAAGCTGGAAATAATAATTCTTAGTCACGCCAGTTTAATTTTAAAATTCAAAGTGCGGACCATCAGTTTGTTGAAGTCCAAACATCAGTTTTAAACAATTTATAATTGATTAAATTCAATCTGGCTGTGTTAGACAAGGCGCTACGGATTGTCGATGTAGTCATTCGTATGCTTGGCTCGTAGCACCTCGTAGATCCTCGTAGCAGCTCGTAGCGCCTCGTAGCCGACACGCGTCACAGGCGCGCTCGAACGTCACTTCTGTCGCCTCGGGCATTCGTAGTACCCCTTTGTGTAAATGTCGAATTTATTTTACTTAAATTGTTAATCGATAAGTTGAATAAATGAGTTCTGCAGTAATAGGGATAATTGAAAAAGAACGTGTTGTGAATATACAGGGAGCTTAGAGGTTAATGCTTTTCTGAGCGATTCTAAGGAGATTAAAGTTTTAGTAAGCCAATTCACATACAATTATAACATGTTCTAACATGCGTTATACTATCTGTTTTCCAAACTCAGGTTTACATACTCTGATATAGTTGGAAAACTCAGTAGAGTATCATTTTACCTTAAACGTTATCAGGGCACAAAACTAGTATTTCTGCTTACACATCAAAAAATAACTTATGTTAAAACCAAATAAAGAAAATGCCAACAGATTTAAAAAAAAAATAGATATTTCTGTACTTGGTAAATAAAGCACAGTACATCATCAACTTTCTGTACTTGCCTTAGGGGTCGGCGCAACACATTTTCTTCGCATTGTCCCGTTCTCCCTAGTCAGGAGTCATCATATACTTCTTTCTCTTTTATGTCATTTTACACATCACAATTTATCCATCTTTTCTTTTAGCCTTCCTCTGCTCTCCATCGATCACCACTCATGTTTATCACTCATTTAGTCACATGCGTTTCGTTCTTCCTCATTACATGACCGCACTAAGACAAACGACTCCCTTTCATTTTTTGTATAACAGTCGCAATTTTCAAACTTTTCTTAATTACTCATTCCTTACTTACGTACATAAATATAACATTTCTACAGAACAATATACCACTAAAGAACGTGTATGTTTTTCCAAGGCGGGAATAACGATTTAGTTTTTCTTACAACCTTATAAACACATTAAACTAGTTTGCTTGTGAATAACTGGTTAGTTTATCGTCATCATACAAATTTCTCAATCAATGTAAGGTTTGCCGTAACAAATCTCAAGTCTGAGTTGGGGTCCGTCTAGTGACGACAGGCCGCTGTTCTACGCGCCTCTCGAGGAGATGTCAGCGAAGCAGAGGGGCCTGCTAGAGCCATTGCCTGCCGGGGTTGCAGGTTTTTCGAAAGAGATACTGCGCGCCCGAATACATAAAGCAAAGGACGGATGGGTTTTGGTCAGTAAAAGTCGAACCCTCCCGTCCGCTCCACCCAGATCGGGAAAATTATACGATGACTTTTCACCCGCTAAAAAAAAAATGGTTAAGCTCGTTGTGGTAAATTAGCTTCATAATTGCAATTTGTGCCATGAATAATAGGAATGAGCTAAACGAAATCACCCCCTTCCATCAAACTAACAACATACATTCAAAATCTACCTAAACCAAACCAATCCAAAGTTTTCATTCTCAAATGTAAAGCCTAAACTGCCCAATCAGCAGTCAGTCGCGATAATCCAAATTGGGCAAACAAAATCGTCCGACCCGTTGTTTCACTGGTAATAACTGTACGTTTGTACGTCTGGCGTGCCAAGAGTTTGGCAACGCGGCAACATTTATCTGTCTGCCAGGAGTCATAACTTACTGTCTTCTTGTTATCAAATCTATCAAGAGATTGTAACATCACTATTTAGTTGTACTATTATGGTCTTCACTACTCTATGTATTATCTGTGATCTCCCGGCGCTCTGCCTCACTTCTTCCTGTCATGTCTTACGATGTGGACATTCCCGTGTCTCCTGTCAATAAACCAGTATCATACTTAATGGACATCTTTTATTAAGAATCCAACATAACATGGTGTCAGAAGTCATCTGAAGAAACGAAATCCAAAGGAAAATGCCTAACCCAGTCGACGCGACCCGGCAAGTCGGCCATGACGGTGAGTCAACTTTCAACTCACATATCAAAAATTTCAACATATCGTCGGATCCAGCTCATAACAACGCTGAATCATGGAAAAAATGGTCGCAAGCATTTGAGCTATATTTACTAGCGACAGGCCTTGACAAAGCAACTGAGAAACGCAAAATAGCCATTCTACTGCACTCAATCGGTGAGCGAGGTCTGAACATTTTCAATACCTTTAACCTAACAATCAATGGCAGCACGCTTGAAGAGGTGAAAACAAAATTTGATAAATATTTCGAGCCAAGAAAAAATATCACGATGTGCAGATACCTATTCTTCACACGTAAGCAGGAAAAATCCGAAAGCATCGACGAATTCCTCATGGATTTGGAGAATAAAAGCAGAGAATGTGAGTTTGGCACGCTCAGGGAATCGCTCATCAAAGATATTTTCATTGCAAACCTCAATTTGGACTTGTCACATGTGCGTCAAAGGTTACTGCAAGAACATGACTTAACATATCAGAGAATGCAAGAGCTAGCGAGGACGCTCATAGTCGCACAGCAGGATGCTGAGAAAATAGTCAAAGGGAGCAGCATCGCCAGTGAAAACGTCATGCATCTCAGTCGGAGGAGCCGTAGTCGAGGAGATGGTCGACAGCGAGCTTCCAGTCGCAAGTCAGCTTCAAGCAGTCGCAAGCCAGCTTCAGGCAGTCGCGAGTCACCTTCAGCTTCAAGCAGCTCGAAGACATGTAGCCGCTGTGGGCAGTCTCATCGCTACAAGTGTCCAGCTCAAGGAGTTCAATGCAGGTCATGTAAATCTTATAATCATTTTGCTAAATTTTGTCTCAAAAATAAAAAAGTCAGTCAGTTGCAATCGTTTGATTCAGATGGGGGTAGTCAAGATTATTTCGTAGGTATGCTGAATGGTCAAAGTCATAATAGTCAAAGTCATAATGGTCAAAGTCATAATAGTCATTCTCACGGTCAGTCACTCAGTCAGACCAGTCAGTCAGTCAGTCAGTCCAGTCAGGTCCTATGTCCAGTCAAAAAGTCACGGTCAGTCACTCAGTCAGACCAGTCAGTCAGTCCAGTCAGGTCCTATGTCCAGTCAAAAAGTCAAAAGAAAAAGTGTCAGAGTCTCAATGATGAAATCAGTCACATGTCTGAGGGATTTCACAATAAGGCACAGTCGTCCAGTCAGTCACACAATGGATCATCAGTGGTCAATACTTTGAATTACTCAAAGCAGTCGTGGCAAATTAGCTTATTGGTAGGAGATACCAAAGTCAAATGCATTATAGACTCAGGTGCAGATGTCAATATAATGTCAAAACAAACATTTAAAAATGTTAAAAGTCAAAATAAGCTGTCAAAATTGTCACTTGTCAAATGTCAAATAAATGTCACAGGATTTGGTGGAAAATCCATTCCGATTTTAGGCAAAGTCAACTTAATTTGTAATTTTTGCTTAAACAATAAGAACATTGTTGAAAACATAATGTTTATAATACCAGATATAGAGTGTCCAAATGTCCTTGGTCTCCCAATTTGTGAAAAGTTAGGTATAATAAAACGTGTCTTTTCAGTATCAAAACAAGACTTTTGTGAACAAATTCATACACAATATAATGATGTATTCCAGGGTCTTGGCTGTCTGCCTCCAGTCTGTCATCTAAAACTCAAGCCTGATGCAGTACCATGTGTGGATCCGCCCAGGAAAGTCCCATTCGCATTACAAGGGAAACTGCGTGAGGAGTTGGATCGCATGGAGAAAATGCAAGTCATAGAAAAGGTTACAAAACCTACAGAGTGGGTTAATTCAGTCGTTGTAACAGTAAAAAGTTCAGGTCAGTTACGAATTTGTCTTGATCCTAGAAATTTAAATAAAAATATCATGAGGGAACATTATCCACTCAAGTCAATTGATGAGATTAGGTCTCAGCTCGAAGGGGCTGTATGTTTTTCTCATTTAGATGCATTTTCAGGGTTTTGGATGCTACGTTTAGATGAATATAGTTCAGAATTATGTACCTTTCAAACACCATTTGGCAGATATAAATATTTAAGATTACCATACGGCATAAATGCCTCATCAGAAATATTTCAAAGAGTCATGATGAATTTATTTGGTGATATAGAAGGAGTTCTAATTTTTATTGACGATATTTTAGTGTATGGTCCAAACGAGTCAATTCACAATGAAAGATTACATAAAGTCATGCAAAGAGCTCGTCAAGTCAATTTAAAATTTAACAAGTCAAAGTGTAAATTTTCACTGTCAGAAGTATGTTTTTTAGGTTATGTCTTCAGTAAAGATGGTGCAAGGGCAGATCTTGAGAAGGTCAAAGCAATTGTCAACATGCCCACACCACAAAATGTCAAAGAGTTACAGAGAATACTAGGTATGATAAACTACCTAGGACCTTTTATAAGTAACCTGTCAGAAAAAACACAAATGTTAAGAAATCTTTTAAAAAAAGATGCAGTCTGGACTTGGGATGAAAATCATAGTCAATGTCTGAGGAAACTGAAGGATGAAATTACAAATTCACCAGTTTTAGCTCATTATAATCCCAAGATTCCATTAGTCTTGTCAGTCGATTCGTCAAAGTCAGCGTTAGGTGCAGTCATTTTACAAAAAAATAAACCTATAGCATACAATTCGAAAACTTTAACTCAAACCCAAGAAAGGTATGCTCAAATAGAGAAGGAGCTGCTAGCAATTCAATTTGGTTGTGAAAAATTTCACCAATATGTATATGGTAACAGAGTCACAGTTCACACTGATCATAAACCATTAGTCTATCTGTTTAAAAAACCATTACATGATGTCCCAGCTAGATTACAGCGTATGATGTTAACTTGTCAAAAATATGATTTAGAAGTTATACATGTCCCAGGTAAAGAAATGTTTATATCAGACACTTTGTCAAGAGCCGCCTTGAAGGATCACTATATACCTGAAAATGAATCAGAAATGTCTTGTCATGTTAATCTAATGTATGCTAACTTAGCAATTACAAAAGAATATAGTACACAATTGGCACAGGAAACCAGAAAGGATGAATCCTTGCAATTATTAAAAAAATATTATAATGAAGGATGGCCAAACAATAAAAACAATGTCAGTCCATTGGTAAAACCATTTTGGAATATTCAAGGGGAAATTCATGTAATTAAAGATTTAATTTTCAAAGGCTCAAAATTAATAGTACCACAGTCTATGTACAAAGGAATGTTAGAACAGATTCACAAAGGTCACCAGGGTATAAACAAATGTTTAAAACTAGCTAAAGAATCTCTGTATTGGCCAAATATGTCAAGTGATATTAAGAATTTAGTAGACCAATGTCTTATATGTGCTAAGTTTAAACAAAGCAATCAAAAGGAACCACTACAAAATTTTGAAATCTGTAAATACCCATGGCAACAAGTAGGTATTGATTTAATGCATTTTGATAGTTTAGTATATTTAATTGTCACAGACTATTACTCAAAATACATAGAAATAGCATTATTAAATAAAAATAGTACATCTCAAAATGTTATTACTCATTTAAAGTCAATTTTTGCACGCCATGGAATACCATTGTCACTAGTCTCAGATGGTGGACCTCCTTTTCAGTCAATCCAATTCAAAATTTTTTTGCAAGAATGGGACATAGAACATGTTGTTACTAGCCCATATCATGCACAGTCAAATGGACAAGCAGAGAGTTCAGTCAAAATTATAAAAAACATGCTAAGAAAATGCAAAGAAAATGGATCAGATCCATACATAGCATTGTTACAATATAGAAATACAGGTAAAAATAACTTTTCATCACCAGCACAGTTACTCATGTCTAGGAACTTAAGAGATAACATTCCAACATCATATAAGAAGTTAAAGCCAAAAGTGGTAACATTTAAAGATTACAAAGAGTCTGTCAAGAAAAATGATCAAAATAAGTCAAAATACTACAATAAGAATGCCAAGTCAATGTCTATGTTACATCATAATGATCATGTCTATTTTAAGAGAAACCCTAGTAGCAACTGGGAACAAGCTATTGTTAAGCAAAGATTGTCAAATAATAGATCATATGTTGTTGAGGATGTCAATGGAGTTAGGTATAGGAGGAATAGAATTCACTTAAGACATAAATATTCTCATAATTGTGCTAACCCTCCAATGCAATCCAACTCGTCACAAAGGGGAGAGGAAGGTGACAGACAGGAGTCTAGGCATCAAGGATCCTCATCTCAACAATCCTCAAATGTAACAACTAGGTCAGGTCGTATTGTAAAACCTACCAGAAGGTTAATTGAAGAAATTGATTAAGTTAAGTTATAAATAAAGTCATAAGTAAACCATAAGTATAATTAAGCATGTTGTCTTGTATAAAGTCAAATAGCATAGCACTTATATTAATTGTCAGTCAGGGGTCTAATTTGAACTCAACAAGGGGGATGTTGTAACATCACTATTTAGTTGTACTATTATGGTCTTCACTACTCTATGTATTATCTGTGATCTCCCGGCGCTCTGCCTCACTTCTTCCTGTCATGTCTTACGATGTGGACATTCCCGTGTCTCCTGTCAATAAACCAGTATCATACTTAATGGACATCTTTTATTAAGAATCCAACATAACAGAGATAAATATAAGTGTTATGATTTTTAGGGTTTCGTACCTCAACAGAAAAAAACGGAACCCTTATTGGATCAATTTGTTGTCCGTCCGTTTGTTTGTTTGTCTGTTTGTCAAGACCCTTTATCTCGGGAACGCGAGGAGGTATCGAGTTGGTTGCGGGTTGTTCCTGTTGCGGGTTGTTCGAAAGAGTTCCCGGGGCCCGGGAACGTAAAGGGCAATAGAAGGAACATGGGTGGGTTTTAGCATACGGTCAAAAGTACTTTTGACTGATTTTGCTAGTCATAGTACTTTTGACTGGTTAAGAGTTTTGACTGCAACATGGCTATTTAAATCGCAAGTTTGTATGGAACCCTCGGTGCGCAAGTATGACTCTTTCTTGGCCGGCTTTGTAAATAATTTCAGCCCGTTGTAAGGTAATAATAGTTACTCGGGTCGAACTTCAGATTAAACTGCTTGCCTATGTTGTACCGTGGATAGGTGACTGCCTATTACATACCGATTTTCTTGGAATTTTAACTTTAAGGTGCCATAACTAAGGTAGTAAACATACGTTATAAGCTATGTAGGTATCTGTAAGATACCTGGAGAGATATGTTGCTGGGTAAGAAAGAAAGACAAAAAGAATCAAGGGGCCAAACTGACGCCACACTGGCACAGTAGCTGAACGTTTGACTGCTACGGTTTTGCGCGTTCGAATCTCGCTCGGATCAAGTACTTATTTGGCATACAGGTTGTTTGACTATGTGAATTTAACTGCATATGAAAGAAAGAAGAGTTTATTTGTTAGAATATTATAGTACTTACAAAAGATGTTACAGTTATTACAGACTCATAATATTCTACCATTTCTGGTGTATAAATATTTACATGTATCTAAATCCAATTATAATTAAAACATCAGAGAGAACTAAAACAAAAAAAAACAAGAAAATACATTTTTTTTATTATTATAGATTACTAGCTTTTGCCCGAGGCTTCGCTCGAGTTAAATTCGGGGTAACACAGTTCCCCTTGCGCCTTATTGATTTGTAATAGCAACGCTAAGTTTTGACTTTCCTTCCCATGTCCGTCTCCTGGTTCCCAACTATCTCTGTACCAAAATTCATCAAAATCGGTGTAGCCATTAAAGCGTGAAGAGGTAACAAACAAACAAACAAACTCACTTTCGCTTTTATAATATTAGTAAGGATTTTATTTTATAAATTATATTTATTTTTCATTGAGGTACTCCATTGTAGAATAGTAGCATTTACTTAATAATTATTCGAACAATTTTCGCTTGAATAAGTTTAAATTAATTATGAAAACAAATTACTTACAGGTATTTTAAAACATTTCTCCAAGCAATGTTCACTATAATTGATTGACATTATATTTGCTCTCCTATTTAAAATTAATGGTTGCAGCGAAGTTAGCACAGTTGCACATGTCATGAGGATCTGATAATTTCATTTTCAATTAATACCACGTTCGAGTACGACACGGCACGACAAGCAACGTTTCCGGACGGGCGGATGCGAATTATTTTGTAATGATTTTCGACGTTGTGATGACAAACTGGCATGACGTCATAATAGCAGTGATAGCTTAACTGCGTGACCGTCGGACTGCCAAATCTTAGGTTTCGAGTTGGAACCTAAAGCAAATAAACTGATGTGATGCTGGGGAGTTTTTTCCGCCGCTTCTTCTTCCCAGCTAAAATAATAGGAAGTCGCAAGAGTGGGCGTTTTTTGGGACTGTTTCTTGTTAAAAAAAACCTGATTGACTGAGACAGCCTAACTGGAATAAATAACTTTGAATTTTGTTTTTTTTTGCCTCTGCCAATTAAAGGCGTGTTGTTATGTAATATAACAAATGTTAACCAACAGGTAAGGCCGTTCACACGCCAAAAGATCTATGTAACACAGTAAAACGTTGGCACATCGATTGCGTCAGCCGTTCATCACAATAACCCATTTTACTTCAGTGACTACATTGTCTACATTATGCACTCGGCTGATATGTAGATAATAGGCTCATTATAATGTAGCATTGATACGGACTTAATGAGTTCAAATATCAGACCTTTAAATGTTCGTGATTTAAATGAATAAGGTTGGTTTTACACAAAAATGAGGTTAGAAAATAAAATGCGGTTATTTTATATAAAATTCCAACAAAATAGCGAACTTCATGAAGATTATAAAAATACAATGCATGGTGTTTGTTTGTAATATAAAATATGGTACATGGCATTTAAAAATTACACAGCCAAAATTACAACTATGTTGGGGTCGCCTTGCAGTCGATCTAGATTCAGCTGAGTTGGTACTCAGCTGAATCTAGATCGACTGCAAGGTGACCCAGTATTTTACATGGAGCGACTGCCTATGTGACTATCACAACCCAGTTAGTACTGGGGAATACGATACGTCTTGGTAAGACTGGTTTTCAGACTTTCAGGACACTGACTATCTGTAACGACTGTCAAAGATCTACTAATGACAAGCGGGGTCAACAGCTTAACGTGCTTTCTGAGGCACGGAGGAAACTCGTTTATGTAACTGGTGGTCGGTCACCCATCCAGCGACCTACCTATGCAAGCGCGGCTTAACTTTAAGGTCGACCCGAGTGGCTGCTATTATTTTCCCACGAGATCCTTCCAACCCTATAAAAGTCCACAAATAGTATGATTCTGAATATCAATTATCTAACACATCACATAATATTATTAATAACTCACTGTGTCTATCTTAGCCAACTTTCCTCTTGCAGGTTTGCTGGAAGAAATTTCTAAAGAAATAAGCAGTACCGTTGTGCTCTTCTGACTGAATGTAATGTCCTGTCATGTATTTTGCGTGTGCATAAATAAATAAATTAAATGATTTCTGTTACAAATCATTTAATTTATTTATTTATGTTTTTTTTTCATTGCTTTTGTGTATTGCTTATTTTTGTTTAGAAGCTTGCTCCCTATTATGTGGGACTTAAAACACAATCGGTGAATTATGGGTGTACTTGTCTATTAGGTACACCCATGCCAAAGCTGTTGAGGCGTTACAGGTGCGTTGTAATACAATTTTTGGAACGAAGTTCCATAGGGCGTGTTGCGAAAGGGTAAAAATTAAGACCAAAACTTGTAACGAAACTTTTTGCTATAGTTGTAAGCCGTGCGGCGTGCGCGTGTTTCTCTGTCTGTCTCTATCATAGAAAGTAAGCCAGTTATTTTCGTTTCGTCTTTCTATTTCGCATTGAACAATGTGGTGTCGCGACGATTATTTTTGTTGAGAGTATACAGGTTTTTTGTACACAATAAATAATAACTTCGTTCCATCCGGGTGTCCCTTGACACCACTATTTTTTTCTCTTAATATTTTCCTTTAATTCACAATTGTGACCGAACCACTTAACCCGCCATATCGGCCCATAGATTATTTGTACCTCAAAGTGCCCATCTCCAAAGGTCCGTTCAGACCATTCGACATAAGTCAGGCTAAATTCGACACATGTCATTCGTGTGAGATTATGAAAATTTAAAATTTTGTGAATGATAGACATAATTACTAGACTGAAAAGCGTCTGAAACCCCAATGAAAGTCAATAAAAGGCTTTGGGCTGGTCACGCCATTTAACAATTTCTTTCAAACGTCCCTATACGTTAAAAAACTCACTTCTCAATATTCAGAAGAAAACTGTTATCACGTCAACTGTAACGAATGTTTGAAAGACAGCATTACACTTTGATTTTGTTTGAAGTTCTTCTTAACTCGCGCCTCGAAGTTCCTTAACTATCTACATATACATGAACGATAAGGATATAACACATTTTTTGTTTATATACTAAATAGGAAAAATGGTTAAGTATTTCCTTTTTTAACATTCTTTTATTAGGCGCACTTGTAACTATGTGAAAAAAGTTAACAAGTTAAAATTAATACACTTCTTGGTGTCCGATTGGTGACTTCTAAAAATGGCGGACTAGTCAGTTTTTGCTTTCTATGCATTCCCATGTTGAGGGTAATCATTTTCCTGCCCTTGTCTCATTCTATTTGGGGTCGGCGCAACACGTTTTCTTCTTCCATTCTTCCCTATGAGACGTCACGGCATCATTCACTCCTTTCTCTTTCATATCATTCCTTACACAATCCATCCATCTTTTCTTTGGCCTTCTTCTCGCTCTCCGTCCACCATCATTCAGATCCATCACTCTTTTAGTCACATGTGCTTCATCCCTCCTCATTACATGTCCATACCAGGACAAACGACTCCCTTTAATTTTTTCTGTAACAGGCGCATCTTTCAAACTTCCTCTAATATACTCATTCCTTACTTTATCCATTCTTGTCACTCCACACATCCATCTCATGAGGGTCATCATCATCTGCCTAGCCTTTTCCCAACTATGTTGGGGTCGGCTTCCAGTCTAACCGGATGCAGCTGAATATCAGTATTTTACATGGAGCGACTGCCTATCTGACCTCCACAACCAGTTAATACTGGGTAATACGATACCCCTTGGTAAGACAGGTTGTCAGACTTTTGGAACACTGACTGCCTTGTAACGACTGTCAAAGATCTACAAATGACAGCCGGGACCAACGGCTTAACGTGCTTTCCGGGGCACGGAGGAAACTCGGTATGTAACGGGTGGTCACCCATCCACAGACCAACCTAGGCAAGCGCGGCTTAACCTAAAGATCGACCCGAGCGGCTGCTATTATTTAGCCACGAGCTCCTCCATCCATCTAATGAGGGTATAAAATAAAAATTTGTTGAGAAAAAAATGAGAAACAAATCCATTTTTTAATTTTTAAGACAAATGACACAAGTCGTTTTCGAACCGATGCATATATGGCACTAAGTTTTTACAAATAAGCTCAGAGCTTGTCTGCAACATGTCAGCATCAGCGATTAAACTACCAACCATTGATTTAGTTGTGCAACAATTTAGTTTTAGGTAAAGTATATTATGTATTCTCTCTATATGCATAATTATCTCAAATCAAATTGGCCAATTCTTCATTGATAGGTGACACTTACTCGCTTATAATTGTACCCGTTACGTCATTTCTGAAGGCGGTTCCTGTAATCAAAGAAAAACAACATTACGAAGAAAATATAAAGAAAAAAAGAAACAAAACATGTTAACTAGCATACTAACACAACATAAAATAAAGAATAAAAAAGTAAAATGAAAACAAAAACAAAATAAAATTGAAAAAAAAAAACTGGAATCTAAAAACAAAAAAGAGATAATTATTGTGTGTCTCACGGCTGCGCCAAATAGGCCCAGTTCAGCAAACTACCGGGCAACTAGAGTGTCCGACGCTAGTTTTCAACTGGCGATAGTAGTATATAGTTCGACCGAAATGTCCTCGGTCCTACTAATGTAACTAACATATCTACCCACCAATCTCTATTATCTATGTAGATTTAATGTGTTTAGCTCTTTCAAAGCGTCCCTAACCAAATCTAAAAATAAATCCAAGGAAATTGTCTTCGAACACGACAGCACAACAAATGTAAATTGGGAGACAGACCGGTATATGATCTACTTGAAACTTAATGCACCATGAAATTACGTATTTACCTACTTATCTAGTCGATAGGAAAATTGGTTTCTACATCCCGGTTGTCCATTCGATGCAGGCAAATTGGCGCTTGACAGACGAGAGTTTTCCTCCGCGGTATTAGACGGATCAATCTGATTATACTAATCGTTTGATCTGTTTTATTAGGAGGAATCTGGGATATATGAGTACGCGTTTGGATTATTTCGTTGGGATGTTGATTAAATACTGCTTTGTTTTGATTTGTCGGCAGTCTGAACTGGCCCTATTTGGCACAGCCGTGAGGAACACAATAATTCGATTCTTTTGTTTTTAAGTGTAAGTTTTATTCTTTGTTCAATATTGTGCACTGCTGGCACGTGCTAAATAGCCCATTTTTTTCTGTCTATATTTATAAACAACCGGCCACAATCTTGCTACATAAACGGTGATATCTTTTAATTGAGTGCACTTAGAAGGTTGATTTTTTCACAGCTTTAAAGGACCGAAAACTTAAGTATACAGTTTTAATTTCAACTCGATACTTTTACGCGTTCCTGAGGTAAAGGGTTTTGACAGACAGACCGACAACAAAGTGATCCTAATAGGGTTCTAGTTTTTCCTTTTCAGGCACGGATCCCCAAAAACGGTTACTAGATAAGCGGGAAAATGCTTTGTGATTTTTTATGGTTTACTTTTGTGATAAATTGATGATTATCTATACGCTTTTGGCACCTCAATAATAGACAAAATTGTTCATACATAAATCGGAGAAAGGTAGTTTATTTTTGCTTTACTATAATATTGGCTCATAATTCACCTTGTACCTTAAGTATAGTAGACCAATAACGTTCAACTTGGTGGTTGGCTTACTGCTATTATCATCGATTTCCTCCAATGTCATCAATCATGTTACCCTATATAAAATCGGGTACAATTAATAATTTATACCTCGTCGGCAAAGTAGGTAAAGAAAGTTCTTGGCTGTCAATTTTTTCGTTTGGTGCCTTTGAAAAATTAGTAGTCATCAAAGGTTCAGAGGGGATCATAAATTTTAGGGTGGTACTTTCGTGATTTCATTCGCTTTCCCCTAGAACACGGGGCAAATGCGATAAATTATGCCCATCAATAATACCCAGGCAGGCTTGTGTCAACAACATTCTTTACTGATGGCATTTGTAGCTATTTATTTAGGTACCTTTCACAGCTGCGGTGTTACATCATAACTTCTGCTTGTCTTAACCATGGATTGTTTTATGCACGATAAATGATTTTACGAGTCTGAATATCAATGGCGTATTATTCGGTTACTCATAAAAGATATTTGGCAACCGTGGCAGAAATTATTTATGGTAGATATTTCACTAAAGGATACTCGAGTATGACGAATGGACATAGATTCATGTTTTATTTAATTAAAGATGATCAACGTATGTATTACTCAACTTTATAATCTAAATACTTAAGGAATAAGATTAATAATATTCTTTGAATTGTATCGAGGAAACAGTACCCAAATGAACCAATAAAACGCAAATCCGTACAGAAAACACGTGTCCAAATATCATACAATATCCTATCCAACCCACATCCGCAGTGGAATCCTAAAAAGGGAACAATGTTTATTACTTTACCCAAAATTAGTTTTCTTTTTTATTATACGCTACCATAAATAAACCTGCCAAAGTTAACTAAAACCCACTCGTCCTTTTATTCCGGAAAGAAAAGAACCTTTTACCTGCGGGAATACCTTCTATGTTTAACGAGAAAACTGGTCGCGGATCGGTTTGAAATTTCAAGTGTACGTACCCCTTTCAAGGTTCAATCGGAATAACCACAAAACATTCGGATCCTATTTCCGATTCCCGTCACAGTGCCCCCATCACGCGGAGGTAGGGACGGACCGAGGTGGGTAGCCACTCTCGGTGCGTATTCTGGTAACGTACGTGTACCCGAACGCTGAGATCGTGTATGATTTCTATTGAGCGGAAGATTAATCTGTGTTTCAGATTTTTGCTTGGAATGCTGTTAGTGATGTTTTTTTTCTGAAATAATTTTCTAATTACGGGTTTCTTCATCATTTGTTAGCATAGTTTTGGGACGAAGCTATTTTTGTTTATAATTAAAACCCTATTCACAAATTTTTTGCTGGGTAAAATACAAAATATAGTTTTGTTATTTAGGAAGTTGTGAGGAAAAATAAATAGGAGCCGTGAATTGTTTAAACTTATTTTGGAATGAATGATACTAAATAGAACTACAAAAATATGAGCTATAAAAATACCTACATATTCATACATATTCATTATGTGTGGAGGCACAACCTTTTTTTGTCTGGTAAATCATCAAATCACTTCCCTCGTTCTGGGCACAGTGGGGGGAGTGTCAGACTTGTACTGAATAAAATCAACCCATGTTCCTTCTATTGCCCTTTACGTTCCGGGGCCGCGGTATCTCTTTCGAACAACCCGCAACCCCGGCAGGCGGTGGCCCTGGCAGGCCACTCTCAGTAGTGGGCGACCTTTATAAATGAATGTGATGATCTAAATGCCTATGGGTCAATCTAACTTAGTCTACCTTACTTTTTTTAATGTGTTCCTTTTTTTACTGTTTGTCATTTTATTGTATTAATTCCTGTATTGTGTCTTTTGCTGCATCAAATAAATGTTTTATCCATCTACCTCTGCTTTGCTGACATCTCGTTGAGGCGCGCGTGGAACACTAATACACCATCGACACGGCCTGTCGTCACGTGACTGACGGACGGTGAGCTACCTATTGCTCACTTTTACGCCTTCAAATAGTGGACGGGGGGCCGCTTTAAAAAACCGTGCCCATACTGGGCGCCGTACAGGGCCATGGACCGCAACACGAATCTACGGCAGGAGGCGTTTGGCCCCCTCCGATTGGGCAGAAGCCGCTTGAAAGCAGCCCCGGCCCGCTCGAGTTTGAGACGTTTCGCCATCTTAGGGGAAATTTTGTAAAATCTCGTATTAGTGAGCACCTTCGTCTTAAAAGAACCCCCATTCAAAGATTAAACCTCCTAGTACTTGAATTTGCTAAGGAGCGAGTCAGTGATTTTCCCTTTTATATATAGATACTAGCTTTTGCCCGCGGCTTCGCTCGCTTTAAATTGGGGGTAACATAGTTCCCCTTGCGCCTTATTGATTTGTAATAGCAACGCTAAGTTTTCCTTTTTCTTCCCTCTTTCTCCCTCACATCCTACTTTATTTAAAAAAAATAGCCTATGTCCGTCTCCTGGTTCCCAACTATCTCTGTACCAAAATTCATCAAAATCGGTTTAGCCATTAAAGCGTGAAGAGGTAACAAACAAACAAACTCACTTCCGCTTTTATAATATTAGTAAGGATTATTATTTCCTACGACCCACTAGACAAGCTTTTCTTCAAAGTTATCCTTAATCGTACCTACCTATTAGTAAAAGTTCAAGGCTGTTGTTGTGGGCGTGTAAAGCCAGTTGTGTGTGTAGGCGTGATTAAACGACACCGTATAAATATTTCATTAGAGGCAGGAATCGCTTAGTTAAACTAATGGTACTTGTGGGTCAGTACTGGACCAGAAAAGCATGCTTAACGAGCTTCTAATCGGTCAACTTACTTGGTATAAGCACAAGGTTTTATGTAGTGATTTGAACATTTAAGGTGACTCGCATCAACATTACAAATATATGTATTATAAGGGTGTGAAAGATCCAGAGTCGCAGCGTACACTAATTTCGGACTAGTTTGACCAATGCTTCAAAGAGATTGGAACTGGCTATAAATAATTTAACAGCCTGTTGCAAGAAAAAGATTACAAAAAAAACGAATGAGAAGGTTATTCAGATTTATTGAGTTGAAACCGTACTTTATGACTAGTTCACAAGAATAAACGGATTATGTTATATGATGTCATAAATGTGTTATCATAGGTAATTTTAACTTTAACTTATTTTTTGGATAATTAAGCCAAGTGGATTCTGGGAAGCAAGTTATTTAGTCACATTTGCTGTTAATTACTTCTCTACTTCAGTGTTATTATAGAATAAGATTTATGCTCAAAATTAGAGTACGCAATTTAATGAGTGTCAAAATTGCGTAAGCATAAGAAAATAACGTGGCATTACCATGTTGTCATTTTAAAGTAAAAAAAAATGATCGTTTTATCCAAACTGTCTCAATTGTGGTAGAAATTGTACACCTAATTCTGAAAAAAAAACCCAGCGAATTCTTTTTAAATGTCTAGCCTTCATACATTCCTATATACCACCCTCAAATAAATATTTCAATATGAAAAAAGTGTTCCAATAAAAACTCCAAGTCTTTCCATGTTATTAAAACATTTCACGCGTCACCC
Source organism: Ochropleura plecta (assembly GCA_905475445.1). Taxonomy (NCBI): domain Eukaryota; kingdom Metazoa; phylum Arthropoda; class Insecta; order Lepidoptera; family Noctuidae; genus Ochropleura; species Ochropleura plecta. The sequence goes on along the minus strand of FR997735.1, from coordinate 11,234,120 downwards.
CTCAGTTTGGCCACGGCCTGAAGTGGAATCAATATAGATGCTTTTCGTATTCCGTATCACGTAGAATCAATTTAAGAACTCCTGCTGCGGGTCAACGGATATTTATGAAGATAACTTCGATTTATAGAGATTGCTTTGCGTTCTTTACACCGCCGAGCAAAGTTATGGTCCAGTGATGTTGCTTTAAGTGTTCGATAAGAAATCTTACCGCAAATGAGTCTTGGGTTCTATTTATTTTAGAGGACATTGAAGGTGAGTCTGTTAAGTGGCACTTGTGTGCACACAAATTACACTGAAACATAATCTTAAAATGTTAACTAACTATTACATTTTAAGATTATATTTCAGTGTAATTTACGAAGTGTGACTGTGTGAGCGATGAATAAGGTCTTTGAAGCCTTTGACTTACTTAAGGTAACTTCAAGACACTGGAAGAGTGTAGCCAGAGGTGTCAATTACAGTAAGTTACAACCACAAATCTATTTAGATCAAAAGGCTGAATTCTCGTTAAATTACAACCTTTGTTTTGTTTAAAAGCGGATACTTGGTGAACAACCTTGCCTTGTACTAAATACTTCGAACGTTTAAAGCAGATAAAACCTTGGAACGTTGAACTTTTTACGTATCCGGCGTATACCAACGCGGTCTGTGTTGTGTACATGTGAGAAGTTAAATGTCTGCAATTTATAGACATCTGCAACTAATACGATGTTGACTCGAGTAAATAGAAAGAATTGTTTCGCTGTCAGCGTCTCAAATGTTTTTCCTCTTAAAATGTATTTCTGTGTACTTATTTCTTACAAGTTTTCTTTGGTATAAGCTTTTCAACTTTCTGTTGTACTAAGTTGTTGTTTCACTTTGATCTTTAGTGGACCCTTCGTGTACCCTGTACATATTGGGGTCGCCGTAGAGTCAAGTATTGTTAAGTTTTTGGAGTTTATCTGAGCTAAACCTGAGCGATATTTCGATGTACAGTCTTATTTTAGGTCCTATGAACCTAATGGCAACGAGAATAAAGGTCATTGTTGCAGAATCAGAGGATAATAATAACAATGAATGATTTGCTTTATAAGGACTGGTGACCAAGATAATAGCTTGCTCAGATAAGGTCATATATTTAGACAGTTACTAGGTAAATGTACCAATGAGCATTTTGACGGTCAGTTTTCAAAAAAGAAAGGTAGGTGCGTCAAAATGGTTAGTGGAGTTTTTAGTAACTTTAAACTAAGTCAAAACTAGTATGGATAAATTACGGACCAGCTGCGGTGCGGATATGCGCTCGGACACCGGACAGATACTTCGGTAAGTATTTACAAGCAGGTTTATAGGTCCAGAGCCGCAGCGTACACAAATTATTCGTACCAGTTTGATGCAATGCTTCACAGAGATTGGAATAACTGGCCGTAAATAATTTAATAGCCTGTGACAAACCACAGATTACAAAAAAAAACAAATGAGAGTGTTTTTCAGATATATTGAGTTGAACTAGCAAAACCTTTTTTATAACACATATCTGACATGATGTTGAATAAATGTATTACTATTTTATGTATTTGGATTTTTGAACAATTAGGCCAGGTGAATTCTTGAAAGCAATGTTATTTAATACGATATATGTGATAGTATTGCGACCAGTAGCTGTGCCGAAGCTTCGCATCTGGTGTATATCTCTTTATAAAGTAAAGTTTCTTATAATATTAATCATTAAAAAAATGATTTGTAAGATAAAAATAAACAACACCGTTAAAATTAAAATATAATCTATAAAGGCGCTTCCCCTAACATCGGTTTACATTTATTTCCCCAATTTCCATCAAAGAGAAAATGGGGAGAGCCCTCGAAGAAAATCTGCCAGTAAAAGAGTCGTGTGCAAATTTAATAATACATGTTTCGGCAGATTTCCTCACTCACATAATGCACTTTGCGATGTCACTTTTTTCCGATGTTTGGCTCCCCTCGGCACACCGTGCTAAATGTATTAGTTTTGCATCGGTACATTTTTGTCAATATTACGTAGCAACGTTGTTAAAAATGCAATAGTGTTTCGTCTTTATGTCTGTCTGTTACTATTGTAGCTGCTGCTAAATATCTGAAATGAATGTAATAGAATTTGGAGAAATCTGTTAGTAGTTTAAAGCCTATGGAAAGGTCAAGTCATTGATAAAAACAAGCAACACCTAATGTAGAAACGTGCTATGTAATTTTTTTATACGACACACTAGAACAGTAATTACCATGATACTTAAGGCGTAGACTCTGTGGGTGAAACTAGGCTGTGACTTGCCCCTCCCCTCAGATGATTGTTATGATCTTTCTGCCAAATCTCCTGTATGTATTTGACAAATTCCTAAATCTACGCAGACGATATCAAGTGAAAAGCACTAGTGTGTAATAAATAACACTTTAGCATCGGGTGTTAGTATATTAGGAGGGGAATGTCCAGATGTTTCACGATAATAAAGCACATAGTGGGTGAAAAGTAATTTGTTAGAGTACAATGAAAGTTTCGAAACATTCTTTTTTGCATGTTCCCGCTGCGAGATTAATTGAGACATTGTTGGGGAAGGGTAGTTGATTATAATGTTGAGAAATAATCGATATCACACCTCGTCCACGACCTCTAATGATCGCAATTTGGTGCGCGATTTGCGTTAAACGACACGTGCGTGCTTTATTTATTAATGGCACTCACAGATTAAAGTATTTTCGCGTATAAACTTGTTTTTGAAGCGCGTATATGTGCGTATTAGTGAGCTTTCCACATACTATTCTTACGTGAATTGACAAGCTCCTTCCACCATAGACGTACGCTGGCTCTTTCCGCGCCTACACAAAAAAGGCGCGTTAACGAGCTTTCAGTGTTTTTAAGCGGATAACGTGGCACGCCTGTAAGCGCGTTGGCCGATACGGACTTATAAAATAAAATAAAAAAAACTTTTATTTCTTGTCAATTAAATTGCATAAATATTTTAAAAGAATACGAATTAGAAATTAAACATATTTATAAAACGGTAATTTTTTTTCATTGAATAAAGTGTATTTTTTATTTAATTGTGAGCAAGAACCCTGCTCAGGTGAAGGCCATCTCCAGAGATTGCCATAAGAACTTATGCGCGATAAAAACGTTTATTTGAAACCGCTCTTTTAATTCACTTGAGTAAGAACTGTCGCGTCGACTTGCGTGCGTCGCCTCGTGGTATGCTCTAAACAGTTTGTCCTTTTTTTTTTACAGCAGTTTGTCACAAAACGCATATCGCTTGAGCGTTTATGTCGTGGTCAAGCAGCTACTCGTATGTTCATTGTTGACACAGTAATAGAGGGTTTACCCGTTGGCTTAATTACTATGTCAAATGCTGACCTACTAATTGGCAGCGAGGAAACATAAACTACTACTAAACAGCCATCGTAATGTATGCTATCGTCTAAGTATACGTTTAATTTATACGTATATGTATCTACTAATATTAAAAATGACAAAGTAACTAGCGTTTTTCTGTCTGTCGGTTATTTCTTCTCACTGACACCGCTGTGCTGATTGGTTGCAGACTAATAAGTATATAACTTGGGGCCTGGAAAGTATATTGGTATAAAATCTCATAATAATGCGAACTAAGTCACAGGACATAGTTAGTATACCCACTATAGTTATTTTGTTATTTATTATGCAGCGTGTACCAGAAAAATGTAGCCGTATTTAAGGTATGATACGGACCATCAAACTGAAAAAATCTCAGTAAGACCAACATTTGGATGGTTAAAAATTATCAGCTATCCGTCACACTTAGTCAGCAAATTGTTTTTTTTTTATTATCTTTATTTTGAAAAAAAAAACGCTTTAGTTTAGTAGCATTTTATTAAATAAAGTTGTATTCTGTCTTTATCATTACAAAATTTTAATAACTACTAAATGCGTACTTTTTACGTTCTTTTCTTTGCAGGGCACTTCTTTGTTTCTTTTTTTGCAACTCATCTATTAATATTGGTGGTAAAACGTTGAGGGATGTAGGATGGGCTCATCATTATTACAATCTGTTTGCCAAACCTCAGCCTCCCTTGTACATCACCACCGTTTTATAGGAGAAGAAGAGGGATGCCAAAATAACGCTTATGGTAGATTACCATAAGTGTTATTATAGAACCCCTCTAGTGATTTGGTGATCCAAGTATGTACATAATCCTGTTACTTCTGTTGTATCCCAAGTAGATGCCAGTATTCCTATTGCAACCTTTTGAAAAGAAGTATGATTGATTTTTCTGAAGAATTAATGAAAAAATACATGACGTGCATACTACGAGATTTCAGCGAAAATCAATTGTGTATCCATACCAATATTATAAATGTAACTATCTATTAGTATTATATTTATGTGTTAGTATGTATATATTAGTATAGTCCTTCTGACCGCTTTCAGTCACGGCGGCCAATCCCAGCGGATATCAGCAATCTGGGCGGATCGCACACAGGTCTGCCTGTGTTTCCTACATCTTAACCCATGTTGCGCTAGACTGTAACCTCGTAGATGGTAAGATCGCATGTGATTTCCGACCTCAACAAAGTTGCGTAAAGTTAGTCTAAACAACCAAAAAGCAACATCATTTCAACATCGATATGTTTTCACAATACGATCACCAAAAACACAAACAAAAAATCGAAAACTTTCCCCACACTACAGCACCCACAAAGTAATATATATTTTTTTGTAAATGCACAACTAGACACCTGAGCCCTTGTAGTGACGACAGTACCGAATAAAGCGGACAAGTGAATGCCATTACTCTTACCGAAAATATTCCTCTTCTCAAATTTGGTAAGGGAACAAATGCTCTTAGCAATGCGGTACGGTAATGTACGCCGGCCCCCTGAATTTTTCATTCCCTTGTGGCTCGACAACTAAGCATTACGAAAATTGCGTCATATTTCTTTTCTAACACATGCTGAAGGGGAATAGTTGGAAGAATTCTCCTTTACGGAGTTGGTGGAAACTTACTGATGTTAATTGGGTTTGTACATTTTTGTGGTGAGTAATGGTTGATAAGTAGTTAAGTGTATGACAAATATCGTTAATTGATGCACGAAAAAAGTTTTGTTAGATATCGTGTTTAAAAAAACTTAGGTGCCTAACTCACTATCAGCGTAGCCTTTCCCCATTTAAGTTGGAGTCGGCTTCAAGTCTAAGCGAATGCAGATTAATACCAGTATTTTTACATAGAGCGAATGATCTGACCTCCACTAAACTACTGGACTAAAATGACGACACGGTTGGCGCGGTGGCGAAGCGTTTGACTGCTGCGCTACGTGTCGCGGGTTCGATCCACGCACGGAACAAATATTTATTTGTGTGACGTACAGATAGTTGTTCCGGGTCTGGCTGTTTGTGTATGTGAGTTTAAATGTTTGGGGCAAGGTTTAATAATAAAAAAAATTAAAAAAAGAATTAATTACAATCGCTATAATGTATGAATAGACAATGTTTTTCTTTTGTATATTTAATTAATTGGGGACAAGCAAAGTCCGACGAAGCGAATTATATCAAAAAACCAATTAACAAAAATAATGTTAACAGTTTTATAAAACAGAAAGTGGCTTAAAACTTTTTAAATCGAAAGCTTGAAGATAAAAAGGCTTGGGATTAAGCTGCTCCAATTTAATTTACTCAATGAATGTCAGGTTTTTAATTTAACTTGTTTGTTATTTATTCCTTTATTTTATACACGTTGACATTTTAACGATTTGACATTATTATTTACTTATTTAAGTTTTTTTTTATTATTTACTTATTTAATTTTTCGTTGTTTTATTATTTTGAAAACTGACATTTTACGATTTCATTTTCAAAAACTTACTTGCAAAATGAACATTATTTGTCATCATTTAAAATAAGTTAATTATCCAGAAAAAAGTTTTCCCTTGCAATAGTTATAAATATATTTTGAACAAGCTTGAAGGACAGAAATAGTAACATCAATCTTAATAAATCTTTAATACTCTATCTAATTAACCAAGTCGGCGACGTAAACAAGGCATCACAGTTTATTTATAATCAACATAACATCACGGATGTAATTCCCAAAGGGCTGGGCAGAGAGATGTACTGAATAACACCACAAACAATTGGCCAGTTATGTTTAAAATTTAAGTTTGTAAACGTAAGTGTGAGGACCATGTGGGTCACTTTTATTTGTTTTTTATCTGATAGTTTTACTATAAGGGACCAACACAAATGTCCATTTTTTTGGTATTGTAGTTCGTCATGTCGTTGAGCTCCTTGAGTTATGAGTCGAGGTACAGTATGACTAACAAGTGCTTGCACTGACTGGACAGGTCCACTCAACTGGACAGGTGCTTTCTTAAAAAGACCATTTCAGACACTAATCTGCATAGTCCTCGTGCAAGTTGAACAAGATTTTTGTCTGGACTTTAAAAGATACTATGACCTCTGAATTTGTTTCCGCTGTTTCTTCTCAGAATAGTCGGATACGAAACGCCGGCCCCATCTAGTTTAAAAAAACGACGTGTAAGAGTATTTGTAAACACCTACTTACAAAATAAACATCATTTATCATTTCAATCCTATATATTAGGGGCCAGCCTATCGTCATCAACCATGCACAAATCCAAGCTTCGTGACTGCCACCGATAATATTGAAAAAAAAAACCAATAGCACTTTGAACGATCTGGGAATCAAACCGAGGACATTATGCTCTGCCGTGCGCTTACAACCGCTCGACGATCAAGACTGTCATATCTAATAATTATTATTAATCTCAGAAACATTCTGCTTGACTATTAAGTCCTACCCAGTGACTTAGCTAACCCCATGCTTGTGCGACTCGATTCATAACCACTCGCACGCAACCCCATCTAGCAATAATCGTTTACCATAATGAAAAAAGCGTGAACCCATTTAAGTGGTTCAAAACACACTTCAGTGAATTTTACAACTCTATTTACCCTACACGCAAAAACAAGAACAAGTGCCGTGTTTATACCTAATTAAAAAATATATTTCCTTTACTGATCCCGCATAATTATCCCTCCAGCTAGCGTACGCATATTATACAAAAATACAAATCTGAATAATATAATAAAATAGATCTGCCTGTCTGCAGCGTATTTTCTTTTGTGTTGGTACTTATTAATACGGTATAAGTAATAACGTTATACGATTATGCGGCTCAAGACTTGGTACCGCATAAATTATGATAATCCGCCTGTATATTTTGTATATCTGCGTAGGTTGTCGTTTTGTCAATATTAATGGTTGGCGTAGTGTGGTTAAGACAACAAATAGTTGAAAAAAGTTACCTGGTCTTTAAGAAGTGACTTTAGTTTTGAATGTTGCTTTTAAAAATTATTAATGAAAAGTCGTCGCGAGTTTATCTATTAATTTAAAATTCATTTATAGTAAATAGGCGGCCTTAATGCCATAAGGTATTCTCTACCAGTCAACGTTTGGGTAAAATACGACAACATTGTGATAGGGTACAAAAATTACACCACAAAAAATATAAAAATACCGGTTTATTTACGAATCTATTATGGTACGACTAACCGGCCAAATTGCAAATGCGGCGGACACCGAAGTCCGACAGATAATGTACTATATTAGTTGAGTACTAATCGGTTTTCTGTTGCCTTATCAGATCAACAGTATGGTGTTGTCATGCAAAAGCTTGCGATGAAGCATATAGCAACACATTGCAATGTTCATCATTATTACAAAACACTGTCGTTAAAGTTTAAATTTTAAATGACAAGTAGAAAATAAGGTTTATCTATCAACATTGGACGGTTTTTTTAATATCCATGCTAACCCTTTAGGAATTATCTCGTGAGGAGCCGATCTTGGCGACAAGATCAAGCAGAATCAGTTATAAGAACGTATTGTCACCCGAATCAAAATATTGTTAAGAGTTTTAGGTCAATTGGTTGAGAGGAACTGTTTTGAAATTCAGTTTAGTTTTGTTGTCAGACCAATTTAAGAATTTAACGGAATTCATATTATTATCGTATTATGATTCTGCTAAAGCAGCCATTTTAGAACCCTGATGTGAAACGATGATGTGTCCTGAGGTGGAGCATGCTTGTCTAGAAGAAACCGATTCAATCGAACTTCGAAGAGATCCAGCATAAATGCATTTGCATGGTTTGACCATTATATACTAACTAAATAACATAGTAAGTTTAATAACATAGTAAGTTAATAAAAGCTTATAAAACAAATATGGTTACCCAGACTATTTTCACATGAAAATCCATGAGCCAAACCACAGGCAAAATCTAGTGGAACTTTATTATGATATTTGTGTTCATATTACTTACGTCGATATTAAGTTGAGCTGCCTGAAGTTTACGCGTCAGCTGAAATTAAAGTGTAGGTAGCGTTCACGGTAACTTTGCTGCCTGAAATTTACGAAAAAAAATGGGTTTATTAAAATAAAATTTCAGTTTTACGAACTTTACTTTTCACAATGTGTGTTTTTTTTAGAATAACAAGTATTTACGTTAGTTTGTTTAGTATATATTTAAGAAAATCTCTAAGAATAGTAAAGTCTTTTTTTTGCAGATTGGAAATCATCACTAATAAGCGTCAGGCGACTAAAATCCACCCATGTTCCTTCTTTTGCCCTTTATGTTCCAGGGCCGCGGTATCTCTTTTGAACAACTCCCAACCCCGGATAGTGACGCCTTGTTCTAATTTTGTGTTCTACTTTCAAGACTTTCAATTAAAAAAAAACTAATAATACTTGCTTCTAATTTGCAGCGCAAGGATAAATCGTAACATGTTGACGATATTACTCGTGATTTTAAAATAATCACTCATTTCAAAGACACCTCATATTTTACTAAACTAGATTTTTTAAAGCATTTTGTAATACTAACCAAATATGGAAATTAATGATTTGAATTTATATAATATTCGAAGTTGACAAGTAATTTAAGGTGTTATTAAAGTATGGTCCCTAAATTTGTGACATAACCTTCAAAGAGTTTTATTTTCCTGCCTCTAAAACAACATTTTCTTTAAAAGCGAAGTAAGTTCTTTAAGGAGCGAACTCGAGTGAAATCGAGCTACCAAAGTAAAGTTGGCTAAGAAAACGTCAAGTTCATTTCTCAAGGACTGTTGCTTGACGTCGTTGGGACGTTGCATGAAAATATAATCACTTAAAAGGAACAGGAAGAATAAGAAGTACCTATTTAAAACGTGTATATTGTTTTTATCGTGGATTATTCTAAGTTATTAAATCAGTATATACCAGTTGGCGTGGTGTTGGTAGCATTCATAGTTTGGGTACGTCTCTCTTAGGTTGGGAATAGGTATTTTTCTCTTATTCCAAGTTTGACTGCAATGCAATATCCTTATAAACGCTATATTAAAGTACCTACTAAAACATTTTAATATTCTTTTGAATCAGAACAACTAACATTTAGCATTATAAAATCTGGCTACTCTCAATAGGATATATTTATTTATTTTAGTTCACATAAAATAAAATATTTCACGTAAAGAAATTTAATAGCGAAATCCTATCCTACTAATATCATAAATGCGAATGTTTGTGAGGATGGATGGATGGATGTATGGATGTTTGTTACTCTTTCACGTCAAAACGGCTGAACGGATCTTGATGAAATTTGGCACAGGGGTAGATTATAGTCTGGAATAACACATAGGATACTTTGTTTTTCGATATCTTACGGGCGAAGCCGCAGGCGCCAGCTATCCTACTTCGTGCTATTTTACTAATATTATAAATGCGAATGTTTGTGAGTTTGTGAGGATGGGTGGATGTATGGATGCTTGTTCTTTTCCTCGCTCCGCAAAAAAAGGCACGGAATCCTAAAAATGCAGTAGAAATAGACGACTACTGATATTTCAGTAACCACGGCAATGTATGAAGTTCATTCACACTCCTCATCGGTTCACCGCTAATAAATAAGCGCTCATCAATAAGTGAGGCTTCTCGGTATCTTCGGGAATAGCGTTCATTCGTCAATGTACACTGCGGGCTTTTTCTTACGCAGGTATTTACTTATTTTTGACTCTGTTTAGGATATTTATGTAGTGTTTTAGGTATTCAAGGATAGAACATTATTTATAGCTTCAGTAGTATTGTTGTAAATAGACTTTTACTGAACTAATGTAATGAAAAACTGATAAATTTTGTATCGTTGATCAAGAAGTAGGATACCAATGTGTTTTTTCAAGTGAAATCAACCCTGTTTCTTGTGTTCATGTTTGAAAATGAACTAGAAGAGATACATTATTTACGCAGCCCTGTTTTCTAATCAAAGCGATGACTAGCGCGCTCGTGCGAAAACTCGATCGCTGCAATCATTGGTGATTAATCTGTTATGTCAGCATGACCACGTTCAAGTCCAGCACATTAAAATGATCACGTACTAGCTTTTGCCCGCGGCTTCGCTCGCGTTAAATAAGGGGTAACACAGTTCCCCTTGCGCCTTATTGATTTGTAATAGCAACGGTAAGTTTTAGCTTTTCTTCCCTCTTTCTCCCTCACATCCCATTTTTTTAAAATAAAAATTAGCCTATGTCCGTCTCCTGGTTCCCAACTATCTCTGTACCAAAATTCATCAAAATCGGTTAAGCCATTAAAGCGTGAAGAGGTAACAAACAAACAAACTCACTTTCGCTTTTATAATATTAGTAAGGATTCATACGACGCTCGCTTTGCTTGGTATGAGGTGTAAAGCCAATAGGAAAATCCCTAGCTTTGATAATTTTACTTTAGTATTTGAATGATCAAGATATTGCACGAAAGTGAACTTTAATTAAGAAACACACTTTCTCTAGAAATTCTTTATCTTGTCATACGTCCACAAAGCACGCACGTGCAAATAATATTCATAAAAATGTATTATTCATAAAATAAAGATCTACATCAAAAATAGAAGCTGGTATAAAGTGTACTTCAGAAAGTATGTACTGTAAACACTACCCCTGGTCGGGGGTAAATGTTCCATGAAATTACCCCAGCATTTCGCTAGCAATGAAACTCGTTTTCCACCGGACAATTCCGACTTTATCCGCTGAAGCTATCTCGGCAATTGTATAACTAGATAATGACAATACGTGACTTCTAGACCGAGTAATTTATTTTTTTCTTTTGTTTATGAAAATATTGGCTTATGATATAAAAGAAAGTTAGTTCTTTTATACACCTCCGATCAAGAATGGAGGACAAACATACATTTACATAGACAAAGGTCGTTTCAACAGCTAAAAGTGAAAAATGGTTTTCATCCGTCCCGGATGTCATTTGTAGATCTTTGATAGTAGTTATATAAATAGTCAGTAGCCTGAAAATCTGACAAACGAGTAACCAAGGGGTATCGTATGATATCGTATCGCGGGTTGTTCGAAAGAGATACCGCGGCCCTGGAATATAAATCGCGGCCCGGATATAGAAGAAACATGGGTGGGTTTTAGTCACTACAAATCCGACACCGTTGCGCCCAGAGCGGCGCAAGTTATTTGATGATTTACACATCCACAAAAAAAAGACTGGCGTCTTTTAGGCACTATAACATGCAGTATTTGTAGACTCAAATATAAAGCATTAACTGTAAACATCAAGAATATACAAATTGGGAAGTCTGATTATCCTAACCATTGAAGACAGTAGAGGAAGAAAGACCACAGTTACACAAAGGTAAAAGATGTATCGTATGACCTAGTAGTAACTGAGTTGTCGAGGTCAGATAGGCACCATATAACATACTGGTAATCTGTTGCTTTCGATTGAAATGGAAACCGACCCAAAGTAGTCCAGAAAAGACTATGCAGATGATGTACGCTTGCTTACCTGAACACAAGCTAAGCTGCGCTTCAATAAACCAATAGTCGCACGCTCAAAACTCTTATAAAACTGTTCCCAACTAAAACAGATTGTTTTAATTGGAACAAGATGAATGTGAAAAGTTTCCTTGTCATAATTCAACGTTAATTTATCGCAGGTGTCGATAGAACGTACGGGATTCAGCTGAGTTGTGGCAGATGTTCTAAATAAAAGTATTTATGCAAAATAAAGTAGATTTGTAAGTTGTGTCAAATATAAGATCTGGTTTTGTGATCAAAAAGTGATTAGTTCCTTACGGTATGGTTTTGGAACATATTCCAATCTTTTTGTTGCCAAAATTGAACTAAAGTACAGTAGATTCTTTGCGTTTAGAAACTTTGTATAGTTCTGTATCTTTTTTCTAAAAATCATAATATTAAGTAAAGCATACCATCAATTTAGGAACAAAAAGTAGTGTCTACATGGGTTCGAATAACACGACTAATTACTCAAGTTGCGACCGTTCTGCTAAGCAATCACTACTCAAACCATTTGCAGGAATGGAACCTATGAATCCTGAAGACGTTACTATGTAATAAAACAGCGCCATTCAATGGAGTATATATATTTTCTTTAATGGGGGAAATTTTCACCATTTAACGTTAAACCATCATTATTGTCATTACAAACTCGCTGTAGCTTGAGGATTATAGCTAAATCTCTACCGGATCATTTCTCGTTAAAGTCTATGAGGATATTGGAACGTGGACATTAAGCCAGCGATAACAGAAGAAGATAGTATCGCATTTACGTGACCTACATAAATAAATAGGTCAAAATCACGACTCAATTATTATAATTCACTTCATTTTTCTTACACCCTTTTGTAAAATTAATAATGATTCCATTATTATTCCTACCGCAAAATGTATTTATCTAAAACAAAACAACTAAGAAATATCTCGGAAGACAGACATTTCCATTGGCCCCGGAATAAATTACAAACTCACTTAATTTTGTGTTGTTTGGTAATCCCACAATAATTTCTTTCAAGGCCTTCATTTCAATCTGGGGGAACTGGATACGAGATTAGATATGATTTACGAGACTAGAGGAATTATTAAGAAATAATGAGTATTACCGAAGAAAGCCTCGTCTTTATTAATAGATAAATAGCAGTTATCTTCGTTTAACCGTGGAAAAATGGGAAGAATTTTTGTAAAATAAAGCTTTCTATATTTTTGCCGGGTATGAGTCAAATTTCGACCAAACAGCTGAAATATTTTGTAAAAGCATTTATTTCGATTTAGGATAAGAAAAACTAAACAGAAAAGATCCTTACTAATATTATAAAAGCGACAGTGAGTTTGTTTGTTTGTTACCTCTTCACGCTTTAATGGCTACACCGATTTTGATGAATTTTGGTACAGAGATAGTTGGGAACCAGGAGACGGACATACGCTAATTTTTATTTTAAAAAAGTGGGATGTGAGGGAGAAAGAGGGAAGAAAAGGGAAAACTTAGCGATGCTATTACAAATCAATAAGGCGCAAGGAGAACTGTGTTACCCCGAATTTAACGCGAGCGAAGCCGCGGGCAAAAGCTAGTTACTTAAAAAATGAGGGTAGGTTTGGTATTACTAATTACTAGTACCATATCATGATCGTGCTATGAACGTATCAGGCAAACACAAATTCTATGAATAGAAAAGTTTAAGACTATGACCATGACCATTATAGTTTAACCATGTGTGATGACCGTTCTTAATCCGTTAAAAACGAGTAAGATACGGTGTTGAAATGTTCTAGTGACCAACTGAACATGTTATGTTCTTTTCCTAACACGTTCATTGCACTGTCTGGTATGGTAAGATGTAGTGGGCTCCTTTATAAATGACACAAATAAAGAAACATATTTCAATAATTTAGAACATGCGAGAAAATGATGACCTGTCCAGCGACCAACTGACATGACAACATCCAAGCCGTAATATGCACCTCTGGTGAATTAACATTCATTCTCATAGACTAGATGCCTGTCCCGTGGTCTAGGAAATTATTGGCTCAATGTTCTATTATACTACGTTTAACGCCATCTTCTTCGAAATGTACATTTAACATTTAATTATTTATAATTACCTACTAAACGTTAACATTATCTTAACATTCATCGAGGGGCACCAATCAACTATTAAGACCCCGATCACGTCAATCAATTTCCTGCGATAAATCTCCTAGAATTGCATTTCATTAGTACAAGAAAGCGCCCTGCAAGTTGACGTGACAGAATCATAGATGGCGTGACAGACGTAATCGACTATCAACTGGCAACACCGTGTGACAGCTGCTGTCATGTCGGAAAGCGAGGGAAACAGGTACGTGGCTGTGTCAGTCTTCTTGGGTTTGGTTTACCCGGTTTACATTCTTGATTGACTAACTGGATGGTTCCGTTATAAAGGCAGAACTTGTAATTTCTCAAAAAGTCATCATTCTGTCTCATTGGTAAAAATAAAATCCTTACTATCCTTACTAATATTATAAAAGCGAAAGTGAGTTTGTTTGTTTGTTACCTCTTCACGCTTTAATGGCTAAACCGATTTTAATGAATTTTGGTACAGAGATAGTTGGGAACCAGGAGACGGACAAAGGCTTTTTAAAAAAAAAAGTGGGATGTGAGGGAAGAGGGAGGAAAAGACAAAACTTAGCGTTGCTATTACAAATCAATGAGGCGCAAGGGAAACTCTGTTACCCCGAATTTAACGCGAGCGAAGCCGCGGGCAAAAGCTAGTAATATTATAAAAGCGAAAGTGAGTTTGTTTGTTTGTTACGTCTTCACGCCTAAATGGCTAAACCGATTTTGATGAATTTTGGTACAGAGATAGTTGGGACCCTGGAGACGGACATAGGATATTTAAAAAAAAGATTGAGATATGAGGGAGAAAGAGGGAAGAAAAGGGAAAATTTAGTATTGCTATTACAATCAATAAGGCGCAAGGGCAAATACTACAGGTGGCAGGTACCTGCAAATCAGGAAAGGGGAACTGCGTTACCCCGAATGTAACGCGAACAAAGCCGCGGGCAAAAGCTAGTGGTATATACAATTGACTGATAGATTTTGCGTAACGACAAACGCATTCCATGAAATTGATAAATTGATTAAGGGGATGTAAATGGGTCTCAGATTGGATTCTTTTAGGCACCATAACTTGCAGATTTTGAAGATCCAAATTAAAGCCTAAACTGTAAGGATTAAAAATATATATTTTGAGAAGTCTGATTATAAATCTCTCAGTTTACAAAAAATTAAATATTTTTGTCATGTAACTGCACCAAATTCAGAACCTAACAAAATGCACCACAATAAACAAACAAATACAGTATTTTATCAATTTGAATCGACATGAAAACGCACAAGCCATTAGTATCGTTGAGTTACAGTTAATATGCCAACAAATCAAAAATAAAGTAGGTATGTAGGGGGCAAAGTTTACGAACTTGTTCTTAGTTCGAGCCGCAAATCAACTTAACTAGCGCACGGTACTACACACTACTTTAAACTACGCTACGTAGCTCGATCGATTCGAAATTTCTAACTACCTCTAAGCCTCGCTTGATTACAAGTATGTGATAATGTTTAGATGTTTGTTTTGTAATAGTTTTGCCCAGTTGTTTTACCTGCAGCTTAGCTGATACATGTCGTACCGTGTTGTTATAGAGCCCTTTTCTTATAAATAGATCATTTATAGAAAAGGCCAACTTTTATGGATTTTTTCACTTTTAATCTGAATTCCTGATTGATTCCTGAGATTAACTCGTTCGACCTCGTTTAACCAAAAAAAATCACCAGTTGTATAATATTTATACCCATTTATAATAGGTCCGTCTACCAATTAAAAGTTATAGTAATTACTGTTATTTTTCTCGTTCTCGTTTTTATTTATTTTTTAAATGTGTTTATTTCATATGTATATGTATAAAAATATACAAATAGTTTTAGATATACATATTTTATATAGTTATTGTACCCTATGTTGTCGTATTTTACCCAAAGGTTGACTAGTAGAGAATGCCATAAGGCATTAAGCCCGCATATGTACCACTTTTGTACATAAAGTTTAAATAAATAAATAATATTAGTAAGATCCCAGTTAATGAGACATCATAATCTGCCAAGCCTTTATCGAACTCAGTTGGAGTCGGCTTCCAGTCTAACCGAATTCAAGCTAAATACCAGTATTTATAAGGAGCAACACACACACAACCCAGTCACTATTCCATTGATGATATCAATGTGACATTCTATCATAAACAATATGCCTTCTTCCATTTACTGCGGACTATAGGTGTCCTAACTTTTGTGCCATTCTCATCCACATGGCTTATGGTATGCCAAGACTTGCTTTAACGTCTCACGGTGAAGATTCAGAAAAAAAAACTGGCACCCGTGGCTTCGCCCGCGACGATAAAAAAAAAGCATTCCATGTGTTATTCCAGACTATTATCTACCTCTGTGCCAAATTTTATCAAGATCCGTTCCGTAGTTTTTTTGTGAAAGAGGATCAAACATAGGTACATCCATTCTCAACACACGCAACTTCAACTTTCGCATTTATAATATCAGCACAATTTTTTATATGTGACACAAAATGACATAACTAGAAACATAACCCTAAAACAGCCTCCGAACGAAAAATAAGATAAAACTCGCAGCAAAACACACTCATTTCCAAGTAACAACTCCGTAGCTCAAGCTTGCTAATTGAGTAATTCCTTTAAGACGTTCGTTATGATTATCAACTAGGACAGACTCCCGGGGGTGAAACTTTGCGAAGTACTTAGCACTTCTCTTCTGAATACGTGTGATATGTAGGTGCCTACGCTGCGGTGTGAGGCGCGCTACATAGATGTGTGACGATATTTTGATACGGGATTTTAATTTTATTTTTTGGAATTTCGAACACTTAATCATTATGATGTTTTCACATAAATTAAGTCGACATATAAGATACTATTTAGTCAGGTGTATAAAACAATACAAAATATAATCATATAAAATACTAGCAGTGCCCAGCGGTTTCAACCGCTGCTCAAGTCCCCTTCTCACTTAGGGGTATGAAAAATAGATATTAGCCGATTCTCAGACCTACTCGATATGGACAAAAAGTTTCATACGAATCGGTCGAGCCGTTTCGGAGTAGTTTGGTAACAAACACCGCGACTTGAATTTTTTTTATAGTAGAGAAGATAGACGTTTACATAAAATAAGCATATAATATTTCACTACACTTTCACTTGTCATAATATCTTAAAACCACTCAAAAACACCCTACTGCAACCAAATGTATTAACATAAACTGTTAACACCCAACACCATGAAAATATTGCAGACAAAACTATCAACATTAGCTGACTACATTCACTTCACCCCCATTTTCCGCAGTTGGTCGCTAGTTAAGAAGTTATTTCGTAACTTCGAGTTACCAACACAATGACATAAGGGGCGTCGCTTTGAAGCCACTTCCGTTTTCTGCGTAACTGTTATTAGGCAGACGCTTCGCTCAATTTCTATGCCATTTTACATGAAGGTGGGTAGTTATAGTGTTTCTAGATATCGATATCTGTGTGTGGGCTTTGGGGGTGCTTGGTTGGTTAAGTCGTTAGCGGTCTGTGTGATGGTCTGATAATGGGTGCTTGGGGTTTGTGAAGTGCTGTTGTGAGTTCGATTGATAAGACAAACTTCTGTCTGCGTTTAAATTGATTTGCGGTCTGGTCAGGGAGTGTAATTAGTTCTCTCAAGGTTTTGTGAACGTGTATGACACCGACTTAACCGAAGTTATTTTTAGTTATCAAATATTTGGTTTCTTTTAAAAGTAACACGATTGTATAATATTCAAATGTCTGTAGAAAAAAATATTGTAATTTAGGAATAGTGCCTGAGATATTATACACATAATATAAATAATAATATTTGAAATATAACACACTTACATAAATAGTACAACACTTCTACATGCCTTCTATAAATCACTATAATTTCAATTAATAACTGAAAACCAGTCTCCTAATCAAATAACAAATGCGTGTGCAGACCGCGTGGCGTCTGGAGGTTCCACACCCTGTGTTCATAAACATAAGAGCTAGCGATAAATCTTCTGTACTGATACATCTTACATTGAAAGCTCTTGTGATACCAATAGTCGCGGTGTTATTGGGAGAGCACGTTGGCAAGTTAGAGAGATGGTACACTGGTGTAATTCTAGATAAGGGACTGGATACGAGAAAGCGGGTGAAGTCGTAAGGTAAGACACTAATAATTCATTCTCTTTTTTGCATCCTCGAATTTCAATCTTAAATTAAAAAGCAATTTCATACTAAGAGTCACAATACCACTATGCTTATTATTTGGCCAAAAATAGATCACGTGAAGAGTCAACCACGCTCTTCCATGTCGACGCGTTAGTGTTCCACGCGCGCCTCAGTAGTTGCTAGCCGGTTGTTCGACAGAAATACCGTGGCTCCGGAACATAAAGGGCAATAGAAGGAACATGGGTGGGTTTTAGTCACTATAATCTGACACTTCCATCAAATAACTTTCCCCACTCTGGGCGAAGCGAGGGGACTATCAGACTTTTACTGAGTTCCTTGTTCCTTCTTGCCCTTTATGTTCCGGGGCCGCGGTATCTCTTTCGAACAACCCGTAACCCAAGCAAGCAAGCAGAAACGTTTGCACGAAAAAATAACCATATGAAACTTGAAACTAAGTCGGTGATGGGATGGGCCGTCGTTATATTAAGTTACGGGTTACGCCTCCTTCCTGGTGTAATATCCGACAACATTGAAGGGATCGTTTAATTTTCGAGTTAAACAAGTGAAGGTTTTCCCATAGATAGTTTTATGGCTCATATAAAAATATTGCTTATAAAATGACCGACCGAAAATATAATAATTCTTTTACAAACATTGAAAAACTGATAGCTTACTCTCTGTTAAATCTTGACAAAAGAAAACGTTATTTCCTATTTGGGATTAACCTATATGTGGCGTTTTCCTTATGCTATTATAGACATAAAGGTTATTTCGGAATAGCCTCAGGTGAGAACCGCTTTCCTTGGTAACATTTTTTGCTTATCCTCGGTGACAGTTAGTTTATGTCGAACAATACCAAAGAAAGTACATTTATTTAAGCCACATAATGTACTCAATCTTTCAGATAATCATGTATGTTTTAGTTATTGGGTTATAAGAAAGGTAATAAAGTCACTTAATTTGGGACTAGACTTTATATACTTGCTCCGTTGTCATAGTGTAGGACAGTGGTGTCGATTCAGTAGTCGCAAACTCTTAATAAAAACACGAACATTTGGTTAATCATATTATAGGTTGAAAGCATTAATAATAGTATAGTTACTCAATTTCGAGAAAATGCCTACCTCGCTATTCTGAAATTGACGTTTTTCACCAAAAATACTGGTTGTCAAGCTAAATAAAGCGATTAGGTAAGTCATTTTAAAATAAGTCTAGTTTGATCCGGTGGTTCATTAGAATCGGCACAATTGTATCAGAAATCTTGATTTTCTTCTTGCATGATTATTTTGCGTTATAAAATCAATTAGTTCATCTAAGCGCCGATATTTGGTAATTTGGGGTAGTGCGTTGTCAATGTTATCGTGTTACCAAGTATTAACTGAGGTGTGGAGGTCAGATAGGTAGCCGCTAAATGACAAATCCTGGTGTTCAGCTGTATCCGGTCAGACTGGAAGCCGACCCCAACATAGCGCGGAACAGGCTTTGGCAGATAATGGGGCAGCGCCCTTTCTGGCAGTCACTTTAGTACATAACAGTTGCATTGTTTTTAGATTTTCTTATTACATCGTCTAGCGTTGTCCAGTTGGTGTAAGTCCACCTTAAGCTTGGCAATCGTCCGAGGCGAGTGACGACGCGCGGCGCCACTTGTCGCCACAGCACACATGTCGTGAGACGGTTGCATCGCCACTCCTGCTATGATTAGGGCTGTGATGTGTTCTTGTTATTTGTTTTATCGACATTGTTAAGGCAACTACTACTACTACTATTGAGTACTGAGATGGAGATTCTGGTTAATACAGATGTATGGTAGCAAAAAGTGCTGTGTCATCTTTAAATAAATAAGGATAAGGCCAGAAAAACGATGATAAGGTTGATCAAATACGGTGGTTGGTTAATACAATTTTGTTGGTTTATTTCAAATATCATTACTGTTTAGTTTAGCTTGAGTGAGAGAAAAGAGATTTCTTTTTCAGACTTAATAAATTACCTAAGAATTTTCTTAATTAAAATCACTCAATTACAGAAAAAGGTAAACAGAGTATCTCTACTACTTCAAGTCAATAAACAAAATGAATCGGAGCCCCTAAACACTCTTCTTAATTGCACGAAACCCTCTTACTCTCGAGTCAATACATCGGAGAACAAGATTTCATTGTAAACCGTAATCGTAAATCTAAATATCGATAAAAGTGTAACATTTGATAGGGGATCACTAGTGTAGTCCCCGAGCGGTAATGCAACTGTATCCAATTCGTTATCGGATCCGACTTGGATTTGTCGCCGTCTCAGCTCACAATGGTAAATTTTCGATGTGGTTACAACATTGTTGTTTGGAATTGAATGTGTCTATCGAAAATAATATGTTGGTCTTGGTTATACTTAAGGCTACACAGTACAAATATAGTGTGAACTTAATATATAAACATTGTAGTCTGTTGCACAAACAATCTTCATTAGATCTCCTTTTTTGTTTGGTTAGTGTCTAACCTTTTGTCAGATTCAGATTTAATACGGCTCAGGGGCCTCCGACTTGGCATTACTGAAACTTAAAGAACTTGAGACTGGCAAGAGACTGGCAAAACTTAAAGAAGGATCTATTATAGTAATCAGTTTACCCTAATGTTATTTTGTCTTCTAATCATGGGAGAGATCGAAGTCTATCACGTGGGCCCAATGCGGTTTGGAAGACGTTACGTGAGTTTAAATTTTTGGTTATATGGCATGCCGGCTTAGTCGCCATTTTTTAATTTTGAAAACAATTGAAGTGAAATAAATTAACACATTTTTTTTTGCTTTTTTGTAGGGCCACTCGCAGTTCAACTTGCTGTCGAGTTTTATTTTTTCTCAACTGGACTATGCAGTGTATACGCCCTAATGCGCCTTTTAATACCAAATAGGCTTGCGTCTGGCCGCAAGTCGCCTGATGTGTAGCGATGATACGGCACGCTTGCCTAGAAGAAATCGTTTTACTCTAACTTTTAAGAGATCCAGATTATAATGACCAGGGAACAGAGAAGTCGGCTGTGAATTCCACGAGTCTAGACCAAAATTTGATATCTTCTAGCAAAAAAAGCTTCAAATCATAAACGCGTACAGGTAAATAACTGTATTAAATAAATAAGAAAAACAAATCGCAAAAGATAATAACAGCAGGTTCGGATTCCGATGCTCATTCAAACCGCAACGCAGAAAAAACAATACGAAAGCTCTGATTCAACACCCAGTAATTTCGATCAACATTTTTCTCATGAACAACAGAAACCCGATTACCGAATGAATTCGTTAAAATTTACATCGCAAATACTGAACATCAATTTCATTAGCAAACAGTATTAATCTCAGCAGCAGTTTATAATAGGTACGTTATATTTACTCTGTAATTGCCTTCGGGTGTGCGTGTAATTACACAGATAGTTGTTGGCTTTGGTGAATTAATCGATAAACTTATCGGTTAATGATGTACACCTCTATTGCTGTTTTTTTTTGTTGTTGTCGGTTTACGTGGTATACATTTAAATGTAAGTTTGGTTGGTCATTTTTTTTCTGTTAGCTTACTGTTAAACGACTGCTGCTCTACGTGGCGCGGGTTCAATCCCCGAACGGAACAAATATTTGTATGGCCAACAGATAGTTGTTTCAGGTCTGGCTGATTGTGTATGTGAGTTAAAATGTTTGTAAACGCACCCTCAATACAGGAGACATTCCTAGTGTGAGGCAAAGTTTTATATAAAAAAAATATTGAATGAGCACACTGATGTTTGAATGTTGAAACTTTAATAATGGAATATTTACATACATCTGACAAACTTGTCTAAAATAATGATTTTCTTAAAATAAACTAGGTTATCATAAATATTAGCCAGAAAACAATCTTGAAACATTCAACAGCAAAATGCAAACTATATGCAACTTTACTGCTGCCTTATTGTTCTTTAATGAAAATCTACACAAAACACATGAAGGTAAATAGGTACGTAACAACACAGTAAAACAACCGCACAACATTTCCTCGGACGAGCCGTGTAATTTCTTTAAAACAATGCTTTCTTATCTCACAATAGCCAACAAAAGGCGTCGAAAAGGGGAGGTAGCCTAATGGCACAAAATTTCAGATTAATTTTTTTAGCATGACCTCCAGATAAAATTTTCCAAGGCAATAACAAAAAGCCCCACCTTAATGTAACCAGTAAAAATTTTAATGTAAAAAACGTTCAAAGGTTACATAAGGACGCTTCCGAAGCTATGCTTAACGTTCAGAATTGACGTGAAGCAAAAAAAAACTTCGTAAAAGACAGCGAAGTCAGTAAATTTTTGATATAGGGAGGTACGCTTAAGGATTCCACAGAAAGTTTCGGTCAAGGGCTGTATAGCTTTACGACTTACGGCAAAGGTTCGGAAAATTGTAAAAGTAAACGCGGCGAATATCAATAAAATTAGTTTTATGTCGCCAATACGAGAAGCGGAAACTTTCTCAATCATTTTATCGAATCAATGCGTGTGTAAAGGGAACATTTTACGTAATATGTTCAGTGAGTTGGCTATTCAATCTGGGAGTACTATGACATACTTGAAATGTATTAGACGCGAGTCTCTAAGGCACTGAAACACGTTACTTCGTGACGTTATTAGAGAAACTGGAATTGTTCCGACGCTAACGCTTTCACAGTTGCTTAAATAGCTGTACATTTCCTTTTCATATTATAACGTTTGTGAAGTAATACTATAGACATCGCAGACGATTTATATAAGAAGAAACCCGAGGCTTTAGAATAGAACACACTTTATTGCATACCAAAAATTAAAGCAAAGTTGTTTTACAGAAATTGATAAATCCTTACTAGTTTGTTTTGAATTTTGGAACAGATATACTTGGGACCCTGGAGACGGACATAGGCTAAAAAAGTGAGAAAAGGGGGAGAGAGAGGGAAGAAAAGGGGAGAGATTTTTTTTTTCCATCGTCATTCGATGTTTTGGTTAGCGTTAACCCCAAGTAACTATACCACGCGGACGAAGTCGCGGGCGGAAGCTAGTATAAAATATATGGTTACTGTCGTGATAGACCAGTGGTTAAGCGCTTTGCCTCTCATACATGAGGTTGTGAGTTCAAATACCAATATGACTTTTTCAATTTATATGTA
Organism: Ochropleura plecta; assembly: GCA_905475445.1. Lineage (NCBI taxonomy): Eukaryota > Metazoa > Arthropoda > Insecta > Lepidoptera > Noctuidae > Ochropleura > Ochropleura plecta. Next base: position 11,210,874 of record FR997735.1, on the reverse strand, counting down.
CTTTCTAAAGTGTATCTAAGATATCACAGACATCGGTGAAGGAACACATCGTGAAGAAACCTGGACTTATAACTAACTAGCTTTTGCCCGTGGCTTCGCTCGCGTTAAATTCGGAGTAACACAGTTCCCCTTTCTGATTTGCAGGTACCTGCTACCTGTAGTTTTTGCCCTTGCGCATTATTTATATTTAGCAAAGCTAAGTTCTCCCTTTTTTTCCCTCTTTCTCACTTAAAAAAAAGCCTATGTCCGTCTCCAGGGTCCCAACTATCTTTGTACAAATTCATCAAAATGGGTTTAGCCATTTGGGCTTGAAGACGTAACAAACAAACAAACTCACTTTTGCTTTTATAATATTAGTAAGGAAGTAAGGATATAAGTCAGAAATTGCCAACCCGTTTTGAACAAGCGTGATGATCAATGGTCGTGCCTTATCTATTTGAGAAGTAGCTTTTGCCCAAGTGTGGGACAGTTATAGGCTGTTATTTTCGTCCATTTATTGTTTTCTATACATATAATTAAATTTTTAAATATTTCTTAAAAACAAAAAATAAAAAACATTTAAAAATGTAAAAATAGTAGCCCACCGGTATCGGGAACAGGGTCCAAGCTACCGGCGGGCAGGGCTCCAGAGAAAGGAACCTCCTAACAATACGAGCCGTGTCCAGGAGTACCGCTTTCTGTATCAAGCCCTTGATCCAGCTGCCTAACGAGAGCCTCCTCAGGTGTTGGTCGAGGCTCTTGGCAATTAAGCCATTGGCAGATACGACTATCGGCACAATGATCGCTGAGTCCACATCCCACATGTCGACAACCTCGCGAGCCAAGTCAATATACTTGATTTGCTTATCTTTCTCGGCTTTCACGAGGTTCTCATCATGCGGGACTGTTATGTCAACAATCATTGCGCGCCGCTCTGATCGATCCACCACCACTATATCAGGCTTGTTGGCAACAATAGTAGGCTGTTATTATTATTATGGTTATAGTGGCAGTCTTTTCGCTGGCTTTTAAAGTAACTCTTACTTGTATGATTTTAATAATACCCTAGTTCAAGTTTGCCTAACATCAGTTGCAAAAGAGAGTTATTTAACATTTCCTATACATAATTCATACCAGATAAAATCATAAAACCAATCATACAACGTTTCCGAATATAGTCATAATACGAAACTATAATGTCTACCTACACTGCGTCACTTGAAAACATAATAAATTTTTATCACAAGTTCTCAGCCAAAACTAGTGCCCTCGACTTAATTTATGCGCGATTACCCCATCACGTCGGCCTATAGAAACTTTGTTTACGGTCACCATATCTTAACTTACCTATGTTTACGGAGGGTACGCCTCGTACTGCTATAGAATGAGAATGTGTAGATGCGAAATTGGGAGCTGGGGCTGAATCAGAGTATTAATGCATGCAATTCCCGGGTGAAAGAATATCCATGTAGCTTTTGATCGTATTATCATATGACAACCATTTTTGAACGTCTTATTAATCTTGCCGGGGTTGCGGGTTGTTCGAAAGAGATACCGCGGCCCCGGAACATGAAGGGCAATAGAAGGAGCTTGGGTGGGTTTTAGTCAGTACAAGTCTGACACTCTCCCCTGCTCCGCCCAGAGCGGGGGAAGTTATTTGATGATTTGCACCCGCAAAAAAAAGACTGCTATTTATTAATCTGGCCATCTACTAAAGTTATATGAGCTAAAAATTACTACAAAATAACATCAAGCTTTTTATCCCCGAAAGGTAAGGCAGAGGTGTTCTAAACTAGGAATTTCTCCTGTATCGTGGGTACGTTTACAAACATTTAAACTCACATACACAAACAGCCAGACTGGAACAACTATCTTTAAGAAATACAAATACTGTTGCGTGCAGGGATCAAACCCGCGACATGATGCGCAGTAGTCGATCGCTCAGCCACTGCACCAACTATGCGGTTTCGTTTCAATTAAATAACAATTCTATGACGAAGTAATATGAATAATTTTTAATGCAATTATAAATATTTGTACGATATCTACAGTTAGGAGTTCCGGGTCTTGCTGTTTGTGTATGTGAGTTTAAATGTTTGTAAACGCAGCTACAATACAGGAAAAGTACCAAGTGGCAACTTAAAAAAAAAACTCTTAATCTTTGGTGTATGCCTATAATGCAATGAAATAAATATCTGCTTCATTTTCGATTATTTAAACCACGGCAAGTCTGTAAAGTCATGAGCGAGCGCAGATTGTAGTGTCGCCATTGTTGTAATGGCGACAATCTAGGTGACAAAGTAAACTGGTTTCACTTCTACACGGTTTTCTTAATCTTTGGTATCAGGTAGAGAAATTTAGGGGAACTATACTACCATTAATCCCAGGAGACAATGTAGTTAACGATGACCCACTTTATCTATATTTCTTGGGGCCACCAGTTCCCAGCACGATTAGTCGCTCTGATATTGGACGGGATATTAGGTTTTAGGTCTGTTCTATTTTCTTTATGGTGATGGTTATTTTGATACAGTAGGGCTGTTTACTTTGAACAAAAATGTAAGGAACCACTTGAAATATTTGATTAGTGGGTTCAGTTTAGCTAAGATTGGGACTGTAGTGAGGGACCCAGGCAGGCGCGACAACTTGTGTATTATTTCATCACCACTCTCAAAACGGTGAAGTTAGAAAACCTTTGAAGCTAAAATTTAAAAGCATGTGATATCTTCCAAGCCACACTGGATTCGCCTTCCCTTTTTACAATCATTGACCAACATATTAACTTACATACATAAACAGCCAGACTCGGAACAAATATCTATAGGTCATAAAAAGTATTTGTTCCCTGCGGGGATCGAACTCGCGACATGCATACAGCTGAAAATTGCTTAGTCATTATTAATAGAGAGAGGAAGCCTGTGTGCCAACAAAGGAACATTAATGATGATCATGCAATGTAGCAATTCGGGGCTAAAATAAAGGGATGTTTCTATTATTATTTTATTCGTCAGTCGAATATTTCAGTTCAGATTGGCCCAAAAATTCGATACTCACAACGCGCCACGTTCACGTAAAAATCCTACCAATTCTAGTACTACATAGTGCCTGACAGTATTTTTTAATTGCTTTCGACAGGGGTGCAGTTCAATCCCACGGGATATTTTTTCGATTCGCCAATAATATTATGCTTGGCGGTGTCGGGTTCCTGATTGTTTTCCTCCTCAAATATCATTCTAGGGTATAATACCTTTAGTGCGAATATTGTAGTGACAAAAAATGCTATCACAAAAAAATACTTTATTTTTAAACCCAAAAGAAAAAACAAGTCAATTCAGGACTGGTTGCGGAAACTGGCCTTTGACAGTTATTTCAGGATATTATCTGTTACAGTTACAGTTCGGTGTCTGTAGTCAATCCGTCACCATTCAACTACATTTGACTGCACCTGTCATTAAACTCTTATCAAGTTTCGCCAGAGCAAGAGGTCTCAAAACAAAAACACGAATAAAACATTCACTCACTCATTTGTTTCAATTCGAAATTAGAATAAGTATTGGCAATTCAAAATGCCACACTCTTTGGAAGTTATTCGGGCGCTACGACGAATAATAATGGCCTCACCTCACCATTTAGTTTACATTGTAAATCTGCTGCGTTGTGTAAACAAGCGTTAGTAATTAACATTTTAGTACGCAAGTGTATTATTAATGTATTTCCACGTTTAATTAGGATGTCTACGATTTATTTATACAACGTTTTAAGGAACATTTTCAAGTTGTTTCCGCCCATGATTAGTTTATGAATTTTAAATGGTGTTTGTTGCGTGGTTTAAGGGTTTTAACTTTTCATAAAAGGGTTTAATAAGTGTGGGCGGGTTCTTAAGATTTTGAAAGTAAGTTTATTAAGTTATGAATCAGCCCTCGCTTTGTAAGGTTTTTACTCATTTAAAGGATCAGTTTTTGAATCTTATGCCCATGTATTATGTCAAACAAACTGTTTACTTCCTAAACATGTATTTTTTTCTTAAAAGTTGACCAAATTATTTAAATTAAATCCTTTTCAATGAGTTCTCATACGCTTCTCCATCCTCCTGTTTGTCAGAATATTCTTATAGGGCTGGCGTGGGTTACAGGTAGGTAGGTCAGAGGGATTTGATATGTGCATGGTCAAATTAGTGATAGAATACACTTTTTACAGTAGTATATACCAAATAACCGTCATCGTCGTGTGAACCGAGTTATCCTTACTAATATTATAAAAGCGAAAGTAAGTTTGTTTGTTTGTTACGTCTTCACGCCTAGGTGGCTAAACCGATTTTGACGAACTTTGGTACAGTGATAGTTGAAACCCTGAAGACGGACAGAGGCAAATTTTAACAAAAAGTGAGAAATGAGGAAGAAAGAGGGAAGAAAAGGGAAACTTAGCTTTGCTATTACAATAAATAAGGCGCAAGGGCAAAAACTACAGGTAGCAGGTACCTGCAAATCAAGAAAACTGAGTTACCCCGAATTTAATGCGGGCAAAGCCGCGGGCAAACGCTAGTAACTTCATAATTTCACTGACAATCCTTTTTTTAAACAAAAAAACGACTTCTTGCTAAGGTTCCCAATAACTTTGGTCTTGAATTTCAGGTGCTCCCTGAAAATAAATTACTTAAATTTATTTTCTAAAAGAAAATGATTAAATTTTTTTCTTTACCTTTGCTATTGTTTATTTTCTTAACGTTAGTAGAAAGAACTTTGTAGAAACAATAGATACATTGTGTAAGCTTCCCGAAAGCAAAGAATATCTCTTGTTATTTCCATAAATTCTGTTTATTTTATGAACTTTAAGGGCTTACGCACACGTAAAAGCCTGTGGAAAATTTTGGAGACCGGTTACACTGCTTATTATTTCTCGTACGATTACATGTCATTAATAAATCATTTACAGACCAAAGAGGTACCTACTATACGAAAAAAAAACTTCGTTACAAAATAAACCATGGTATTTATTTCTTGCCCCTCAAAATAAGAGGCGAAAGCAACATTAAATTGATATTAGCTGCAAGTGTTAAGCCATTTTATTTCCCGTACATTAGCTCCTAGTTTTCGCACTTAGAGGTCCCTGAAGAAAAGATTTATTAATGGCGGGGCAGCCACAGGTACACCTGAAGGAATAAAAATAAAACACATTTAAGTGCGGTAAAGATGTAATAAATAACTGATGTTAAATTGACTGCGAAGAGCTTATGGGCCCGAAACTCGAAACAAAAGGGAAATTGGCTTGTTTTTCCATTGGTTTTCAACGGGAAAAGAGAAACGAGTTTAAAGAATTCTATTTAAAGATCTTTGTGATGTGGTGTAAATATTTTTTGGTTTAGGAAATTGAATCTAAAAATTCATTGTAACCTAACAAAATATTTTCTAATAATACTGGAAATCTTTACATAACGCAAAAATTCTATGAAAGGTTAAATATTTTAAATACTGGCCATTATTAGGATTTTTCCATATCTAATTTCTAAATAAAATTAAAATAAGAATTTCAGAAGGCCATTATGTATAAGTGATCATGCTGCAATGTCAAAGACGTGTCGTATGTACATAGGTCACAAAAAATCTTAGACGAAATTCTGTTGTCTCAAGAACTGGTCTCAAAATTATACAGATAGCGAGAAAATGAATTTCTTCTTCATTTCACTGTTATAGCTATAGTTTACAAGAGCTGTAAAAAATAGGTTAGCTTAAAAAAAAACCAGCCAAGTGCGAGTTGGATTTGCGCAGCGTAGGTACTCTACAAGTTGGCGACATAAACGGTCATATGTTTGACTGTGTATACTTAGAGGATTGTTTCTCTAAGAAACCACAGACTTAAGTGTATGGTTTTAATTTCAACTCGATACCCCCATGCGTAACCGCGATAAAGGGTTTTGACAGACAGACGGACAACGAAGTGATTCTATAAGGGTACCGTTTTTTTTTTCTTTTTAGGTATTGTTACCCTAAAAACATTACAAAAACCATGACTGTATGATAAATTACAACGAGTGTAATGCTTGGGCAACTCAGCGGTAAGTCCATCTGTCATGGCGGGTATAAACTTGGAGACAGGTACTTTTACCGTTATACAGTATGTTAGTTTAAACGAGGGACATATTCAAACCCACAATAGTGCATACTTACATGATACTAATAAAAATATGAACAAAAAAAAACACTAATAAATAAAAGACAGAACCACACCAAAAATTTCGCATAAGTCTCGCAACGTGTAAATACCCTTGCGCTAGCGATTTAATACTATCGCAGAACATGACTGTGTGCATGTCAATGACCTTTAGGTATAATCCATTTTCCCTTCATACTTCAAACCTGGCTTAGGACGCCTTTTCGGTAGAATCGGCGCGTAGGTATTTTGCCGCGTGATTTACTTCACTGTTTACAAGTTTATTTCTCTCGCGCTCAGTGTTCATGAATAATGTATTTTATTGGACAATTACGTCAGAAATTAAGGATATAGGTTTTTTACATATTTGGGACGAGAATCGAATACTGAATACCCTCCCTCAATAAGTATCTCGTTTAACCTAACACTCTGTATATTTACTAGCTTCCGCCCGCGACTTCGTCCGCGTGGCATAGTTACTTTGGGCTAACGCTAACTTGTTACTAACAACTTAAAGATTGCTTAGATTTAATCTTTTCTTTATTTAAAGGAGCTTGTTCAGTTTTCAATTCATAACAACACAAAAATGTCTTCCTGTCATTTTTTATTTACTTTTCAGCCATATTTTACCCAAATAACGATTGCAACAAATTGTTTGTTTACTTTACAATTTGAAACTATCGTTTCAAACGATTGCGCAGTTCGGATGTACATTTATTTGGAAAACTAGTTTCTATCGCCAGAATTAGTTTTGGTACAAATTCTCGTTTTGTAACAAAACTTTTTAGATAGATTGGTATTATATTTCAATTTAGGATTAATTTAATTTCATGGCATGACTGCAATCAATGTTAGGTATTTCTATTTGTATTGTCTAACTAGATTTGAACCTAGGTACGATCCTCGACTCAACGTTTCGACTAGGTGAATAAATTCGTGATCTATCCGGCGAATTGGATGAATTTGGATGGATTGTGTGAGAAATAATAATTAATAAAAAGGAGTTAATAATAGTGTTACGATTAACAGAAGAGAATGACAGAATAAAAAGTCTTTCGCCGACCACAAATAACACGGGACACTGAAAGAGATGTCAGCAAAGCAGAGGATTTACGCACTTGGATTTTATAAGGGTTAATTAAGAAACTTGGCCAGTAATTAAAGAACTTCTAATGATGTTTACATATGAGATTTTTATTCCACTATCTTAATGAATGCACACCCATATTATTTTTTAACTAGAAAATAAAATATTTACAAAACTAATGAGGTGGTCGTATGACTTAAATGTTCGACCCCTTTCGGGGCCAGTACCGAGCCAGCGGAGGTTTGAATGTCGAGCCCCTGAAGGGGTCCGTACCGAACTATACGGTTAAGAAAAAACCTTTTCTAGTATTCTTTTGAGCAAATCCATTCATTTGTAACTATAATAAATAACTAATTTGATTTGTATCGTGTTCTGTTATAGGCTGGTGTCCGCAACTACACGTCCAAGGCGCTTTGCATTAATTGGATTTAGAATTACATCACTAAGCTAACCATGCATTTTCGTCCAAACAAAACATGGACCTATGCAAAATTTCAGCTCATTCGGAAACCGGAAAAAGGGTCAAGTATTTTTTTACATAATTAGTTATTAACATGTGAAGACATTAGAGCGTGCTAAATAAAAAAGAACAAACGGCCAACAAGTATCGTTTTTAACCTCCACACTAAACCTCCGTTCTTATTACCCTAAACACGTACACAAAAAAACACCTATAAATAAATCTAGATGTACACTACACAGCGTTGGGACTATTGAATACCATTTTTCATGATATACTGAACTTCGCTATTATCATAACGGCTTGAAATGATATAGCGGCCTTGTTTTGACGTACGCTCGGCATCCATGAAATGGGAAAGTTATATTCAGTACTGAACGAACGTGTAAGTAGTCTTTTATTTATTGAGTGGAAGTTCAAGGATACAATCTTGTAGACGTTTTTTGGGGAAAATTGACGGAAATTATTTTATTTCTACGTGCGTCTGATTTTTTAGGGTTTCGTACGTCCAAAGTAAAAAACGGAACCCTTATTGGATCGCTTTGTTTTCCGTCTGTCTGTCTGTCTGTTTGTTTGTTTATCTGTCTGTCTGTTTGTTTGTCTATCTGTCTGTCAAGTCCCTTTATCTCAGAAACACGTGGAGATATGGAGTTTAAATTGAAATCATATACTTCAAACAACCTTCTAAGTATATACCAATCAAAAGATTTGGATGTTTATGTTGCAAACTTGTACGGAACCCATGGTGCTCGAGTCTGTCTCGCTTTTGACTAGGTTGGGCTCTATTCGATGTAAATAATACTTCGATAATTATATACGAAGTAATTATGTTAGGAAAGGAGGTGGCTGGACGTTTGAGGGAGAGAACCTCAAATCTGACGGCACCGTTGGCGCAGTGGCTGAGCGATTGACTGCTGCGCTGCGTGTCGCTGGTTCGATTCCCGCACGGAACAAATATTTGTATGACCTGCAGATAGTTGTTTCGGGTCTGGCTGTTTGTGTATGTGAGTTTAAATGTTTGTAAACGCACCCACGATACAGGAGAAATTTCTAGTGTGGGGCAACGGTCTTTAAAAAACAAAAAAAAAATCAACACAGCCGCCGCTGAGGGTGACGCTCCAAGCATCGGGAACCGCGAGACGACTCCCGGCCACCGTAGACGCGGGTCTGTGGACCGTAAGCTATCCGTCCAATAAGACGACAGTGTGTTCGTGTTCCACGCGCGCCTCAAAGATATGTTGGAAAATCTGACAAACCCATCAGGGCATTGCATGACTGGATTGTGGGCTGTTCAAAAGAGCTACCCTGCCCCCGGAACACAAAAGGCAAAAGAAGGAACAGATGACGGAACGTGTGACTATTAGTCCAACAAGGAAGTCAGCGTCCGTCATTACATGTTAAATTAAGCACAATAACAAAACAACCAGGTACTTGTGATAAATAAGGAAAAGTTACACCAAAGAGAATACGCAATGACATACAACCAACTTCAAAACATCTCATTTAACTAAAAATAACTCTTAGTCGCCTCTTATAAAGTCCTTTACCACTCAATTCAACAAGAAACATCATATCATAATTGTTGGTAAAAAAGTTTTCCGCTTCAAGATCTTCGCGATACAAAACGAGGGAGAGATGTATAAATATTTATTGTACAGGTGGTATAAACCGCCCGAGGATATTGGAGGATAAATTGATTGTTCGGGGTCGGTTTTCCATTTAGATATGGAAATTTCCGGGATTGTGTACGAAAATCTTCGATTTTACCTACCTACCTTTTTTTTCAACAAATCACTGTAAGAGCGAGCGGGCTTTTTTCATGCGATTCTCGTAATTTGATCGTGTATTTAGCTGGCCCGTGAAATTATGATGTATCCTTAACTTTTGTTTAAATATAAAAGACCCTTGTAGAAAAAAAAACTTGAGAGGTGTCAAGGGACACCCGGATGGAATGAAGTTATTATTTATAATGTACAAAAAACCAATATACACTCAACAAAAATAATCGTCGCGACACCACACTATTTAATGCGAAATAGAAAGACGAAATGAAAATAACTGGCTTGCTTTTTATGAGAGAGAGAGAGACAGTCAGAGAAACACGCGCACGCCGCGCGGCTTACAACTATAGCAAAAACTGTCGTTACAACTTTTGGTCTTAATTTTTTCCGTCTAGCCCCCTTTCGCAACGCCCGCTAAGGAATTTCGTTCCAATAAGCTTCATTAACTTTGACAGTTCTGGGAATTAATTATCAAAATAATAAATAGTGCATTTTATAGGTTATAGGTTTCCAAACATAATATTTCACTGTCAATAAACTATGATTTATTATGACCAAAACGAGAAAATAACAAGATCACAACGTAATAAATACACAATAACCGAAGGTAAAACTTTAATAGAACCACAATACGTCATGCCAGTTAAAAGGCCCATAGCAATTTCGTTTTCGCTTCGTCCATAAAAGAAATACAGCGGTCACAAATTTATTTATGTTCAGTTATTGTACGTCATGCCCCAGTGATCGTAATAAAACATAGCGTTTACATCCGCAGGCCGCAAGAGACGCCATTCAAACAAACGTGACCCTTTCACCATCGTATTATTAGATTCAGAATGAACGTACCTAACATATAAACAACGGACAAACGATCGACTTTCATGATAAAGGGTTCGTCCATACGAAATTAATTCAATAACAAAGGTCACTGTTGTCTTGTTGTCTCATTCTTTATATCCCCAAATTGGATAGTCGAGATGTTTCATTTCACTCTTATTCGGTTACTGTTTGAGTTTTTCTCTTATTGAAGATTGAAATTGTGTCTCTAACTCAGTCGGCGATTGCCCGCCTCAAACTTTCCAAGTTTTGATATCGTATTACTCAGCGTTTTTGGATATTGCCTTTTCAATAAAAATATATTATTCCTTATTTTATCGACAGCTCTTTACTAGTTTGCGAAGAATAAAGGTGCTTAAAATTATTTATGGCTGTCGTTTAAATACTCTGGGCAAGACATACGCGTCTGGGAGACTTTGGAAACGGATTTATTAAATAATGCTACCTAGTTTTCACAATTTGAATAATAAATTGTATTAATTCTAATAGGTTCGGGCCTGCCTTCATAAATCATTTTCTCGACCAAGTATAATAAACACTTTCGCGGCCTATATCGAGAAACTTGGTCAAACTAACGGAAATGCCCCAAAACTAAATTGAAACGAATGGCTCCAAGTTATATACTAATTAGACGAAGACGCAGGAACTTTGTACGTACAGTACGTCTCCTTAGAGTGTCGAAATTAGAGTTAAACTAAACTTGTTTACCTTTCTGCTGAGCTGTTTATATGAAAGTTTGCAAATACGCCACCTCGGGGAAGTAAAATTTTGCTAAAAGTGCCATGCCCCAAGTTTGCTTAGTTCTCTCATGCCTCAAAGTAGTTAAGTAATTTGTATAAAATTGTTTTACTTGAACAAGTTTTGCATCTGTTCGTGTACTTTGTGGTTACTATAATAGTTATGCGACGTACCAACATGTACTTTTGAAAATAGGGGAAATTATTCTGATTAATTTAGTTTTTTTAAATGAAATTTTGGAGGCGTGAGGACATGTGGAACCATATCAAAATGTGTGTGATAGAATAATAACAATAATTTGATTCACACTAATACCCAAAGGTGTCAATAACTTTAAAGTTTTGTTTGTTTTTAAAAAAAAATCTTAGTGGAATCGGAGGATGTTGTAGATATCGTTAGAGTTACCTTAAATTCATATCAAAATTTCTGCGTAATCCTAATATAACATAATACTTTATCCTATTATCTCGAGAAATAAAAGTTGACAGTACACTAACTGTCTCTTTATGATGACAGTCAACGTAGCATGACAACAGGTTTTATATCTTTTTTATGCTCCTCTAAAGACAAGTCCTTATATTAATAAAATGGGATGATTCTGTGTGCAAGATCGCGATGTTGTTCTTGGACGAAAACTATGTCAAGGTGAAATTTATTTACTTATTTACAAAAATCACGAATAATACTTACAAATAATATACTTTTTATTGTATAAACAGTTGTATTTTAGTTTTTCGCTTTATAAATTACATTAAGAAAGTCGTTGCTTATAAGATTTATTTAACTGTGCATAAGTACTAATTACTTCAGAAAAGGAGAACGTCCTCAAACCTTTCCTATAAATGGAAAATGAATCCTATATTTTTTGAAATACAATAAAAACGCTTCGTAAAAAAAAAACAAAAATATATACAAATATGCTTTTTGTAGATTTTTGGGAGTCGGTTTTCTGAATATATAATGATGTCTTCACTTTGTTGATTTCAAAACACAGATAACCAACAAAACGAAATTTCAAAGAGCTGAATATTAAACAAACAAACGTCTAATTGAAGTCATGTAAACATTTATTTTCTGAAGTCAACTCAGTATGAAAGACATATTTACAAATTATTAATTCAACGAAAGAGTAACGTCTAAGTAACTTCAGGTACCTTCATTTCCATTGTCTTTACAATTTCGTTAAAAATGATGGAAAAGGGGAAACTTCTCCCCTTACATTTTGTTGCTTTTCAATCAATTCTTTCTGCTGAACACAAACAAGCAACTGTCAGGATATAAGAATGTGTTTTGGATATAAACTTCGGATTTTATTAACTTCGGGAAATTAATCTTTGTAACGTTTTCTTTTTCGAAGAAATATTTCATTTTTATTAGATTCATTTCTTTTTATTTTCGTGCGTTGAACTTTACAGTTAGACATTTTTCAGGATATTGGAAAGGAAAGTTAGATGGTTTTATATTTGTGTTAGTGATTAATGTTTTAAGTCTGGAAATTTTGAGTGTTGATATTTCAGACAGATTTGGGAAGCTAATTTATTATTTTTGAACACCACATAACTTAATTCAATCAGAATTTATGCTAACTTACAATTTCAAATATCAGTATGTAAACAATTTTATCTCCATAGCAACAATAAAAACGATACAAATAAAAATACCACATTTGTATCAACTTCAACATTAAAAAGCTAGTATTTCAATATTCATACTATCTAACCACAATCGTTTTTATATAAAAAAACAACATCAAAGGGGCCGTTTCATCGTCAAAGAAGACCGATGCTACCAAAAGGATTGAAATAATCGTGTAGCTCCCATTTCGACATAAAAAAAATAAACAGTCACATATACCCGGGATCTATAGAAAGGAAACGTGACGTTGCCATATTTTCCTGTTGAAATTTCCGGCACTTGGCTAAAGATTAGGTTATGTATATCTTTACGATCTTAGAACTCGACTAGAGTGAGGAGCTTGCGCGGACGTTAGAGCGCATGCAGAGTAACAAAAATAATTGAACCCACGATTGCGTCTCCAATGTAGTGATTTTTGAGACCTAACTAGCAAATTGTCTATAGTCCTATTTTTTGGTTAATAATATATGACAATAAATGATTAAATTAATCGTTTAAATAATAATATTTAAACGATTTATATAATCATTTATATACACACAGGATAAAACATAGAGAAGAAAGGCACAGCATATTTCAAAATGTCTACCAGCAGGCCTGCGAAAAGAAATTGAAGAAAAGAAAGTAGACAGTAAGTAGTGTGTGAGATCGGGAAGAGAATATCATTATAATATAATATAAATTTACGATTAATTATTTGAACCAACCTAGTGATCAAATTGCTTCCGTCTTCGCAACCGCTACCGCGCAGTCATCCCGCTGTCACTCAGGACGAGGTCTTACTTTATTCGGGAGACACAAAAGTGAAAGCGAAAAATATAGCGAGAAAGATATCATGTGTAATATCTATTACGACGGCTATAAAGTTCATACAGATTGTCTTCTTGAAGTTTTCTTGATGACCTGTAAATGTTAGTAATCAAAGTTGTTACAATTTATGAGTTTGTGGTAATCATTGCAATGTTTATCTTATTACAAGGGCTTAAGAGTCATACGAGGCGTTTGGCAGTTGTGTATGTCAACTGTTTGCTGACTTAGGTTTGTGTACAGAATAAGAAGGATCCTATTTTTGTTTCATAGACGCCTTTACACGTTTTAACGACGTATAGTCTGACAATAAGACAAGACGTTGTCTTATTGACAGACTATACATAAACTGTGGTCTTGCCATTAACACCGATTAGTTAAAACTATTTCATAATTTTCTGTAAAACTTATACCATGTTTGCTTGATTTAGCATATCGCTAGCAAGTACTAAAGCAGTAAGAAGGCAATAAAAACAACTGCTATATTATTGAAAACTTGCCTGTCATTAATTATTTGTGCAAATGTATTCCGTACAGTACTTTGAAACACAGAGCTTAAATCTATGGATTTTTTCTATAGAACACTAAGGCAGCGGTGTCGCTCTCATATTTTGCCAGTTATGTTCCATACTCACAGTCTCTAGTAACATTTAACGCCCATGTTATAGGAAGCCAGCCTTTTGCCAACAAATGGACAAAAATCCTTATTCATTGGCTGCTACTGAGAGATTTCCGAAACGCGTTGACTGGATTCCCTACCTAGAAATCGAACCCAAAATCTAAGCAAGTCACAGTTGAGACCAACAAGCGATACCCAGGAAATAAAGCAAAACAAACAAAAAACAGTCCATAAACGCCCTCAATTAACAAGTCACTCAAATAAAGTCGCGTGCTTAAAACCAAACATCGAAGCCTTCCCAAGTATTGAATTATAGATGAGTTCCGAAGAAAAATAATTACTTACCGGGGAGTACTTACGTTTAATTATTTCCGAACAATTCAGTTGGCAGCTTCGAAATGGCGCCGACTAAAAGAACCTTTCAACGGGAACCAATTAGTAAAAGTAGGTGCCTACAATGCGTTCCGTATAGATCAATAAATTATTAACCTGACTACAAAGGACACGCTTCATAGAAATAAGTGGCGGGAAAAGTTGGTTTTAATAAAGTGACAGTTCTTTTTTTTGTTACTTTGACGTTTGTCGGTTTCCTAGTAGAGTAGGAATGTTTTTTTTCTGTGTGAATTTAATTTTATTAGTTTATTCGGTTTTTATTTTGTTGCAATTTAGTACATTAATAGATGGTAATAATCTTATATTACTGCATAAAACTATTACCTACTTACTGGTGATTTTAAAATCGTTTCTATATTTCGGACTTTAGTCTATTTTGCTTTTCGTAATTTCCTTTCATTTTTATGAAAACTACTAGCTTTCGCCCGCGGCTTCGCTCGCGTTAAATTCGGTAAAACACACCAAGCAGACCTGCTTTTTTTGCTCTTGCGCCTGATTGATTTGTAATAGCAACGCTAAGTTTTCCCTTTTCTTCCCTCGTTCTCCCTCATATCCCACTTTTTTTAAATAAAAACTAGCCTATGTCCGTCTCCTGGTTCCCAACTATCTCTGTACCAAAATTCATCGAAATCGGTTTAGCCATTAAAGCGTGAAGAGGTAACAAACTCACTTTCGCTTTTATAATATTAGTAAGGATAAGGATTGGTGGATCATTCGTTTTCAAAACTATTTCTATATGATATCCTCTTTGTCATAACACAGGAAGGGTAGAAATAGCCTACTTATTCTTGGTGGAAGCTACATTGCATTAAAGCTAAAGTATTTTCATCTTACTCCTAGCCATTTTCCTTGCGAAATAATTCATTTCAATCACAACGGACAAGTGAATCTCGTCGTGAAATGAACGCGGTTTATTTTATATATTTTTATTAAATTCCTGAGATATTTATTATCTTTGTCTTTATCCGGGCTTGGAGACGAGGTTCAACGTCAGATTGACTACACTATCTGACCTATTTTATTTAATTAACTTACAACGATATTTTTTTTTAAAACGTTGTTTCACACTAGGAATTTCTTCTGTATCGTGGGTGCTTTACAAACATTTAAACTCACACACACAAACAGCCAGTCCCGAAACAACTATCTGCAGGTCATACAAATATTTGTTCAGTGCGGGAATCGAACCTGCGACACGCAGCGCAACAGTCGACCGCTCAGTCACTGCGCCAACCTTTATGAAATAAATTATGTTTCTTATATGGGGAATTTCCATCACTATTGGACGGATGGTAATTTTGGTATTACATTAGCACTGATCTTCTAAACGTATTTGATAATTCTGTTATGATCCGGCTTGTCGAACAATTCATAGTTTTTGATTATGCTACGAACATGTAGCGCTGCGACCGTAGCCCGCTACGTCCCGTAGCAAGCAAGCTACGTCTTAAGTAATAAAATATCATTAGAAATACTAAGGCATAGTTATATCAAACATGCAATGTGTATAAACCTTATTTACAGGCGTTCTATAAACAGTAAAAGTAGCTATAGTGTTTCGATATTCATGTGAAGTAAGAAAGAACGCTATAAAAAGAAACATAAGTGTATATTTTAAAGCGCATTTCTTTACAAATATTTGATTGTGTTTTGGCAGTGCTATTTCAAAGACAATTTAATACTGAAAATCAACATTAAATCGTCCTTTTAATAAAGTACACTAACTTTATTCTTGTGAATGTACTTTTGTAGCGGTTACTTATTATTTAAAAGTTTCACAAAATGAAAATTTTATCAACATTAATTTCAACCCTTACTACAAAAATGAGTTTGACTAACAACGCTTCAAGATTTCTCGTTAGCCATACCGGTCGGACGATGCTAAAAATGTCAGCTTTTCGCCGCTCCATACAAATCTGAACTGGAATAACTCTGTTAGTGTCATTCTTGAAATTAATAACTTAAGAAATATTGCTGGCTTAACTATAACGTTGGAAATACCTTGGAATATTGCGGATTTTTTTTCGGAGACGGACTGTGATTGTATCGTGTAGAAGTTAAAGTGAGACAAAAAAAGTAGACTTTTTGGTGTAATAATTGTAATCAGGCCGACGTGAATCCTGTTTACGATTCCCGGATCAGGCAAGGTTTTGGTTGGACTATTCAGTTTTAAATTTCTTAGAAAATTCATCATCATTTTCCTGCTCTTGTCCCATTCTATTTGGGGTCGTTTTCTGCTTTCATTCTCCCCTATCAGACTTCGCGGCATCACTTACTCCTTTCTCCTTCATATCATTCCTTACACAATCCACCCATCTTTTCTTTGGCCTTCCTCTCGCTCTCCGTCCATCAACATTCAGATCCATCACTCTTAAAAACTATAACTTAATAAAAAAGTATTATTATAAATCAAGTGAGAATTTATTTTCACAGAAATCACTTTGATTCCACCATTGTGATGACCATTCCTATTACAAAGTAGATAAAGACAAACGCCTTTATGCATGACCATTGGCTGGTGGTTTTCTCAAGCTCGTCTCACCATATTCTACGAGGTCTGCCAAATAAATAATCTTTCTTTCTGTATTGCTCTTATATAAAAACTAAAACAAAAATCTTCGCAAACAATTTTTATTTTAGCCAATGCACTCCAAAAATGTAATTCAAAATTACGCACACAGCATAAAAACCGCGTCTTCCATGCAATAACGTATTCCAGGCGTCATAGCTCAGGTGGGTAGACCGCAAACATTCCCGCTGTGCCGTACGTCTGCAACACCCAAATTGAACTTGTTTACCGAACAATCCCGCGAGTTGTAGGAATACAATGTACGGAGGTAGCGGTTAAATTAATTTTTTGTTCGATTGTACTTGGTTTTAGTAGTGTTTTTTGTTTAAATTGGCGTTTTATAATAAAAAGATTCGGTTTTTTTTTTATTAGTGCAATGATCGTGACTTGATGATCTTGTTTGCAGAGTTAAAACACTCATAGATCACACAAGATAGACACAGTCACGTTTGGTAGGAGTAAGGGAATACTTAATAAGGCTAACAAAACAAAACAGTGTTTATTTAAACTTTTAACGAGAAACATATCACTTGGGTACTAGCCCAGGATTGCGGATTGTTCGAAAGAGATACCGTATACGACTTATATTTTGATTCTTTATACAATTTTTTTTTTGATAATGTCTCTCTTTCATTAATAACTACTAAAATTGCATGTATTTTTAATAGCTTTAAGAGTAACTAGTGGAAGAATGGAACTTCCTAACACAAGTATATTTTAGGTAAATGGAAATTCCTGAAAACATAATTATGTGGATATATTTTTAAGTTATTGAAATAGGCATTTTATTTTATTTAGATACCGCGGCCCCGAAACATAAAGGGCAAAAGAATTAACATGGGTGGGTTTTAGTCAGTAAAAGTCTGACAGGGGGGGGGGTTTGTTATTTGATGAATTCCCTCCTTTCCTTTACTAGTGAATTAATTTTGACTTGTCACACATTCCTGCCTGAGATGGTCAATGCACATGATTTTTACACTTCATATGATTTACTTGCACATCTTTTTCCATTGTTCTTACAAAAGTTTATTCTCAACATGTATGATGTAACCATAACCCATTACATTTTTTCCGTTGCAAAATTTACTTAGTCCTTGTAGACGACATAGGTGATAAAGATAATCCTTAGGTACTAATATTATAAAAGCGAAAATGTGTTTGTTTGTTACACCTTCACGCCTAAATGGCTGAACCGATTTTGATGAATTTTGGTACAGAGATAGTTGGGACTGTTTTTTTATAAAAATTGAGAAGATGGAAAGGGAAGGGGAAGATTTTTTTTTCGATCATTACATGGTTTAAAGTTAGCTTTAGCCCAAACTAAACTATGACACAGGGACGAAGTCGCGGGCGGAAGCTAGTCATAAAATACAGCATTCTCTCAAGGTTTTTTTTTATAGCATCATATTAATAGTTTTGAGTTTATGATATGAAAGTACCGAATATTATGTAAATGCCAAACCAACAAAATTTTAATAAAACTAATTTACAACAAGCGGTTTAAACATTTCATTCATTATAAATTAGAGTTATAAATTTTGTGTTAGATCAACTCAATTTGTGAATTGGACGTAGTTCTATTGAACCCACAGTCATTTCTGACAGCTTGTCAAACAATATATAAATTGTTAGTCGCAAATTTAACAGGGTGAGCCACAATACGACTATTTTAGTAGTTGTAAAATCAAACGTATTTACAATATAATAGGAATAGATTTATATTTTCAGTAAACGTTTATTAGTTCATTATATAAATATGAAAACTAGTTTATATGTTTTGATTAGCAGAAGGATTCTAATTAACCTTCCTGACAAGGGGTATCGTGTTAGGTAGACAGCCATGTAAAATACTGGTAATTATACCCGACTGTAGGTAAGCCTAAAAGGAGGGTTATGTGTTTGAGGACATATGTACATACGTATCTATATGTGTCTGTTTCTTCGTCTCCTCGGAACTCCTAAACATGTGAACGGATTTGGATAAATTATACCTTGTTCTCAAAAGTTTAAAGCATATTTTCATAATGTTATGGTCAAATGTTTTGATTTTTTATCTATATCAGGTAAAATAGAAGCCGAACACTTGAAGCATCCCCTACTGTTGTATATAATTATGATCAACAACAGCAACACGTTTCAAGGCTTACGTGTTGGTACCTAAAGTGTCTGCCCGTTTACGGAGATACACATACGAAGATTCTATTACGATTGACAGGAAAATGAACCAGAACTAGCTTTTGCCCGCGGCTTCGCTCGCGTTAAATTTGGGGTAACACAGTTCCCTTTTCCTGATTTGCAGGTACCTGCTACCTGTAGTTTTTCCTTCTTTTCCCTCTTTCTCCCTCATTTTTCACTTTAATCAAAAAAACAATATATATATTCTCCTTTCTATTCTTTCTCTTTATACTCATTTCTAGTGTTGCCCAAATGCAAGAACAAGACGAGACTTAGCCAGTCTTGGTCTTGGTCTTGCGCCAATACACCTGGTCTTGGTCTTGGTCTTGCGCTCCCAGTCTTGGTCTTGGTCTTGGTCTTGCAGCAAGAGTCTTGCAAGTCTTGCAATTACCTATTAGTCTATTACTATTTATTAAAGTTTATTTTAAATCTTAGAAAAACGTATTAGAATTGGAACATTGTGAGCTTGAATTAACATAGCCATAGTAAAGATCAAGCAGATTAATAAATTACTGAAGATTTGATAAGAAATTTGAAAAATCAACTGACCTATATGTCGTTTTTCATGGAAGTAACTATTTCTTAATAATAATATCTTTATAATTAAGAAACAGTTACTTCCACATTCCAATTTGTTTTTTTACATGTCTTAGCAAATAAGCTTACATTTGCTAAAACATGTAATAAACAAATTAATTACAATAACTTGACTGTATTTTAAAGAATAATATCTGTCTAGAAAGATTGAACCCTCAACTTATATGAAATTTAATATTGCGTGATCATTATACTGTATTCATTTTCATTCTAAGCACTCTGAAACTTATTTATTCTTTGGAACACCTGTAGGTACTCTTAAAATTCGAAATTATTTTGCATGAGTATACCTACGCCCTGTGGCGGCCATAAAATAGTGTCAAATGTTGTGATTTCGGCGCGGCGGCAACGATTGTTGTATATGATTTCAAAAGAAGCCCGGCGCGTGTATCATAACCATGTACTTCCGAAAAGCGGCAAATTTCTTTGAGAAGTAAGTACAAAACCTTTGATGCCGCATTATCAAAGTGCCGATGATTAAAACATAACTATGCATGCACTCAGTTTGATTTTAATGGACATTTTTTTATTCGCTATGTAGGTATGTTTATGGTATTAGTCGTAATGCGCATAGGTCCAGTTTTTCATATTCTTTGATACAGTTTTTTGCGTCTCATAGAATTCCTAAGCGTACCTATACACCGAACTGTTACACCTAACTACTCCGTGAAATAGCGCTAAGTCCTAGCTGCAAGACGCAAGAGTCTTGCAGGCTATGTCTTGTTCTTGCTCAAGTCTTGCACGGTCAGTCTTGGTCTTGCTAAAAATACGCGGTCTTGTTCTTGGTCTTGCAAAAACGCAAGAACAAGACCAAGACTGCAAGACCAAGACTGAATTTGGGCAACACTACTCATTTCTCACTTTAATAAAAAAAAATAATGTATGTCCATTTCCAGGGTCTCAACGATCTCTACGTACTTAAATTGGTTCGGTTTAGCCATTTAGGCGTGCGGTATAACAAACAAACACTTCGCTTTTATAATAACAAACAAACACTTCGCTTTTATAATATTAGTCAGGATTTGTTTAGCAGTATTTTAGTGTAAATTTGTGATATAACAAAATACTCGTCAAATGTAGTTGATAATTTAAAAACGATTTTATGCACATAGATAATACTCATTGAATTAGGCACCTAAAAGTTGCTTACCGACACACTCCGTGGAACATTTTTGAGTTGCTCACTAAATATTTTTGTAAGTATTAACAAACGCTTCCTCACATATTTATTTAACGGTCTAAATTAACTTTTCGGAAAATACCCATTGCTTGTATAACGAACAAATAATATAGGATGTTCCTCGGAAACGAACCGTTTACACACTTTGTAACCCAATGTAAGCTGTATAATACCTACTGTGTGTAGACTGAAATTAATTTTACATTGGGCCGGAACCGCCGCGCCGTAGGGACCGAGTGGCGCGCAAGTAATTATAAAATTCATTCACTCACCTCATTTTGCTCATTCAAAATATCTAGGGTATAATATTCTTGTATTTTGGAGTAATCGCAGCGTTTCTGTTCCTTTATGCAAAGATTTGCCTGTGTTATGGTAACTGCTTATTACTAAACATCATCATACCGTATTCGTTATTTTTGTTGGTGGAAGAAGCTGGTGATAATATTCAACGCCATCTAGGGACGGTAACTTAGACAATACTCCTTTATTTCTTGAGATAAAAAATGAAAATGGTTTGAACATGACACTATCCGACGTGAACTGACTCTCTTTTATTTTCTTTTCCAAGAAATATTTATTTATGGAACGCCTGGATATTCTTTTCATAATCCTATTCAGTAAAGAAGTCATAGAACAAACTTCGGTAACAAAAAATATTACTTTGACATTTTCTCATTCACATTTCATACGCCTTTAACCTCGAGGCTTCGTAAAAATGAAAGGCGGTCGTACAGCCATATGCTTAGACCGATAAATCATATCACAGACTCTTCAAACATTCACATTCAAGGCTAGGTACACATGAATGGTGTGCAAAAGTTATCTGGGGAGCATGTTGAGTACCTCACCCTTTAAAATAAATCATAATGTAATACCGCGCAGAGGGTGTGAGCCTGACGTTGCTCAATAATCCGAGCTTGCCGTATCTGGCGGCTCAGATTTCATTATCATCTGATATGTAGATGTAAGAATTATTCCGAGAGGTATTTTGTATCGGCTGGTTTTGATAGGCTCTCATTTTGATATTTTGGCTGAATATTAAAATATTGGTGGTGAAATACTTCACCTTTCTTGCCTGTCTAAATGTCTAAACCTAGCATGAGATGAGTAGGTATCTAAAGTAACAAAATTTGCTTTGAAAAAAAGTATTGTTCAGCCTTATTCGGTTTTGGCAATAGTGATTTTAGATAATTAATGTAAATTTAAATTCTGGCTGAATTATTTTATGTATTCTTTTATTACTATTATTTTGTTATGTAATGTGGGTTTTAAGAAACTGAATTTGTATTTTGTCATAATCGTATTGTCATGCCTGTCTATTTATATCTTTTATGTATAATAATATTATAATTTATTAAAAAAACAGATTTTCCTTAGTCTTTTTTGGTACCCATGTCATGGGCATGTTTAAAAATAGCTAGTCTATTCCCATAGACTAGCTATTTTTGTCAGATTCAGAATGAAGTCACTTAGCTGGTAATGCATTCCCATGCAAACAATCATCCACCATCTATTTCTTCTAAGTAACATTAAAAGCTATCCATTCACTTGTCAGCTAATCTTTCTGTAACCTACTGGCCTAGACAGTTTTCATACTGAAGTAATCTTGTTTTTCCGCTACCGAATCTAATTTCCGCAGCTTTCTGTGTAGTCCCAGTTAATATTGTTCGGTGCACTATAAAAACCAGCCAGAGCTGGAAAGTCCATTAGAAAAATAGTTCCGGCTTTAACCCAATAGGAGCACTCTATACGTTGCTCGAAATGCTAAAACTATCAAGAGTATTTGCTGCATACGATTTGAGCTAATAGTACTACGATCTGATTTGATCATTAATGTAATTAGTTGCTTGGCCAATTGCAGGCTGTACATTAAGTTTTGAATTTATGGTCAGCTGGTAAACGGATGACAGAATGATAACAACCAAACATGATAATTTGAAAAGGCTTTAAAATTTAAATAGTTCAATTCATTCAAAAAAAACCTGTGCCCCCGACTAGGATTTTCTCCTGTATTGTGGGTTTACAAATATTTAACCCGACACACACAAATAGTCAGATTTAGGACAATCTTCCCACCACCTTCTATACCTACCTGTAGATCATACAAATATTTGTTCCCAGTAGGGGTCGAACCCGCGACACGCAGTGCAGCTACCAATCGGCCAGCTACTGTGCCAGACATGCAGCTACTGTATCAAACGTAAATCATCAAACGTCTCATGCTATATACCATCATTACGTTACTAAACTAAGTTCACACTATTCTTCGTTATTGTGTTATGAAAAAGAAATGGCAATAATCCAGTTATTTTTTTATTATTTGCTTTCTTATATAACAGAGCAAAGAGATATGAGACGACAGTGTAATCCTTACTAATATTATAAAAGCAAAAGTGGGTTTGTTTGTTTGTTACGTCTTCACGCCTAAATGGCCAAACCGATTTTGATGAATTATACTATTGGTACAGAGATAGTTGGGACCCTGGAGACGGAGATAGGCTATTTAAAAATTAGATAAGGGGGAGATAGAGGGAAGAAAAGGGGAGGAAAAGATATTTTTTTTTATCATCACGCGGGTTAAAGTTAGCGTTAGCTCAAAGTAATTATGCCCGAAGCTAGTGGTATTTAAAGTAGAAAATGGTCAACATATCGTAGCATGAGTCGAAATACTAGTCTAGTACCTCCAATAATAATAGCCAACTATTTTGACATTTATGACGTCATAGACGAACGCTTCCCAAAAGCATCTGAAAGTTTTAATTGCTAACGCCATCTCGCGGGAATCACGGCGATCAATATTTTAACGAGCTCTTGAAACGTAGAGGTAGCTCGTAAACAAACGATATTAGATCTTATATGACTTCTGACCAGACATTGTTTAACCATGAAGAGTGAATGAGGTTATGTTTAAAACCTTATGAATTAGTGTGAGAATGTAGAAGTGTTTATAAGAATCATCAATCAGATGTCTAGTAATTGTTACATTTTAACTACAGTGAAAATTAATTTTCCTTGATGAATGAGACAATATGGTTAGTTTTACTTATAAAGTTAAGTTAAGGAAACTTAGAAAAAAAAATCTAATAAGTGCAAAGCAAACAGTGAATTAAAACTACAGCTACTTTCACAAAATAATACTCATCGACAAATGTTTAGCAACAGCGCCAAAAGTATCTTTGACGTTGTAAAGGATCATTGCTTTGTGAGGATTGAACATGTTGCGAATCAGAAGTTGGATTTTATCTAACTACTAGCTTTCGCCCGCGGCTTCGCTCGCGTTAAATTCGGGGTAACACAGTTCCTCTTGCGCCTTATTGATTTGTAATAGCAACGCTAAGTTTTCCCTTTTCTTCCCTCTTTCTCCCTCACATCCCACTTTTTTTAAATAAAAGTTAGCCTATGTCCGTCTCCTGGTTCCCAACTATCTCTGTACCAAAATTCATCAAAATCGGTGTAGCCATTAAAGCGTGAAGAGGTAACAAACAAACAAACAAACTCACTTTCGCTTTTATAATATTAGTAAGGATTTAATCAATGTAAACGAAAATATTGAAAGACAAACAAACAACCTCTCCAATACATATTGCCGTAAAGATCAAAGGCAAACAAAAATGTAGCAACATTCCACATACTTCGTCAGGAAGCAGTAGACCCCGAACTAAAGCAACAGATTAAAGCGATACGCAGCAATAAAGCGCTAAAAGGTTAAAGGGAAAATGTAGGTAGCCAACAATAAACGAGTTGAGAATATTCGAGAAAATTCGCTCTGCATACTGCAGTTGGAATGCGCTTACCAACAGTGAATGGGTCGAAATTAGAACATACTTTGTTATAGCGTAACAAGTTCTGTTCTAAGCACATAATGTAGCAATTTTTGAGTTCGTAACAGATTGGCTTTACGTCGAATGGGAAATAGGAGACTGAGAATATATTATCTGTGTTAGAATTGCGCTTGATTGCTTCTATTTTCTAAGTTAACTGCAGCGAATGTTTTAGATTGAATACATTTTTATTGGAGTAGACTGGATGTGGGAGGCGAGTCGAGTTCTGGTACTATTATGAAGTTTGGATTTAAAATTTAAAAAGTCTATTGAAGTTTTAGAATTTGCACTTATTCGGTATCAAGTCTCCGAATGTTTGTATCGTTACTATTATTAATAAATAAACAAACAAAAATATGATTATTCTTTTTTGTTTGAGATCGTTGTCTACTTACCCAGACTATCCTCTGGATGCTAAGTAGCCATAGTAATAACTCTTTAAATATAAATAAATAAATATAAATACATTGGGACAACTCACACACGGCTATCTGATCCCAAGCTAAGCAGAGCTTGTGTTATGGTAACCAGACAACTGATATACATACTTATATAATTTATAAATACATACATATTATAGATAAATCACACCCAGACACAGAACAAACAATCATGCTCATCACACAAAGTTTGTCCTGGGTGGGAATCGAACCCACGACCTCCGGCTCAGCAGTCAGGGCCACTAACCACTAGACCAACAGGCCCGTCGTCTTTATTGCATTGCCGTTGATTTTTCTGCCGTTGTCCCCGATAACTCCGGGTTGGTGAAATACGTTTCTTTTCCATTCTCCCCTGTCAACCGTCACATAACTCTTATTCTTTTTTAATCTAATTTGACGGTTAGCGCAGTGACTGAGCGATTGTTTGGTACCCGCATGGAACAAATACTTCTATTGTAAACAGATAGCAGTTCTAGGTTTCTCCACACAAAGAATTTCTCCACACTTTCTTTTTGCATATGGAGGAGGGAGACTTGTTTACCATTTTTGAAACATAGAAAGTAACACACTGTCTCTCTCTCTCACATAACTGTTACTTTTATTTCTTACAGTGCAGCTAGCACCCCGAGATTTCAGCTGCGTAGTCCGGAATAAAACGAAGCCTTTGTGTTAATCAAAGCTATAAGCTCTCTATATACCAAGTTTCAACCAAATCAGCCCAGACGTTTGAGCGTAAAGGAGCAACAAACAAACACACACAAACTTATGGCTTCATAATATTATTGTGATAATAATTCTTTGATGAAAAGTCTAATTTGTTTTTTAAAGACTGCCGGGAATAAATAATACAATACCCGAGTAAGGAATTCATTAGTTTCGTGTAATTCAAACTTTTACAAACTTGATATTAGTAATTGCGCACCTTAAATACTTTGTAGTAAAAGAACGTCAGTTCCACGTAAGTACAAATGAATTTCCTTTTACTGCCACGGAAACCTCAGCGAGAACTCAAACTTGTACTAGTTTGGTTTTTAGAACTTAAAGAAAGTAAGACCGCTAGCTTAGTTTCTAACATAATGTTACTAGTCTTGGTAAAGTGAGAAAGGATTGATGCTGGCCAAGATCTACATTCAAAAATTAATAAATTATTAGAAAAAAAAGTTGGTACAAAATTTACCGTAGTAAACCCTGTAAAACGGCCTAGTTAGTAAGTTTAACTTTTTTATCTACAAAAATATATGAACAACAATTTTACCTTAAAGCACATACACATTTTGCCAGTTATATTTTAAGTTCTTAGTAATAGGAGCGAGCCTATTGGCATTAACCGGGCATAAAACCAAACTCTGTGTTTGCTACCAAGAAATTCTTGAGGAAAAATAATCTAATAACACGCAACCCAATCCGCGAATCGAACCTGGGACCTCATTGTCAGCAGTCGCACTTAAAACTCGACCAAAAAGGCAAACAAAATTGTTTTGAGTCAACATTCCCTAAATAAACCACATCCGTGGGTAGCGTCAAAACCTGAACAAAAAACGCGTCACGCGATTAGTATTCAGGTGTCGTGAAGGGAGGCGCAAGACATTAACCTTTAAAAAGGGGTCAATGCGTGAAGTTTTGTCCCCTAATATCTTATTCTGGTCGACGATTTGTCGAGGGACTGTTTGGAGAGACAAATACTTACTTTGAATATTGATGGTCCACCTCATTATAAACACAATTAAAGTCCACTGATTTGATTTTAATAACAGACCTTCACTAAGTTTAGTTTTAATGAGAGAGCATAAGGTTTCCTGGGACGAGTCACGTCGATGGTCCCTTGGGTAAAAGTTGACTGAGAAATAACGAAGGTTCGAGTAGCGATGTCTGCAAATGTTTTATTTTATGAGGCGAGTTAGATCGATTCGGAAAGTGATGAGTACTTGAACTTCCAAAGAACGAATACATATTAATACTTAATTCGTATAGTTTCAATTAGTAGTAGAAGTAATCGCTAGTAACAGAACATTAAAATAAAAAAAACTGTGAGGAAATAAAATAAATAAAAATAAATATCTTGGGACAACTCACACACGGTCATCTGATCCCAAGCTAAGCAGAGCTTGTATTATGGTAACCAGACAACTGATATACATACTTATATAATTTATAAATACATACATATAATAGATAAATCACACCCAGACACAGAACAAACAATCATGCTCATCACACAAAGTTTGTCCTGGGTGGGAATCGAACCCACGACCTCCGGCTTAGCAGTCAGGGCCACTAACCACTAGACCAACAGGCCCGTCAAATACTTCCTTCTTTTTTTATTTTCTAAGATATATATTGTAATGTCGTGTAGTTTATGATTGGTCTATCTTAATATGAAATCATTATTTAATTAGCTCTTTGCACCTACCACAGTTTATCTCTGCATCGCCCAAAAGTTGACTGGTGCCATTGGCATTAAGTCCGCCTCTGTACATTGTGTGCTTACAGTATTGAATAAATATTACATGGAACACGGCAGTACTGAATCTTTCCATCACTAAAAGATTTTTTTAGAATTGGAAATCCAGTTTTGGAGATTGCCTCCAACAGATAATCCTTTTCAAATGCCTGGATGAAATCTGTATTGACTGCAATATCCAAAAGCACAGTTATCAATATAAACTAATATTTAAATTCTCGTAAAACAATGTTCGTTATCATACTTACTCCTCCGAAACGGCTCGACCGATTCCTATGAAAATTTTTATGCATATTCAGTAAGTCTGAGAATCGCCTACTATCTATTTTTCATACCCCTAAGTGAACAGCAAGGTGAAACCGCTGGGCACAGTTAGTAATTCAAAGTTTTTATTGTGTTACCATAGATAACGATAATGAACGTTATTTTGTGATCGCTTTCAGTTAACAAAGAAAGGATAATGCATACCTACTTGTGATTGATTGGGGAAGCTTTTAAATAAAAACAAAAGAAATGAAGGACGTAAAAGACAGATTACAAAATAAAATTCATATAAAACGAAGAATCGATCGGTCGCTTCCTTTCTTGTCGTAACAATAACACTTTAAAGGAAAATGTACTTCGCTCTCGTGTACACTTTACAGAAACTTCCAATGGCGAGTGACTTTGTCAGGTGAATAATAAATGCTCTGGAAGTCACCTGTGGGCTCTTATTTTTGCTGTCAGGTGAAATTTCTTGACTGTGATAAGAAAAGACACGATTAAAATACAGGGTTTATGTCTCTGACAACTGGTTTTAAGTTACATTTATAATCATTATACGTTTCTGTCTAAAAAAGAGTTGATGATTCCAATGATATCCTTACTTCTTTACTAATATTATAAAAGCGAAAGTGAGTTTGTTTATTTGTTGATTACGTTTTCACGCCTCAATGGCTTTAGCCATCGGTAAACCGATTTTGATGAATTTTGATACAGAGATAGTTGGGACCCAGGAGACGGATATAGGCTATACGAACATAGGCAAAAAAGTTGAGAAATGAGGGAGAAAGAGGTAAGAAAAGGGAAAACTTAGCATTGCTATTACAATAAATAAGGCGCAAGGGCAAAAACTACAGGTAGCAGGTACCTGCAAATTAGAAAGGGGAACTGTGTTACCCCGAATTCAACGCGAGCGAAGCCGTGGGTAAAAGCTAGTCTTACATAAAGCCAATATACGATGTATGGACTTCTACTACGTCTTGGTCAGTGACCAAAAATTAAACAACACGTTAACTTTTAATAATAAATGATTCAGAAAGCAATACTTCTAGACACGACGCGTATTTTGTTAGGAGGTTCCTGTCTCAACAGCCCTGACTACCGGTAAGTCGGACCCTGTCCGTGCTACTAGACTAATATTTTCATATTTTTAAATGTTTTTTTTTTAAGAAATACTTTAATAATATATAAATTAAGCCAACCCGAGCGAATCTACTATCTTTGGCTGAGGCACCTCGGCGTTTACAAATTGGTACTAAAAGTACAAAAAAGCTACGGTCAATTCCATTGTATTCAATTTAACATTGTAATGTCCATTTCTATCTCACATAAAGACAATCTAAAATGAATAGGCTTAATACTTTGTCGTTAACCGTACATTGAATGGGCATTTAGCGAGGCCAATCGTCTATTTTTGGCTAAGGCAGCGGCAGCGCTGTCAAACTGGTAATGGACGCAGCAAGTTTAGTTACGGGGTATTACACTTCGAACTTGTTCGTTTCTTTTTCGTTAATTTAGTCTAGTAGATATAGATAGATGGATTATGTTAATTCTATGGTCACAGTGGCAGTGTCATCGCTGATTCAGTTCAATTCTTTACTTCATCTCTCTTACATTATAACTGACGAAAGCAGTACCATCTAGCAAAGTTTTGGATAGAATTTTAGAACTAATTAAAAAACGGCCATAGTTAGTGGTGTTCTGCTGAATATGATACTTGTAAATACAACACATAATTAAAATAATAAAACAGCTATCACAATCTTTTTGAAAATTACAAACCTACTAACAGTTTGATGGATCTGTAATTGTCAAAAAACATTAAAAGTGGTTTCTTACTTTAGAACAGTTTACAAAATATCTAGGCAACATCGAAGTTTACGATTTTATTGATTCTAAAACACGAAACGCGCTCAAATGGATCGGGTTGCGACCAGTAATAAAGCGGCACTAATTTAGTACCGATCTTCACGTACAATGTTACACACATGACTCGGGATACAAAAGCCGATGCTTGCTTTACGAGTATGTACTGACAATACCAATTTTAGAGCCTTGTCGAGTTGCAGTAGTTACTTTCATTGTTCGAATTTTATGATGCTGCCGCAGTTTGAAATGTGCGAACACTGTCATAAATACATACAGTTTGAGAGCAACCTCATCGAAACTTTTTAGAGCACGTTCCAATGAATTGTAATACTGAATCTTTCTAGAGTATTAATGTTTTCCATCGAAGTCAAATTACTAGTACATTTCCAATATTTTGTTTGAAAGTAAAAAATATATTTAAATTAACTAGTGGCGTCGCGACAGGCCTTGTAAGAAATAATAGGATGAGCTGGACAAGACCAACGGTCAGTGGTCCACACTAGCCATAGAGCGACAGATTTGGAAGTCATGGGTGGTAAAGCCTTTGCGCAGGAGTGTGATATCACGGTAACGGTAACTCGTGAACTATGAACAAGAGAGCAGTGGACAAGATAGATATAAAAGAAATTGATAGAAGTTTGGATTGGTTAATACAGAAGTCTATTAATCGACACATGACAACTTAAATGAAGTAAATAAAATCAAGAACGGTACAAAGAGAATAAATGACGTTAGTGTTACATGACGTGTTTATTTAAATACAGCAAAAAACATGGATCAAACAAAGACACTACTGATAAAGAACGTATTGATTGTAGGGAACAAAACCCGGATTCCTATTTGGCAGTGGTCTATGCAAAAAGCCATCGTAATACAAACCTGCTAATGGCCTAAATTCACTCGACGTCAAAAACATTTCCCCCAGTGAAGAGAACCTCGTCCATCGATCATCTCGTGGCGGAGGCAAAGGTGATTCATTTGTATAAGAATTTGTCGTAATTGATACCTGATCAATCTCTCCATTGTGGTACAGAGCAGCTGGATAGGGCCCTTTTATTGTTCTGTCAGTCTCATTTGCTGATTGAGATATAGTAGTATTGTCTGAATTTTCGATGGCCTCAGTGGTATTTTCTTTAGTTGTGTTTGTATGAGCAGTTACTGTAAAGTTTTTCCATTCGTCGTCTAGAAAATGTGGTAATAGAAAATAGTTTGGTGGACCGTCTGTTATGGTTATCGTGTTTACTACTTGATCATTGTAGACTTGATTTGGATATAGACCACTAGCTTCAGTACTAGTAAGATCTGTAACATTCTGGAGAGTATGTTCTGTTGTACTAGTTGTATCAACCGTTATATTATCTTGAATTGCGTTCTCCATTGTATTGTTTTCAACTGTCATCGTTTTGTCGTCATTTGTTTTGATTTCACTGACGTCACTTTTACCAAGACTTCCTCTGTTCAACGCTTGTCTGAAACTAACTTCGATGTCATTGCTTTCTTCATTTACTTTGGTGTTATTTAGTATAACTCGCACTGGTATAACTTTCTTGAATATTGCACTATTTTTGTCGAAGTTTTCATCATTGATTAATGGTTGATCATTTGTAGTTTGTTCTTTATTTGCTTTTGGCACAATAATTATAGGCGATATTATAAATGCTGGAATTTTCAAGTTCTGACCAGGTTTAAAGCCTTGTAAATAGGCCAGTACAGTCAACGGTCTTTTAGTGATATGCTTATTTTCACCTTAAAACAAAGACAATAGGTTATGCAACGAAAAAATATTTTCTAAAATATGTAGTTTTTTTAAATAATAACTTACATAACACAGAACCGTAAAGTAAAAACAATGTAAGGCACAGAACGTGGTTATGCATTTTGCGGAAACTGATGAACTAATGCGTTACGAATTGGATGCTAATGTCACAGTACCCTTATGTGTGATAATATTGTAATATGTATTGTATAGTGTACGTAAAAAAGTAAGAGAACTCACAATATTATTTTCAGTCTAGATGCAAATTAAAACTTTAATGCAGTAGGTATATTGATTGAATGGAACAATTTTGCCAATGCATTGTCTTTAATTATTCTATATTTAAATATTTTATATTCTATATTTTTTGAACACAGTTCACAGAAAATATTTCTCGAGTTCTTGCAAGAAAAAAACATTAAATAATTCTAATCAAAACTTACATAAATAACCTTTTTACCACAGACCGATCAAAAACACCATTTCAATTTCAAAATAGACGCAAGACATCCAATTTTCTTATTAAAATGTTTACGTTTCATCTGTTCTCATCAAACTTAATCTTATAACCCTCCGCGCGTATACTAAGTGAAGTGAAATCGAAAATAAACATAAACCACATCAGAATGCGGGCTCGTCAAGCCAGCATTCAACTCCGCTATCATTCTTTCACATTGTTTATCATTCGTGTTTACAGTTTCTAACATAACAAGCATTGCTGCAATAATAGTGTGAAGTGGAAAACTTTCCAACAGAAAGTTTGATGATATTACTCCGCATAAGTTCTTGTAATAACAAGAATATTTTGGGGTGTGTAACTTTACTTGCCTACTTGTTCAACTTATGTTAATGTTTCAAGGGTTACTTGAGTATCACCAGCTTCTGTTATATTCTTAGAACTTCATAGAGCATTACTAATGCCTCAATCCTGTATGACCATGTATTTAGATAATGCAGTCTTACTACTTAGCAAAATCTTTTGCTACGTATTATTCTTGGCACATTTGCACAATATCAAACTACAAGTGCCTGGTAGAGTCTGGAACTTGCTAAAGGCTCATTTAAGGAGACGCGAAACGTCGCAAAGCACGTGGTGTCGCGCAGTTTGCAATAGATTCAAACATAATAATGGTGTTTACGGAGAAGTGATTTTGCGCTCGTGTGCTTGAACTGCAGCGTTATTTGCAGTGCAGTCGATGACTGATGGGCCTACCAGGTTCTATGCCTGCCAGGGCTGCGGGTTAGTTCGAGAGATACCGTCCCGGAATACAAAAGGCAAAAGAAAGAACATGGATGGGTTTGATTCATGATTTAAGTCAGTATCGTTCCGCTCCGCCCACACCAAATCGAGTCATTTAATAATTTCCCATCCAAAAAAACCGGTTAAGGGCGAGTACGCTCCGGGCGCTACGAGGATTCCGTACAAACTTGCGACATTTCAGACATATCTTTTGACTGCATAGACTTAAAAAGTTGTAGATTTTTTTCACAGCACAAAGGGACCACAGAGTTGAGTACCTATATGAGTTTACATCTACGCGTTCGCAAGATAAAGGGTTGATAGAAAAACAGACAGAGATCCCAAAAGGGTGCCATTTTCTTTTTTTTTAAAGGGCACAACACGCGCCAAGTAACGTTAATTTCAGTTACGTCATCAAAATATTTACCAAACAAGTGTGTGCTTAACCTGTTGGTCAAGACTTAAACTGCCATTAATATTAAATGCATCAATTATATTCAAAGGTACATGAAATAATACACTTAGGTGGGACCGTAAAGCTTGCGGGTAAGCAAACAAGGCGACAACTTCGTCAAGGCTGGAAGTAGCAAGCAACAGCATCCAATATTCAAAACAATCGTGGTCAATTTCGAATTTCGTAAAGGAAACTTTATTTTGACTTTACGTTAGGTTTCAGCTAAATAATTAACTAAGTACTCTAAGGTTAGCAGAGGACTCTGCCAGGGCCACTGCCTTGCCGGAGTTGCGGGTTCGAAAGATATACTGCGACCCTGGAACATAAAGGGCAAAAGAAGGAACATGGGTGGATTTTTATCAGTACAAGTCTGACAAGCCGCCCCGGGCACCAAATCCGTAAAAAAAATGTTCTATATAGAGGTATAATTTACATCAAACCCTAAATAAGGCAGACTGCTTATAGCTACAGTCAAATTAACAGATAATTTTGAATTTAGAGTAATTTTCAAAAGTGTAGTTGTTTCATGTTGACGGGTTCTGATCGTTTTTATGCTATGTTAAAGTGTTGTCCATTATTTAAAACGTAACTGAAGTCGCTGAAGCCCTTTAATTGAAAGTTTGACATTCTGCAGTACTGCGTGTCTTTAAAAGTGATAAAGAGTAGCAGTTACTTTTTTTTTGCTGATGAGAAATCATCAAAATAACAACCCATGTTCCCCTGTTTACACGCAACCCCGGCAGGCGGTGGCCGTTGCAAGCCCCTCTGCTTACGTTAGAGTACTTAGTTCATAATTTAGCTGAAACCTAACGTAAAAAACGTACGATATTTGAAATTAACCACAATTGATTTCAATATTGAATAGTGTTGCTCGCTACTTCCAGCCTTGACGAAGTTGTCGCCTAGTTTGCTTATATATTATATGATGCTTCTGATATAAAAATGATTTGATTCAAATAATGTCTACACAAGGCTTCCTTCAGGTTACAATGCTACCTAATCTCACAGTCACACCATTAAAAAGTAAACAAAAGATTCGAGCATAACAAAAGTATAATCAAGAACAGACATCGATGACAGGTACAAAGCAGCTATTATTACGAGTTTCCTTGAAATGAAAGTGTTTTCCTTTATTTCGTTGGGCTTCACTGAAAATAAAATATCTTTTGAAAAAATAATATCAACTCCTAAGGGAAGCGGAGGTAGCTACAGATGACAGTTTTAGAACAAAGCATTTTTTATCTTCGTTGATATGTATATGACCGAATTTACTTATTCACGATAAATAAATGGAGCAGTGTGTTTTGTTGATTTTATTAACCATAGTAGTAATCTTCAATTTGTTGAATATAGTCCAGGCTACCATGATAATAAATTAAAACTAAATTAACAGTTTATTATCACACTAGCTTTTGCCCGCGGCTTCGCTCGCGTTAAATTCGGTATAACACAGTACGTGCTACCTGCAGTTTTTGCTCTTGCGCCTTATTGATTTGTAATAGCAACGCTAAGTTTTCCCTTTTCTTCCCTCGTTCTCCCTCATATCCCACTTTTTTTTAAGTGGGATAGAAAAGGAAGACAAGGGAAAATTAAGCGTTGCTATTACAAATCATTAAGGCGCAAGGGCAAAATCTGCAGGTAGTAGGTACCTGCAAACCAGGAAAGGGGAATTGTGTTACCCCGAATTTAACGCGAGCAAAGCCGCGGGCAAAAGCTAGTGTAACCATAAATTCCTAATAAGCATAAAGCTGTTTTTGTGCTTACAGAAACTATAGAGTTTCTCTAAGCACAAACTACCCCAAGCTACCCCAGTAATAAACCAAGCAACAATGTTTCAAGAGTCTAATAACTCAGTATTTGGGTTACGTCTAGGTCTAGGCACTAAAATATATGCCCCAAATCAGTAATGAAAATTGGCAACACATGTGCAAAAGGCTTTTTCTTTCGTCGAGATTTAAATTATAATATTTTAGGCAAGTTCGTGCCAGATGATCTGTTCTGAAAAAAATCTTTGCAGGCTTCGCAGATGCGCTGATCTACTTTGTAATTAATAAGAATCTAAAACTTAGGGATTTTTTATCTTTTGTTGTAACTAGACAAGGACCACTAGCAGGCGCGTTAGTGTTCCACGCGCGCCTCAAAGAGGTGTCAGAAAAGCAGAGGGGACTGCCAGGGCCACCGCCTGCTGGGGTTGCATGTTGTTCGAAGAAGATACCGCGGCCCCGGAACGTAAACGGCAATAGAAGGAACATAGGTGGGTTTCGGTCAGTACAAGTCTGACACTCCCCCCCTCCCGCTTCGCCCAGAGCGGGGGAAGTTATTTGATGATTTCCCTATACGCAATAAAGGCCCACTTGCAAGATCGGTAGTACTTGGAGTTGATGCCTATAAGGATATATAGAACAGGGTGTAAAATTCTTTATTCTCAATAAAAAAATCTGATGACAACTGCCCGCCCGCCCATAAAGAAAAACCCGACAAGTATTTTTTGTGTATGGCATCTTGCAGGTCATCCTATGAGTCATCTGTCATCGGTCATCTGATTATCTGGGCAATTCTGTGGATGATAAACTAAGTGAGTAGAAGCTAAGGGCAGGCGCCTCGGCCTAGGCTTATGTAGCTTAGGCTTAGGCGGAGGACAGCAAAGGGACGGCCTGGACCTGAGTGGTACAGCAACTGCTGTTTGACGGATTATTTATTTACTCTTAAATCGCTAATAACTTTAAAAGCGCGATTCAGAATTTTAATGTTAGTTCTTCATTTGTGACGTAGTTGGCGCTGTAGTACTTTTTGTACTGTAGCATTATTTTATTGCTATCATTGTATCGACAGTTCAATAACGCTTGTACTATGTAGCTATAGTATCCTTCTTCATACTATGCCGCTACATTAACATATTTTACCTACATTAGCCCGCAAGTCAGTGAAAACTAAAAACAGTATAAGCTGGCTTCGCCTTCTGTTGAAACTTCTTAATACCTAATCTAATAGGCCCGCAAAAGGTCCAAACTAGCACTTTAATTATAGGCTATTTATTGAAGTTTGAATATGTCCCATTAGCATCCCGCTTTACTGTCATGTCACTCTTGCCGTAGCGACTGGAAATATCTTTTTATTTCATTATCTGTCTGCCTACCCTTGTTTCCAAACTATGTTTTAACTGACTTCCAGTTTACGACAGTAATATACTGCGACTGCTTGTTTGATCTCAACAACCTAAATACTTGGGTAAGACTAGTTGCCAGACTATCGAATTTTCGAATACCTGCAACGTCTGTCAAAAATTTTCCCATGACGACCAGAACTAACGGCTTCATGAACTTTTTAAGATGGTGGTGTAATGGTGATCTCCAATCCATGGAACGACCTTGACAATCACTGCTTAACCAAGAAGATCACCAGAAATCGCTTCCTATAATCTCATTTCAAACATACCTAGACACTTCAACCAGCCCACACAAACGCACCAACAATATGATGACGCAACGCACAATTATAAAGGCTTTGATATCCGAATTTTCGAAACAGAATGACAGAATACAACGTAGGAGTAATATGCGCTTATATTACGCGAAGGGTTCCGTTATATCCGCCGACAGAACGTCGCTGGAGGCTCACGTCATCTGTCGTTCTTGTGACGTCAGCATAACGTCACATTCGCAAGATTATTAAGCTTTATTTATGATATCATATAAATCAGCAGTTTGACATAGACAACTTTTGGCGTAATAGTACAGCCTAGAATTTGGGGCAATTAAAACGTATTAATTTGTGTTTTATCGTCTGTTCATACTGATAAACCTTTTTTTGGTGGTAAAAATAACTTTTTTATCATTAGAAAACGATTTCAACACAACTAAAGCATCACGTCTGAACCCCCGAAGAGTAAGACAGAGGTATATCATAGAGTACACTCATATTAAGCTAGCTATGTTCAGGGGATAAGACACAAGGACAGACTACTCCATAGTCTGTCCTTGTGTCTTGTGTCTCATATATTTCTGCCCAGTTAATGGCAATTGGATACTACAGAGATTTTTTCATTTGACAAACCCAATATTACTGTTCCACGCACTAAGTGCAGAATATAATAACTGTCTTTTAATACATTAAATTTCAATGAATTTAAAATTTCAGAAACAAGTCCAGCAATCAACACTTTATCATTCTGTTACCCGTATCCCAACTTATTTATTTGGGTAAGAAAACAATAAGCTGTACATGTGCTTGCTTCTTCATCCCTGTCAAAATTCTTCTGCTCTCATTCCATCTTATTCGGGCTTGTTGCAGAATGTCTTCTTCTTTCAAACTTCTCTAAAACTCGTAATCTCATCAAACACCTCCTTTCTTGCCAAGTCATCCATATGAAGTAAATTAATAAGCATATAAATAAAAAGGCGAAGAAATGATACAAACGTATCTGTATTATTATCTCAATATTCATCCATTTGGACTCATATGATAGAACTAGAATAGAAAACAATTACCACAATAATAGATTTATCTAAAACGGCAACTACATATTTCAAACAGGTACCGATGTTTTACGCTATTTGAGCCCACCTTAGGTAGGCCTAACATAGGTATGTGTAAACTATAAATAGGCATAGCTACCAATCCCATTTATATTGGAATCCCTTCTTAGAGGCATTCGGTATAAACCCTTTATTTTAGTCTAAATGTGGTATTCATTAAATGTTTCAACAGCTTATAACGTCTACCGCTAAGCCAAAGGTACCTACCAACTTGAGTGAATTCATCTGTAACAAGAATACACACAGTTATGTATTTTAGATTCAACTGTCCAATTCGAGCCAAATATTCAAACTTGATGTGTCGCTTCAACTATTACCAAGATGAGAACTACTGTTCTGTTTTGGGAACAAAGATAGTCACCGCTAATACTTGGGTTTCTCGAAACATCGTCGTTGGAATTTCACTCGTAGTAACTCATGTGTATTTGTTGAGTAAATCGTTTATAAGGTAGAATTTATTTATTCTGAAAAACATATGAAATATATTTTGTTACACACTACATTGTAGACTTTTTGCACACACAATCATAATGTTATACTTTTAACTAGCTGTGCCCGCGACTTCGTCCGCGTGGAATAGTATTTTGGGCATCATATTTATTTTTGCAAACAACCTCCTCAGCTTTATAAATTATATAACTGTTACCCACGACTTTGTCCGCGTCTTAGCCCAAGTTCCGAAACTCTGTGAGGCTAAACGTTGAGACCGTTCAGCGCTTGATTCCCGTTGACGGTTTGCCGAAGTTCGGAAATTTAGTGAGGCTAGACACTGCGAACGTTCAACGATCGATTCATTAGCACGATTTGTTCACTGATTCCTCGTTGAGTAGCCAACCTATGCATATTTTCATCCTCTGTTTCATTGCTGCGCAAAGCTCGCAGCCGCTTTGCGGTAGCAGTCTGCCGAGAAAGCTGAGTTCTTTTTCTAGGCATTGTAGTGACGAAGAAAGAAAATAGGAAATGAAAACTTAACCAAACCGTAACTCATAATCAAGAAAAACAAACGTAAGGTTAATATTAGGATCCTAATTATTTTTACCTGTATTTGGTACTTACGTAAAACATAAGGTAAACTAACTGTGTGCTTAAACTAAAACCTAACCTAATAAATGATGAAATGATGAAATGGCGGTTTGACAGCTCATCTATAGAAAATATGTCAAACTGCTATTTTTATTCCTCAGATAAAAGTTATCTGACTATTGAATAAACAGCCCTAAGAATAATTATGTAGATGACACCTATTTACAGGTATTATCTACAACATTTTTTTTTTTACTAAACTATTATCAACCAAAATAAAATATACATAAAACAATCGTAGAGCTACACCCCGCCTCCGCGTCGCCCGCAAGCAACGCCTCTCCTCGCCCGCCGCCGCGCCGGCCAGGCGCAGCGTCATGTTTTGCACATCATGCGGCGCGTGTGAATTTTATATCGGAGTTATTTTAAAATTGTAATATCTTCTAAGATGTTCATTGAAATTAAGTGATGTCAAAGACAATTTTGTTCACAATTAAATACTGTTAATCAACAACACATTTATTTGGATAAAGATTAATATTATTATGTTGAAACAACTCTAACAAATAATTGGTAATCATGCATTAATTTTGACCAAATTTGATTACCATAAAAACGGTTCTAGTGACTTAATCTTAAAAGATAGACATATACCGTCACGGACATTTTTTTAGATCAT
This sequence comes from Ochropleura plecta, assembly GCA_905475445.1. NCBI lineage: Eukaryota > Metazoa > Arthropoda > Insecta > Lepidoptera > Noctuidae > Ochropleura > Ochropleura plecta. The sequence continues at coordinate 11,171,331 of FR997735.1, read as the reverse complement.
TTCAAGAGGAATAATTATTTTCTACATATTTTTTTGGTATCTTGAACCGTTTTCGCAGCGCACGCAACGGAAGCCCTCAAAGATGAATAATATTCCCCGTTTTTTCCACATTTTCCATTGTTTCTTCGCTCCTATTAGTCGCAGCGTGATGTTATATAACCTAAAGCCTTCCTCGATAATGGTCTATTCGACACAAAAAGAATTTTTCAATTCGAACCAGTAGTTCCTGAGATAAGCGCGTTCAAACAAACAAACAAACAAACTCTTCAGCTTTATAATATTATATAGTATAGATTAAAATCGCTGTTGTGAAATACAATTCCTGATCGATCAAATCTAGCTTTGTTATTATCTCTATAAAAATGTAATACGGACATTTAAATAAATATAAATTTATAATTTAAATATTACATTTTATAACATAACACCCGACCTAAACTGTTAGGTCTTATGATATGTCTAAATAAAAGATGGAATGGAACTCTGGAAAGATTTTTGAAAATGCAAGTCCTTTTTTTGCGGATGGGAAATCATCAGATAACTTCAGAACCCACTCATTTACTCATTTGTTCTGCCTTTTATGTTCCTGGGCCGCGGTTACTCTTTCAAACCCGCAACCCCGGAAATGCAGGTCCTTCAGTTGGGGATTCATAATGAAAATTTGAATATAAAATTGATTTTAAACCCATTATTACAAAAACCTTACCCTAGGCAGAACAGAGGACGTTGTCTGTCAAATTGATTAGTAGTTAGTTGACTCACTGCTTGCATGTATTAACCCTAGTTATTATAACTAATCCGATTGAATCACAAAACGTATAATTAAATCACCGAACGTGATTATAACAAGAAAACACCGCTATAATGATATTATAGTATTCAAATCTAAAGTAATTATTTTAGAATTCCCCTTAGCGATAAAACAAGTACGCGTAGGGGCATTAAGGCGCTTACACACGACTATATTAATAATATTACTATCGTGCTGCCAATCACGGTAGGGTGCCGATATTCTCGAGAACGAGCTAAATTTCAAGTTACCGAGATAGACGGAGTTCTATAGATATATAGATACATATATTGCTATATACGTATAGTGTTGTAGTGGATTGTAGCAGGTTTAGTCAATTATATTTGAGTTTCTCTCGTCTACTTGGGACGTAAGTGAGTTATTGAAGCTTCTATAGACTATGATTTTATGGCAATATTAAATGTTTACAATAGAAAATGATTTGGGTAAAAGATTCTTGTCTCGTTAGAGAGTTATTTAATAAATTCGTAATTTTATGTTAAGTAAAAGTTTATATCCTCTTTGGCGAAAATATATCCTTAACTATTTCGTGAGATAGTTCCTATCTGATTTCATATAATAGTCAGTTGAAGTGTTTGGAAGTTTTTTTTTGTTAAATGTGAGTCATATTGCCGTAGCCTTCTTCTTATCCTGTCGATGGCAGAATCTATTTAATATGGCCCAAATTTCGGCTATGCGAAGCTGATATAGTCACAAGATCCTCAAGTGTGCAGTTGTCAGATCATGCAGCTCAAGAAGGAAGGTGGTCCATTGTAGATACGCCGCACACACACTTGAGATCTGAGCCGTCTATGAACCGCATCCGTAGAGATTGCCTTTGCTACGGCCGACTTGGGTTCAAAGTCTATTTAGACATTTTCCAAAACCACGGCAAGGAATGCCCAGATGGAAGGCTCTCAAACAGCTCGATAATTGCTGTAGTACCTAGTATGCTAAGATAAGTAAAAGTATCTTCCAAGGATTTTCGGATTTCATAAATGACTTTCAACATTGACATACTGAAACGTTTCGGTAGCTTATGAGTTTTTGTTCTTTTGAGTTTTTGTTCTTTTGAGTTTTTGTTCTCGTTATCACAATTTTTTCGAAAAGAAAATTTAGTATTATAATTCGTTTTGTAATGTCATTTATGTAATAGCAAAACATTCAATTGTTTGTGAAGAAAAACATTTGTGAAGAACTGTGTTTACAGTTAAATGAAATGAATACCTAATACATAAGTGAATTGGAACAGAAAACGTTTTGAGATTGTCTTTTAGTAGATTTCATTACTTGAGAGTTAAATTTTCGTATTTAGCTCTACCCATAAATTCAACACAATTGTGATATCGTCACTTCTATTGTACGTTCTTATCTCGACATAAATAGCGATTTATATAGGTTCCTAAAACTACTATTTTTGGAGCTTCCTATTATTATCACTTCACCTTCAATAGAGTCAAATATTTTAGAGAGAATATTTTTCACAAAAGGTAAAACCTATCCAACACATAACTAGTATTCGTATAACTTTCTACTATTCCTATATATTCGACTGCCTTGTTGCTCGTTTGTAGAGGTCGCAAGCGCGACTCTGAGCGGTCCTGGGTTCAGTTCCCAGGTTGTTCAAAGTGTTATTGGAGTTCTTCATCAGGAATTTCTCCGTAGCAGCCAACAGGTGAAATGTGGGTGACCTCGAAGTACCTACACCTCTGACTATCCCTTCGACGATTACAAGCGTGATGTTAGCCTGTTGTAAAGGTATCTTATCGTTATTACCATAACGCCACAATCACGGTATTTAAAAGTATTTATCAGACATTAGATAACGTATTTGATTTACCAGTTCTTTTTTAATGCGTTGAAACTAACTTGACTTTGCTTCGGACTTGAGACACCACAGCTTCTGATATAAAACACTGCTGCATAACTTCCAAAGTATGATATTCATAGCCGGTCTGGATTACAGCAAAGTACATTTAAAAATACAGATGAAAAAATATTTTTAGATGTTATTTGAAAAAATATTTTTAGATACTCCACGGGTTAACCACTGAAAACCAGCGCTACGCGCGTATATAATTATTTGTATGTTCAATGTTATTTCGTGTGCTTGTCGTAATTGCAAGTAATAAATATTATTATTTCTTGTTTTCATTAGAAAACTTTTCGCATTACTGTAAGTATCGCCTTCCTATTTGCAACAAATTAACTAACCTCATAGCTAGCAAGCAACCGATAGCATAAACTATGTTTATTATATTATTAAAACGGCCAGTACCGGGTATCTGCGCTCGTCCTTCGGGAGTATTTCGATACCGATATACGCAGTTACAGACCGTACCGTAACTTGTGGTCCCTCGGCTACACTTGGTCTATTACAATTATGTTGCTACGATTACTTATTGACCCTATTATGGTTGAGGGATACCTTATTTTTTTTTTTTACGAGGAAGAGCTTGATTGGGTATTATGTTTGGTTTTGCGGACACCAGATGGGTATAACGTGGAAGATACTTTATGATTTATACACGAGAGTTAAGAAAATAAATTAATGCGGTACATGCCACAAGTGCTCACAACATTAAAGAAAGAAAAGAAGAATAAAACATAAAATTCTTTTTTTTTAACATAATATAAACACGAAAAGAAGATAATTATTGTGTGTGAGACACAATAATTATCTCCTTTTCGTGTTTAGTTTTGGCTGTGCCAAATAAACCCATTTCTGCAAACTGCCGGGCAACTGGTGTCCGACGCTGGTCGGTAACTGGACCTGCAATGGTGTGATGTGACGGACGTATAGTCTAAATTACGGTTTCTTAAAAACGGAGCTGCAATAAGTAATTCTATTTCAAGTAAATATTTTTAATATGTTGCTGAAATTGTGAATTTGTTCTCACAAAAAGGCACCATGTTTGAGTTTCTGCGTGTTTTTCTTCAATTCCGGAACGGTAAAATTTTTATTCCTAAATTGTGTCGATCGAGTTTAGTTGGGCTCAACGTCGGAGCGTGAAAACGGAGAATCCCAATCTCTCTTTCACATTACTCCACCTTTTGTACACTGCGAATTTACATAAAGAGCCTCACTCGGTCCTTGGGGTACCTTTCCGGGTTTTCCATTTTGTGCTTGAATGCGACGTAGCGGCCGGGTCCTAACTATAGCTTGAATCTGGCAAAGCGGCCGCCTCGTTTTATTTCGATCGAACCACAAAAAGGGTTAGGTTTTTTGACGGCTGACTGTACATTTTTTGGTAATTGGAAACTATTCCTTTTATGAGGGTACTTTCGAGACCCCGGTATTGTAACCTTAAGGATATTTTAACCTTAACGGTATATTGAAAAAGGTTTATCAGGTGTTTAGTTTTTCAAAGACTTTCTAAACATTTTCAAATCAAGGAAATAGAAAAAAGAATATTTGTTTAATTCAGACGAAAATACGTTCTGTATTGCTCTATTTCGATTCCTATTTTTAGTACTCGGAGGCTGACATTCATTCACTACCATCTCATAGTTGAGCAAGGGCCTTTTACAACTACGAATGAAATACGACCGGGACTAAGCCGACGTAATCACCGCTACCCACGACACTATCGCAGAACCGAGATATAAAGAAAAAGTGTCGAAAAGTTCAAGAACATGTCCTATTACCCAGCTGAACTATTCTCACCTCCTTGCCTCGCCTGTTCGTCTCATAAAGTAAGAAAATCGTCCGCGGCCGACGATCAGTGAAAGTAATCTTCGCAAACATTCTACCTCCGGGCGGAAAACAATTTTCACTGATGTATTTTTTTGAGAGGCTCGTGTGTTCCCGCATTATTCTCGAGTAATACAAGATTGGAGTTTTTTCTCTCGTCCGTAATTCAAAGGAGATTTTACAGGGACTTTTTACTACGTCAGAAATAATTCGGACCATGTACAAAACGTCCTTTATCGGCCACAGATTCAACGTTGTGATTCCTCATGAGATAAGCTTGTAACCACATTTCTCTTCCCAACACTATTTGGTTAATCCCAATTTTCAACCAAAAATTGTGAGCATTTTTCTGTGAAATGATTTCTCAACTTTAAGTTCGCAAATAAGACTACCATATATTTAACACGAAGATTAACAGCTTATTTTATTAAAGATATTTGTTGAAATCTGATTTATTTTACGCTTAATACAGGTGCCAGATGTCTCGCAAATCTTTTATATTAATATCAACAATTTAAGTTAAAATAAGTTCTTCTTTAAAAAGCTTCAAGAAAATTATTGAAATATTCAAGATAAAATAAACACACTCATATTATAAGAATAATGATGATATTTCACTTCATAAATAAATAGAATGAATTGTCCCTACGGGGTGCGGTGAGCGTAGGTACTTATTTATAGGATAGAAACACAGGTGGGTTTTTGGGTCTTAGCAAACGTGTTTTACGCTGCCCTCGGGCACCCTGCCGTGACGCATTGGCGGCCGGAGACCGTTAGAGACGCCAGCATACATAACTTCCCACCGTAATTATTGTGGGTGTTAAACATAAGTTGAAAGTCGGTCAGTCTGCTGTGGTTTAGGCCGTAACTTTGAGGATATAAGTCTCGCTAGTGCTGTCCTAATACTGTCTGTAGCTACAAAATAGTGTTAATTAGCTAAACATACAAATCGACTTCAGAAAAGTAAAACAATTAAGAGAAATAAGGAGATGTTTAAAGTTGGTTGATATAATTCCACAATCTCATAGTCATACATAATATCACTCGCCCCATGTAAAAGGGGGTGAGCCCATTGCCATCAACCAGACACTTATCTTTACTTCGGGTTGCTACTGGGAAATTACTGGTAAAAAACAATAACACGTTGGCCTACCTTGGAATCCAAACCAGGGGCTGAAGAGAAACAAACAAGGCAATTCCCCTGTTAGTAAATTATGTAGGTAGTCATATTCCCAAGTTCATGTTGAACTTCTCGTTTTTACACATGACGCGCCCGAAATATCTTCGAAATGAAATTCTTATAATTTCGTAAACGAAACATTTTCATTACTCAGGTAAATTAAATAATATATCAAATGAAATACGCCGTGTACGATTATAAAGCAAATATTTACATTACCCGACCTTCTTCGGTCGAGGTATATAAAGAATTTTCAACATAAAATGACTGAGATTTTTCCACGTTTTAACTTGATTAACTTTAGTAGAGCCATCTTGAAAGAAATCAATTCTATTTTAGCCACAGTTTTTTGAAAATGTTGTTGGAATTTGTCTAAAATTTAGGATATTATCTAAAAAAGTTGTTAATAGTATCCATTTCGAAATTCTGATATTATAACAATCTGCGGCCGTGTGACAACGATATATCTAAAAAGAATAGAAAAAAAAGGTTATTACTTTATTTTTCTCCTCATCTCAACCACAGAATTGCATAATGATAATTCCATGTTGCGTGCACTTTCTCGCTCGAGCAAATGAAGGTTCTAAACGACAGAACAGGACAGAAGCATAGAAAAAATCTTTTGGTTATAATCATGACTGATTAACGGTTGGTGAACTTCTGCAAAGCTGCTTCTGAGAGGTCTGGTGCGTAGTTCCCACAACCGGCGTGTGTGTGATCATACCAGATGTATGATCATGGACAAACCAAGAGACTCTATTTTATTCGTCTACCAGCCACGTTTTTATTTGATTAACTAAAGATCATGGCTGGTGGCGTTTTATAGTTCCCCATGGGAAGAGTTGGTGATTTGATGTATAAACTAACTTGTGCTTGTATGGGGTACGGTACTTACTCCACGCTAAACGGAATCGTAAACCATGAACCGGGATTATATTTTGAAATTAAGTGAACAAAGCCATTCATCCCACTTTACAAAAGTTTACATATAGAATGCCAGTAAGACGCTAAATAGTTTAATTTCTATATTTACCTCTTTGATACAGACTAGTCTCAATCCCATAAACAACTAATTCAGTACATTCAACATTTACATTTATATTTCTAAGTTCCGTTGAAAACATTTCGCTGGACAGCCGCACTTCAGTTTGCTCATCATATTTTTTCTTTTCCGTTGAAAATGAAGCTAGCGTTGGCAGCCATTGTTGTCTTTTTGCTTTTAGTTTGTGTTTGCCCAGCGTTCAGGTGTTGACTCAAAAATATTGCAACGGTTTTTAGTGAATGAAACATCGGAAATTGAAATCATTTTCTTGTAGCGAACTTTGTTCTGAAGCCCTTTATTTGTAGAAGGTAGTCTGCGATTGTTTTTATTGATTTGGTTCAGTGTGTGGTACAGAATTGTGACATTAGGACAGATCTCAGCGCTAAACCTTTTTCAAGCTATACACATTCATAAAATATCCAAAGGGTTGGGCTGATGTACCATACCTTTCACAACCTGGTTTTTTTTTAAAGTATCGTTTTGAATCCAATAGATACATAACACAATATTGTATGTATTCATTTATTTAAGATAAAGTACGGCCAACGAGAAGCGATACGAAAGGTCATTAACCTAAAGAACAACTGTGGCGTTGACAATCTAATATTTATCTCTTTCCATCTTGTGCCTTTATCGTAATGTCTCGTTCTCCCGGCAAAAACATGACAACGTTAAGACGGGTTCGCCAACATTCGGGCGGCCGTTTTAGATGGGGTTTTAGCATGGGTTTTGTTTACATTTGGTATCGCTTCTCGTTGGCCGTACTTTAGTTAAAAAATCCTTACTTACTAATATTATAAAAGTGAAAGAGAGTTTGTTTGTTTGTTACGTCTTCACGCCTAAATGGCTAAACCGATTTTTATGAATTTTGGTACAGAGGTATAGATATACATACATTTCTCACTTTTGTTTTAAAAAAAGTGAGAAATGAGGGAGAAAGAGAGAAGAAAAAGGGGAAAATTTAGCTTTGCGATTACAATAAATAAGGCGCAAGGGCAAAAACTACAGGTAGCAGGTACCCGCAAATCAGGAAAGGGGAACTGTGTTACCTCGAATTTAACGCGAGCGAAGCCGCCGAAAAAAGCTAGTTATTTATATAACCCGTGTATCAGGGTCACCAAAAAGAAAATATTGTAATAACCTGCTCATACGCATTTTGTTTTTGTATTGACTTTATAACATTTTAAAAACATACAAAGTAAAATAACTTCATGACAATGGCATTCTAAAAACATACCATGGTAAAAAAAAAACAAAAGTTAATAGCAACATTCGAAAAGAATTTTCACATGTAACAACATTCTGATTAAAAGTGCCAATCCATATGTTTGGACACGGAATTTAATTACAACATTTAATTTCAAAACATCCTTTCCATATTTTATTTCGATGCAGCTTTCCACTTTATTAATTTTAGTCGGGACAACAGTGTTCTTTTATTAGGTCAACGGCGGAGAGCTCGGAATGAATCCGGATCATTGATTTCCCTGGCGCCTGGTAAAACCAAACGTGCCTTTATTTAAATACTGGAGTCTGCTTTGTCGCAGCATTGTAGGCGTTCTTATAAAATTGGCTGTATTGTACGACTTTAGGTACAACTGGTTATATATAGCTTCGGATCTGTTACGCCTCATGGCTATAATATGAAAGCGGCACGAGTTTGACATTTGGCATATGTGGTGGTGCTTGGGAGCGGTATTGGTACTTACCTTGAAGGTCATAGATACCAAAATGCAATGTGCATGATTCACTCTGATATCCTAAATATCGAACAAAGACTTTTAGATAATTGCATCATATGCCATAGTGGTTTAACTAATCTACGTACCAAACATAGGCGCTTTGACAAAACAACCCCTGAATAATACGTCATCAAACCAATGTACTTATTATTCATAATTATAAGGCCCATATTAACAGTATACGCTGTTGAATAATTTATAAAGACAGGTACACACGACGGCCTACATTAATCTACAGCTAAGATTGTTCGGCGGACGATAGTATTATAATATTCGGTATTTCATCAAAATATCATCCTAAACAAACGTATGGGCCTAAACAATATACATTATTCAGCAACTAAATATGACAGAACCCAACAATCAGGCGTTTGACTCCAATATTCGTATAATTTCGTTACCAAGGCCCGAAGCTCAAACCTATAATTATTAAACCACCAGTTAGTGGAAGTTTAGTTTAAACTTCCATTTTGATTGCTGGTTTTGTGACCGAAAGTAGCCACGAACAAATAGAGTCCACAAACTGTTGTTTAAGTAGCAAAGATTTGTTCATTGATTGTAGGGTTCCAATCAATTATTAATCATAATAACCTACCTAGCCCTTTCCCAAGCATATTATAGTCGGCTTCCGGTCTAACCGAATTCTGCTGAATTTGAATAAAAACAACTACTTATATGACCTACAGACTCCAGTTAGTACTAGCTTGGTAATTTTTTCACTCATTGGTAAAAAGCTATTGTTAACGCTATGTCAATAACATTATCATTCATTGTGTAACCTTTTTACTAAAAAAACAGCCGGTCAAGTGCGAGTCGAGCTCGCTCACCAAGGGTTTCGAACAAAGTTGCGACATAAACGGCCATATATTTTGACTACGTAGGACAATGTCCAAAATGGCACTGTGCAATAAAGAGGAATACACTTCTGTAACATTGATTAGCTATTTGCCAAAATCTACACTTTACAGTATAACGTGTGTATGAAGTATGTGTGTTCCATTAGAGCAAAATTATTTACATCTCGTGCCTTTGAATCCCTGCACTCAGGATTCTACACTAGAATCATTTGCTACGCTCGTGATGCATACAATCATGGGATCGTTCGCTTGCTCGAGACTCAGCTGTCGCAGCAAAAATAACTTGGCTCTCTTGTTGCACAAATAAATATTGATCTTCAGCTCTAATTAATTGTCATTGTTCAACACTAAGTAAACAAGCTGGTTATAAGCTCGACTTAAGTACAAAACTCTAATTACTGTCAAAACCATGTCAATGTTTGAGCATTGTAAGTTTTCACGTCGCGCCTACAAATTGATATCAAACGGTAATCGCCTTAGAGGTCCACCCACTTATAAGTTTACATTAAATTAATTTACTTAGTTAGAAATTGCTCGCTCGAGCGCAACCTCCGCTCGATAGCAATTCGTTAGAAATTAATTGAAACCAATATTTGCTTTACATTTTCGGGCCTATTAAAATACTAGATTAAAATATTATAACTAAAGGTACTTACAATTTTATTCAAATTATTAACCTGAAGTTTTATTGTTGGAAAAAAATAAGTAAAGTAGTTTCAGTTTGAGAATTAGTTTTTTCTAGTTGTAAATATTATAACATCACTCAAATTTATTGGAAGTGAGATGATTCTTTAATAATTGACGAATATTTTAGCTATTTGTAGATACTTGTACTTACCTATTTTTTGCGGATGGAACTGAATAAAACCCACCCATGTTTCTTATTTCTCCTTTTATGTTCCGGGGCCGCGGTATATCTTTCGAACAACCCCGGCAGGATTTGTACATACATAGAAACAATAATACGTAACTTTTTACCACGTTTATCAAATTTCCCATGCGTCCTCCAATATACTTCAGCACTAATTATTTCAGGAGGCAGATAATTATTACGATGGGAAAACAGGAGTATAAAACCGTTTTTTTTTTCAATTTATTCTTTTTTTCTACTTGTAAGCAAATGAAATCAGAACTCGGTGCCAATAATGTTTTCGTTCGATTTTTTAGTATTTAACTGTTTAGTATGTCCTAAAAAATGAGCCTACCTTTAATTTGTGTCATTACTTTGTAGAAATTGATGTTTTTATATTTTATTTCGCTAATAAGCGACAATACCGAATGGTGTAATGGTGTAAATGGTGTCGGGCATGCCTACGACCGTGAATTTGAAATGTTATTATATTATTGTATTTTTATAAAAATGAAAAAAAACATGTAAAGAACTAAATAAACAGATATTATAATATCAGTTCCAGTGTTAACATTACTCCGATACAACATTTTCCTTTCGTAGAATGAGAAAATCGAGATAAAGATGTTTAGCAATGTTTACGTTCGATAAAAAGTTTAACATCCATCTAAGGGCAGGTACTCACCCTTATTTATGCTTCTTTTCTAACTTTAATCCTTTTCTTTCTCATTGATAAGAGAGGTTTTAGCGAGTTACAAAGTTTCTAGCACCTAACTCCCTTCAGAGCAACCTATTTTTATTATTTATAAAAGTATCCAATAAAATGGTTATAGTCTCAAAGCTAAATTTAAGAGTATTTTAATCTCATTTTTGCTATTCAGTGAATAAGTTAAAGCTCTTAATTTTTTATGGCATTTTAGGGTTCCGCACCTCAAAAGCAAAAATCGTAACCCTTACAGGATTACTTTGTTGGCCGTCTGTCTGTCTAGACCCTTTATTTTAGGAAGTCGTTTGAGTATCGAGTTTAAATTACTAACCTATAAGAATAGCCCTATAAGTCTACACAATCAAACGATATGGCCGTTTATGTCGCATTCCCCATAAATTCGCGTTGACTTATAATCATGAAATTTTGCAAGAAGCAATTTCATAGAGTACCAGTAAAGGGAAAAATCCGACATTTATAGATGTTTCGCAAAAAAAAATGAATTACCAATTTTATTGCAATTGGTAAACTAACTGCAACCTATGTCAATGTATGGGGACAAAACAGTTTAGAGCAATATTCGGTACTTCCATTAGTTACCTACAAGTTTGTACGAAACCTTCGGTATGCGAGTCTGAGGCGCTCTCGGCCAGTTTTTTGTTAGTAGGTTGGTGTTGTTTAATAGACCCTGTTTTTAGTTATTTTTTAAGTTGACAATAGATTAGGTTTTATGTAAAAAACTTTGTCGTTTCCACTCTCTGACCAGGTACTAAATTATATGCAAATGCATTAAAACAGTGTTAACATCAACACACTTTCGTCAGTAAGCCACATTGCTAGTCTTATTACCACCGTTCTCTTTTTTTGCGGATGGGACATCATCAAATAACTTCCCCCGCTCTGGGCGGAGCGGGGTAAGTGTAAAATTTACTGACTAAAACTCATCCATATTCCTTCTATTGCTCTTTATATTCCGGGGCCGCGGTATCTCTTTCGAACAACCCGCAACCCCGGACCACTGTTCTCTTCACAAACAGTTTTGTGCCGGCATGAGTCATCCACCAATTTCATCTATTCTGTTTAACCAGTATGATTGAGAGATATTTTTCGACGGCATGTTTAGCCAAGTCAGAGGCCCATGGGCGGCACTCAAACTCAAACTCAAGCAAAGCATTTATTTCAATAAGACGATTACAGGCGCTTTTGGCACTAAACTTGGTTAGACCCTAACCATACGATAAAGAAGAAGCAGATCACTCCTGTTATAAATACCAATAGGAAGATAACGCATTTAGTAGGCTCATACTATTTATCCTAGAAATGAAAACTCGACAGTGTAGGAACTTTTACGACGTAGGCAACCACTAAAACTGGGACTTCTCATAAAACCTACTCAACTTTGCCTTAAATGAAATCCTTTATCTTTTGGCATAAAACAAAACTATTGTTCTTCAATTTTGTCTCGTGAATGTCTCTCTACTTTTTTTAAATTTTATTTTTATTCAAGATTATTTATGACAGGCCGTGTCGACGGCACGTTCGTGTTTTAAGCTCGCCTCAAAGATATGATAGCAAAGCAGAAGCACCTGCCAGGGCCACCTCCTGCCAGGGTTCCGGGTTGTACGAAAGAGATACCGCGGTGCCGGAACATAAAGCGCAAAAGAAGGAACATGGGTAGGATTTTCGTCAGTAAAAGTCTGACACTCGAAGTACCTGACATAGGAAGTTATTTTATGACATTTTATCTGCAAATATAACACTGTCTATCAATCAACGCCTCTTTAGAAGTAATCGGGTTATTCAATACTAGTTGTGATGGTGAAATCAACCATAACATTGATTGGCAGTCGCATATTCGGGCAAAACATACCCGTGGGTCACAGTGAAGCAACCCCCATTCAAAATTGCACTAAAGAAAATGAAACAGCACAACTTTATTTCCAACTATCAATAAATATTATCAAGATCTCGTTTCTACGAAAACTAATAAAACGGATCAAGGAGTATCAATAGCCATTCCGTAACATGAGCTCTAAAATTGAGTCTGGTCCACTAAAAACCTATCTTATCCAGCATCATAAAAATCCGTATTGCACCGGCTTTACTTACAAAATACTTTTAGAAGCACTCCAAGTTCTTACCAAGAAGGTACTCCGAACTTGGGAGTATGTTTAATAGAACCGTTTTTCTACCTTGTCTGTATTTTTTTATTATTTATGACTTAGGAGTTTAAGTAACAAGTTGTTAGTTCGCAATTGTGATGAAATTTTTCGTGAAAACGCTGAGTAAGTATTACAATGCGTTTTTTTACGAAAGAGATCAACAGTTTTGCTGACAGCAAGTGTAGTAAGTGCTGAGGTTGCGGGTTGTTCGAAAAAGATACCGCGGCCTTGGAACATATAGGGCAAAAGAAAGGGGAACATGGGTGGGTTTTAGCCAGTACAAATCTGACACTCCTGATGGGGGAAATTATTTCCCATCCGCAAAAGAAAGTGTAGTAAACAAAATAAGGCATTGTTTTTAAGATTACAAGTTTTTAGTCTAAGTTTCCGTTGTGGGGTGCATACATACGTAACACACTCAACGGAAATATCTATTATTTTGTCAATTCAACATTATTCATTGTATTTTATAATTTACTAGCTTTCGCCCGCGGCTTCGCCCGCATTTAATTCGGGATAAAACAGTTCCCCTTTCCTGTTTTGCAGGTACCTGCCACCTGTAGTTTTTGCCCTAGCGCCTTATTTATTGTATTAGCAATGCTAAGTTTTCCATTTTTTCCCTCTTACTCCCTCATTTTTCAACCTTTGTCCGTCTCCAGGGTCCCAACTATCTCTGTACCAAAATTCATCGAAATCGGTTTAGCCATTTAGGCGTGAAGAGGTAACAAACGAAACGAAGAAGGGCACGCCACAATAGTGGCGGTAAGTCCCCTCTTTGAGGAGTGGCTGGAGAGGCGTCATGGCGTCCTCACCTACCGCCTGACGCAGGTCCTCACCGGACACGTAAGTTTCGGGAGGTTCCTGCACATCATCAGGTGGGAGGAAACGCCCGGGTGTCACCATTGTGACGATCGCCCGGAGGACACGGTGGAGCACACAGTGGCGATCTGCCCAGCTTGGGCGGAGCACCGCCGTGCCCTCGTGGAGGCGATCGGCGGCGGCGATCTCTCGCGTCCGGCCCTGGTTCAGGCCATGGTCCGGAGCGAGAGGGAATGGGAAGCGGTCACCACCTTCTGCGAAGCAGTAATGCTAGCAAAGGAGGTGGCCGGGCGTTTGAGGGAGAGAACATCTGCCCAGCCCAGCCGCCGCGGGAGACGCCCAGGGCGCCGTCGGGCGCCGCGAGACGACTCCCGGCCACCGTAGATGCGGGCCTGTGGACGGTGAGCAATGGGTAGCTCACCGTCCGTCCGTCGATTGACGACAGGCCGTGTCGACGGCGCGTTAGTGTTTCACGCGCGCCTCAAAGAGAGTCAGCAAAGCAGAGGGGCTTGCCAGAGCCTCCGCCTGCCGGGGTTGCGGGTTGTTCGAAAGAGATACTGCGGCCCCGGAACGTAAAGGGCAATAGAAGGAACATGGGTGGGTTTTAGTCAGTACAAGTCTGACATGCCCCCCCGCTCCACCCAGAGCGGGGGAAGTCATTGGATGATTTCCAACCCGAAAAAAAAAACGAGGTAACAAACAAACAAAGTCACTTTTGCTTTTATAATATTAGTAAGGATTCTTGCACAGTAACAATGGGTAAGGATTTTACCATTTGCGTTTTAACGCCATTAGGGCACTGATATCTCTAAAATCAACAATAATACTATTATCCATCTCAATTACTCACGTCAAAGTGGTGGAACGTCATCTTAATTTAGCAGGATGAATTTAAGTATGTAGCTTGTTTGCTATATATAATATTTATGAACACCGAGAGATATCATCGTTTTACCCAGTACTAACTGGGTTGTAGAGGTCAACAAATACTAATTATATGATATTTCTGGTGGGAAATCATCAATGACTTCTAGGTAAAGCGGAAAGGAGTGTCAAACTTGGAAGTCAATGAAATCCATCCATGTTGGTTTTTTGGGCCCGCGTGGTATTACGGTCCACTCCGTCGTATAGAGAGGAAGCCAATATACCAGTGGCAGGACTAATCAATTAGGACGATCATCCAATCAATTAGGATGATTGTATCCTAATTTAGCTCAAGAAAAGTTCCCCTATTTCTAAATACAATCATATACATTTTCGTATTTCAAGAACGTTGTTAAAAATAGCTTCCTACTGAGCTTTCCAATTGACACACCCAGTCATCGCCCAGCTAACAAATTCCAATCATTAACGTGCAACTGTAATACCAGTATAAAAAAGGTTGTATTACAGCGAAAAAACCGCAGTATTATGAATAACAAAACACACAAAATCACAAAACATTTATGGCGCAACGGTATCAACAACGTCAATACGACCCGAAGCCACTCAATATTCTGTTGTGAATATATTTTTGACGTGCATTGTACGCCTTCATACCAGCCTGGTCCCGGGAGGGTTGAAGCTGACAGCCTCAACCAAGAGGTAATCCATTAAAGCCGCTGTAAGTCCCTACAATAACATAATATGAACAGTGGCAGCCCTAGCAAGTTTGCTTACCGTTAATGTTACCTTATTCTTCATTGTGTACAATTTTGACGGTGGTTCTATAGTTTGATGGAGGGTCAAGGGATTTATCGATGGGCCATTAGAGAGGTTTTGTAGCAATAGAGTGGCATTCTAAAAATTTATTTTCCATGTGTTTGTGGTTTTAAAATAATAACCAATTTTTTCTATCAATTTTATTGCAATTTGGTCTTAAGTTCCATTTGGTTAGGTTTTGCAAAGAAAACCTGGACGATGTTGTGAAGCATGTTTTTAGGCCCTAGCAGATCAGGTTGAACTAAAAGAAGAACCGACTATCAACACATTTATCTGATGAGAGCACTGAGCAAATACACTTAGAGAGTAAGTTCTGCAGTGTCTAAGTCTTTCACTATCTGTAGCTGTGTGGAAGTAAGGCTCTGTCCTGAGCCATAACCGTTAAGTAGATACCATAGTTGCCGCACGCAAATTTTGACATCAGGTAGTCGAGCGGGCAGTGGTCGATAGCAGTCACCTGGGGGTACCCAGGTCGATATAGTGGGGTCTGAAGTGCAGTTGTGCCACGCAACACTATATATATAAGGGCGAAGAGGATTCCTGTAACCTCATGCTATTTGTACAGCGTTTCCCAGACAGGCAGAAACTTTTCTGACGGTATTGTAAACATTGTTTGCCTTGAACGAAATCACGTCAAGTGTGAAAAGCTGGAAGGCGAAGGAGCTTCTTCTCTTCATCACATATCGCACCAGATCACAGTTACAAGAACAAGTGTGAAGAAGAGATAAAGGGAGCGTAGATTTAAATCTCCTGTTCGTCAAAAACAGTTATGAAATAATTATACAAGTTTAACAATCCTGTTTTTTTTTGTACTACTACTACGACATGAAGAGTATGGCAATGCTATGGGCGCAGCCTTAAACCGCCGTTAGGGGCTCTTGTCATACATGTGGCAACAGCAATTAAGTAAGCAGCGTACTAGCGTGATGAATTAATGACGAACAGTACAATATAATACACATGGTGTTCGCTTGTATGTTGAGTTACCGAGAACGTACGTGGCTGCCAAGGTTATTAGACAAGATAGGACGCGGCACCCGGAAAATGTAACCGTGAGAATACAATAAAGTACCTACTAAGCCTTTTTTTAACGAATGTTAAATCATCAAATAATTTCCTCGCTCTGGTCGCAGCGGGAGGGGGGGAAAGAGTCCGATTTTTACTGACTAAAACTCCCAAAAACTTCAAAACACCCATGTTCCTTATGTTGCCCTTTATGTTCAGTGACAGGCGGTGGCCCTGGCAGGCCCCTCTGCACTTGCAGAGTAGACTTAGAAGATCGATTTTTCCACAGCTCTAAGGGACCGCAGACTGGAGTATATAGTTTTCATTCCAACTCGATATAAAGGGTCTTTACAAGCAGACGGACAACAAAGTGATCCTATAAGGATTCCGTTTGTTTTCCTATTAAGGAACGGAACCCTACACAGAACTACTAACAATATTCTTATTTTCATTAACACTAAGTGGCACCTAATGCCTAACGTCAAGTGTAACTGAAAACGGGCAAACAGCAATTACCATCGGTAAAACAAAGACACAGAAAGAAAGACTAAGAATCAATGAGTATTACCCACTAAATCCGATTTTACGTATACAAACAATATTCAGCCACTTATAACATTAGAAGGTAATCCGCTAAAGCCCCTGTAAGACGGCCTACAATAACATAATGCGAGAAATAACATAACCTTTAGCCCGGCTTAAGTAACCCGCACTGTACTTACTTAGTTACCAACTTTACTTGACTTTTTTAGGATTCTCAAACTCAATAGGAAAAAACTTTGAATCCTTATAGGATTACTTTGTTGTCCGTCTGTCTGTCAAAACCATGTTTCTCGGCAACGCGTGAAGATATCAAGTTGAAATTAAAACCAACTTAATTTGTCAATGAGTACCAAGTTATAGATATGAGTAAATTATAAAAAATTAAACGCGAGCAAAGCCACGGGCAAAAGCTAGTAATTTAATATAATTACTAGCTTTTGCCCGCGGCTTCGCTCGCTTTAAATTCGGGGTAACACAGTTCCCCTTTCCTGATTTGCAGGTACCAGCTACCTGTAGCTTTTGCCCTTGCGCCTTATTTATTGTAATACCAATGCTAAGTTTTCCCTTTTCTTCCCTCTTTCACCCTCATATCCCATTTTTTTTAAATTATGTAATATGCCTATGTCCGTCTCCTGGGTCCTAACTATCTCTGTGCCAAAATTCATCAAAATCGGTTTAGCCATTAAGGCGTGAAGAGGTAACAAACAAACTCACTTTCGCTTTTATAATATTAGTAAGGAGTAAGGATAAGGATTAAAAAATAGATTTAGTTTTAACGTTTATACCGCGCACACGTGCTAGGGCCTCTGGTAGCTGCTGGTACCTACATTCTCCACAATTCAATGATCTTCAAAGACGACATGGTTGGCGTATTTTACCCTTTACAAGTGACAATGAATGAATAATTTCTTATTTTTTTATAATTTTTTGTCATAATATAAATTGTATAAAATCTGGTTCTTCTAACCTGACAGACAGATGTGTTGCTGGGGAGTTTGTTCCGCCACTTCTTCTTCCCAGCTAAAACACTAGGAAGTGGCGAAGGGCAGGGCGTTTTTGTGGGACTGTCTCTTGTAATGTGACGTTCAAAAAGTGCTGATTATCAGCCTAATTTGAATAAATGACTTTTGACTTTTGTAGTGGCTGAGCGTTCGACTGCTGCGCTGCTTGTCGCGGGTTCGATCCCAGTTCGGAACAAATATTGTATGACCTACAGGTAGTAGTTTCGGGTCTGTTTGTTTATGTGATTAAAAATGTTTATAAACGCACCCACGATAGAGGAGAAATTCCAAGTGTGGGCAACGTTTTTTTTTTTTTAAAGAAATGTAAAAAAAAAAGATTACTCATATCAAAATTCTCTTCTAGAACTTTAAATAATTTATCCGTTAGATAAATATTCACTTCATTTAAACGGGCGGAAATGGAGCCTTTGGATCTCTTTGAATCGGGAAGATCGGTCATAAATCTCTTCTTATTACATTCCAATATTAAAGGTATTTTAACGAAAAAAAAATGAAATTTATATTACAAAAAGGTTTTAATTTTCTTTAAAAGTTACGACGATTAGATCTAAAAAGTAACTGAATATGGTTTTAGTTAAATATGTCATTAAAATAACATTATATCACGCATCCACAAAGTCAGTAATCGAACAGAACCAGTAATTGAAAGACATGATTTGAGTTTGAGTTTGAAAGTGATGCTGTCTCTTAATAAGTAAACGTATTACAGGCTGGACGCATTTAGATGAAATTCAGCGCTCATATTGACCATGACCAACCAGGTCATGGTCACCTTTAAGAAAAATGTTATATCTATGCCTTCCATTAAAAATTTGTCGTACTAATATTATAAAAGCGAAAGTTGGTATATGTAAGTGGGTTTGTTGCTAATTCACGCAAAAACTACTGAATGGATTTTGATGAAACTTCACAATAATATAGCTTACATAATATCAGAATAACACATAGGCTGCAATTTATAAAAATACACTTCTGGACTCATCTATTGGCCCACCTTGTATTTTCAGTTTCGTTTGGTCCTAGCTAAAATTTTATATTAGGTCGAGCAAAAAGTTTTTATGCAGTTTTTAACCTGGCACATTCACAATTTCATTCAATAGTCTTTTTTTGAATTTCGAACACAGAATTTAAAGAAACAAAAGACAATTTGGAGCCTGTTTGTTGATATCAAACAATCGAATACTAAGAAAATCAGGTTTTATTGGTTTACTTGGATTTAATTCTTGAAAAAGTGATTGATATCTTTGGTTTTGCAACAAACATTACTTATTCTTAACATTAAGGTGAGGTTCTATCAATAATCTATGGATACTTCACCTGAAATTGCCGCCCAAGCTGTGGCACTTATTCAGGCCGGACACAGCCAAAGAAACGTGAGTGCTCAACTTAATTTAAGTCGATCTGCGGTCCGAAATGTTTATCGGAGGTACCTAGAGACTGGCGGCTTTGTTCGTCGCCAAGGAAGGCCACGATCTCGGGTCACAACTGAAAGGCAGGATCGATTCATCGTGACGACCAGCTTGAGAAATCGTCACCTTACCTCCATTGAGATACAAAACCAACTTCGCGACTTCCACGGAGTATCTGTAAGCGCTCGAACTGTTCGGAGAAGGTTAAAAGAACGCGATATGGTACCACACAAGCCAGCTAATGGGCCCAAACTAACGCGAGCCCACCGAACAGCGCGCCTTCATTTCACACGCAGTCATTTAAATTGGACACAGCAAGATTGGAGCCGTGTACTCTTTTCTGATGAGTCTAAAATTGTGTTACATGGCAATGATGGAAGGAAGAAGGTCTACCGACGTAAGGGAGAGCGTTTCGCACAATGCTGCTTTGAAGAGAGGGTTGCTTATGGCGGTGGCTCATGGACTGTCTGGGGCGGTATATCCGCGAGCGGCAAAACTCAACTTGAGGTTGTTACAGGACCACGGCTGCCAACATTAAATGCTGAAAGGTACATTCGTAAGTGCTTAGAACCTCACGTGATGCCATACGCGGACTATGTGGGCCCAAATTTCCTTTTTATGCATGATAATGCAAGAGCCCATGCGGCCGGCATCGTCAGGGAATATCTTCGGGATGTGAACATCACAGTTATGGACTGGCCAGCCAGAAGCCCAGACATGAACCCTATTGAGCACATGTGGGACGAGCTAAAAAGACGTGTTAGGGCTCGTCAGCCAGTTGCCCAGACGATGCAGGAGTTGAAAACTGCCATAGAAGAGGAATGGGAGATGATCCCTCAAAATTTCATAGAGCGGTTGATAAACTCTATGCCTAATCGTATGAGAGCTGTGGTAGATGCCCATGGAGGCAACACGCGTTATTAAATTAAACCTTTATTTGATAAAACATGTTTTTTATTTAAAAATCAATTGCCTTTAACAAGGCGCATATCCGACTTGTTAGGCGTAGCTCCATGTCGTATGGTATTCTGAATTCAAATTTAAAACAATACGATCGAAAAAGATGGTAAAATGTATCAGGTTTAAAACTGCATCAACAGTTTTTGTTCAATCTAGCAATCATATTTCGGTAGGGGCCATCGAAACCTAAACTCTAAGGTGGGCCAATAGATGTGTCCAGAAGTGTATATTCTATCACCACGCGAGTGAAACCGCGGGGCGCAGCTAGCCGCTCATAAACTACAAGCATAATATTTTAATGTGCAGTCAAATAAGTTACTTACTCTAGTATCTTGTTGGGCTCATAAATAAGAAGTGCAAGAGTAAAGGAGTGCTTCTGTGACAAGATAGCAGAGACACATCCTCCCTGATGGTACCGCCGCGAGCCGCCGCGGCGCGATGGCGCTAGCGTGCATTACTGAAATTCTTTATTTTTCACATTTCTGGGCCGGACAGATATGCGGTCGGAACGCCGCGTTTGTCTTGAAATGCTCGGAATTTAATTTTTTTCTTGAATATTTTTATTTTTTTGGCATAAAAGGCTGTTCGTGAACTCGTACGGAATGAAAGGTACGTAGATAATAATAGTATTCTTTTGTGTATTCTTTTGTAGAGATTTTTAGAATTTAGATTTTATATTAAACGACAGAATACGGTTTGGTGGTGAAATCCGTTTTCTGCATATATTATTCTTAGGAAAATGTTGGTGTGAAAAACGATTGTTGCGAATGGGGAATCACGGGAATTGGCAACAGTTTAAATTAGATCGTAATTATATCACATAAGCTGTAATATCGACTAACAACCCTTCCATAGAGTTTAAATCCATCACAAATTCTCGAGTCAATACAGCCAGCCATCAAATATTATTAGAGCGACTAATACGAACATTAGTCTCCCCCTGAAAACGTTTTCGAATACTCAAACTATTACAGTTTCATAACAAGCAATGATTAAGTACTACGCTATTCAGTCGCAAGTAGACACGGAAAACATCCTTACTAATATTATAAAAGCGAAAGTGAGTTTGTTTGTTTGTTACCTCTTCACGCTTTAATGGCTAAACCGATTTTGAATTTTGCTACACAGATAGTTGGGAACCAGGAGACGGACATAGGCTAATTTTTATTAAAAAAAAGTGGGATATGAGGGAGAACGAGGGAAGAAAAGGGAAAACTTAGCGTTGCTATTACAAATCAATCAGGCGCAAGAGTAAAAACTGCAGGTCTGATTGGTGTGTTATACCGAATTTAACGCGAGCGAAGCCGCGGGCGAAAGCTAGTATTATTATACGTAATAGATATTTTTTTTTCAAAAAAAGTGGGATGTGAGGGAGAAAGAGGGAAGAAAAGGATAAACTTGGCGTTGCTATTACAAATCAATTAGGCGCAAGGGCCAAAACTGCAAGTAGCAGGTACCTGCAAATCATTAAAGGGGAACTGTTTTACACCGAATTTAACGCGAGCGAAGCCGCAGGCAAAAGCTAGTAAGGATATAATGCACGATGTACAAACAGGATGTAGAATACTTATCTCTATCGTATATCTTAATTTCTAATAGGTGTATTGTTATTATGACCTGTGAAGGTTATAATAACATTGTTAAATCACATAAACACAAAGTTATACAATAAGTTGGCACAGTGGCTGAGCGATCGACTGCTGCGCTGCATGTCGCGGGTTCGATTCCCGCACGGAACAAATATTTGTATGACCTGCAGATAGTTGTTTCGGGTCTGGGTGTTTTATGTGAGTTTAAATGTTTGTAAACGCACCCACGATACAGGAGAAATTCATAGTGTGGGGCAACGTTTTTTTTTAAATAAACACGTTAGAAGTCGGTTAGCTGTTTTACGGTTTCCTACCTGGAAAGGAAAAAACGGAACACTTATTGGACCACTTTTCTTTATCCGTGTGTCTGTCTGTCTTTCTGTCAAAACCTCTGGAACGCTTTTAGGTTTCGAGTTGAAATTTAAACCATATACTCAACTCTGTGGTCCCTTTTTGCTGTAAAAAATCAACCCTATAAATTTACGTAGTCAAAAGATATGGCAGTTTATGTCGCAAGTTTGTACGGAACCTTCGGTGCACGAGTCTGACTCGCTCGTGAGCGGTTTTTTATGACCAAATAAAAAACAAAAAGTGGTTACCTATTTAACACAGTAAGGCATTTTATTAGGCTAACAACAGTTAACAATGCCTTTTAAAGCTTATAAAAGACTAGCTGGCGCCCGCAGCTTCGCCCGCGTGATGATCAAAAAAAATATTCTATGTGTTATTCCAGACTATAATCTACCTCTGAGCCAAATTTCATCAACATCCGTTCAGCCGTTTTGACGTGAAAGAGTAACAAACATCCATCCTCACAAACATTCGCATTTATATTATATAGTAGGATAGATTAAACTAGTAATAAGTTAATCACAATATCTTAAGGGTGTTAAAGTACCCTTTACGAATCCTAAAAGCACTCGTTCCACGTCAATGCGATATTTTTTTTGTTTTGGGCTGAACTGGGAACTTAGTTACGGTAAACTGGGAGTCTGACTATCAGCTTTTTGAGAAGTTTATATGTATATAAATCTAAGTTTCATGTTATAATATAATCTTAATATCTCCCCAGCCCTTGCACTATTCATTGCATCCATCAGCATAATATTTTGAACGCGTAACATTGAGTACTACGGCAAAAACGTGATTTGTTACCCCAAATAAAAACCGTCCCCAGATTTCTTTTTGCGTAGAGTTCCAAGTTTAATGTGTAGAATGCATGGTAGACAGTTTTGTGAAGGATTAGTTAACTCCCCGTATTATTATGACAAAAATGTAAACTAATTAGCAAGCTTAAACTTTGTTGTTGAATTAGACAAACTAAGTAGTCAATATCAAGTTTGTATTTACTTCATCAACGTTCAAAACGACGTTAACATTAGAACCACGTCTGAAACGTTCGTTTGCATACATTTTGTGAATAAATCATTGTCTTCGGAACAACAAGATAGTGCGTGTTGCTTTGGCAAATTTATTTTTATATTTCACTGAGTTTGAATACAAAGAGCGGAGCGCTGCAAGAATATTTTAGAGGAGAAAATATTGTTGTGTGTTTAAGTATGACAAATTAATGCTACAGGCATATTTTGTGGACGTTGTAGGAGACAAATAATGGGTTTATTTTTATATAACGTCGCAATAAGTAGGCAATTTTATTATACGAAAAGTACTACCTTTTTCTTATGATACAAGATTTTTTTTTATTTAAAAAAAACGTTGCCCCACACTAGGAATTTCTCCTCTATTATGGGTGCGTTTACAAACATATAAACTCACATACACAAACAGCCAGACCCGAAATAACTATCTGCAGGTCATATAAATATTTGTTCCGTGCGGGAATCGAACCCGCGACACGCAGCGCAGCAGTCGATCCCTCAGCCAGTGCGCCAACCGTGCCGTCAAAAAAGATCATTGTAGCATAGTTCTAGGACACCAAAAAACATCTCCTCTAATTACAGAATAAGTCTGAGAGCCTTCCACCTGGAAATTCTTTGCCGTAGCTGACATGTTAATCTCTAAAAAGACTTCAAACCTAAGTCTGCCGTAGCTAAGATTATATCTACAGTTGATGGTCTCGTCTCGGTCTCGTTGACGGCTCTGATCTCAAATATATGTATGCGGCGTGTCTCCACAGACAATGGCCCACTTTCCATCTTGCTCTGCATACCCTGACAACCGCGCACTTGACAATTTTCTGGCTGCATCAGCGAGCGGTCTTGGCAAAGTTAAATTTGGGCCAAAAATATTTGCCATCGACAAGCTAAAAAGAAGTTTAGGTCAATCAAGATTTTTTGGTAAAAATGGCCAATCAGCAGCTTGTTAGCTCCACTGTCAATAATTATTGAGCGAACGTTTAGTACGTCACTTATGGATGGTTCCAATAAGGAATAAGAAACTTTTTCAGGGAAAGACACCTTGAAAGATGCATCAATGAAGTTACACGTAGTTTGATTGACTAAGTTCACTAACCTAACACGTGCTACGAACTTAACCTATCACTACCTTAGTTGCGTCAACATCAACTTCTGGAGACACAGTAATTTAGTTTCAGCTTGTAATCCGATGAAATGGACAATTACAGGCACTTATCTAATGATCTAGATGTATTTACTAAAGTACTGAAACTGTTTAGAAACGAATCTAGAGAGAACATTTCGGCCTAACTCGGAGGTACAAAGAAATCCATTGGGCAAAAAAACTTTAAGGTCTGAAGGAAAATGTTAGGAAACTGTTCCAGATGAGAAATCAACATGGCGGGCAAAAGTTTCTAGCTGCGAAGCTGTAATCGTTTATCTTGTTCAAGGTGAAAAATTACTTCATATTTCCGTAGTCGCAAGTTTTGCGATATATTTTAAGGTGAAGGTTTTATACATAATTAAATTTTATAAAACACGAGGTGTCTAGACGCTTGGGGCTATAGCTGCGGTGAAACGGGGCTTTGCACGTAGGGAGATGTTTAAAGAATTATTCGAGAGATACAAATGAATACATATTTATACTCTGCAAGAGGTTCTAAATTGTTTTT
The DNA here is from genome assembly GCA_905475445.1 of Ochropleura plecta. Taxonomy (NCBI): domain Eukaryota; kingdom Metazoa; phylum Arthropoda; class Insecta; order Lepidoptera; family Noctuidae; genus Ochropleura; species Ochropleura plecta. Next base: position 11,146,232 of record FR997735.1, on the reverse strand, counting down.
ACCTCTTTCTAAATACTGTCATTGTAACTAAACAACCATTAAGAGGAAGGGAAAAAGGTAGCGTGTGTGATTTATTGAGAAAAATATCTCGTTAATTGGTGGGATTAGGCCCAACATCGATAAAAGTGGAAAAAAGGGACAAGACCTATGCCAGGAGCGAGACAGACAAACCTTACAAAAATAAAAACATCAACGTCTTTTAAAGACTAGTGCAAGCGCGCCTCAAAGAGATGTCAGCAAAGCAGAGGGGCTTGCCAGAGCCTCCGCCTGCCGGGATTGCGGGTTGTTCGAAAAAGATACCGCGGCCCCGGAACGTAAAGGGCAATAGAAGGAACATGGGTGGGTTTTAGTCAGTACAAGTCTGACATGCCCCCCCGCTCCGCCCAGAGCGGGGGAAGTCATTGGATGATTTCCCACCCGAAAAAAAAAAGAAGACTAGTGCTGGCTGAAAATAAAACCGTTGTGGAGGTCAGATATGCAGTCGCTCCATGTAAAATTCCCTCTCGCTCCGGACCATGTACTGAACCAGGGCCGGACGCAGGAGATCGCCGCCGCCGATCGCCTCTACGAGGGCACGGCGGTGCTCTTGAAAAAGGCTACGCAGATGATGACTGGCTGAAAATAAAACCGTTGTGGAGGTCAGATATGCAGTCGCTCCATGTAAAATTCCCTCTCGCTCCGGACCATGGACTGAACCAGGGCCGGACGCGAGAGATCGCCGCCGCCGATCGCCTCTACGAGGGCACGGCGGAGCTCTTGGAAAAGGCTAGGCAGATGATGACTGGCTGAAAATAAAACCAGAAACACACATTTGTTTGGTTGTAAACAAACATTCCTCCCAAATTAATGTCACGCAAGCATACAAATACAAATGCTATGAACAAAACTAAGCAAATGTTTGCGTGTGTGATCGATTCGATTTCGTTATATTTTATTAAACACAAACGTAACAACCTTTCGTTTCGTTTTTATTGTTATGTTAGATAAATATTTTAAAACAATATCAGAAACCACATAAGCTTAAATTCAAACAAAAACAGTGTGCATTTGTGACTCAAAACAAATGAAAACGCAGTTTCATAACAATTATTGGAACATATTTCTACAACAGATGCATAGTTCGAAAGCTATTGGTAAAATCTAAACCATTCAATGAATTTTGTACTAATTAAAAGCTGGGCCTTTTGATTCAATGCACACAAGCAAAACCGATAATGCATGGTTTACGCTTCATCGTTTACGTTATTTCTGTGTAATTGATGCATGTTCCTACCCAGAAAATGTATCAATTACATGGAAATAGTGGGATTCCAAACTCACAAGATTGTTTTAAACATCAAAATTTAGTATTTAGTTTTATCCATACGTTAAATTCGCATTTATATGCGAACTCTGTTTTTTATTCTTTTTTTTTTAACAAAAAAAAAGAGAAATGTGGGGAACCCTAGTGTGGGTTCCCCCACACTAGGGTTCCCCACATTTCTCCTGTATCGTGGGTGCGTTTACAAACATTTAAACTCACATACAAAAACAACCAGACCCGGAACAACTATCTGTAGGTCATAAAAATATTTGTTCCGTGCGGAGATCGAACCCGCGACACACAGCGCAGCAGTCGATCGCTCAGCCACTGCGCTAACCGTGTGTGTGATTGTTTGTTTGTTATCGTTTGGATCATAAAGACAAGGCCACTCCTACCGGGGTTGCGGGTTTTTCGAAAAATATACCGTGGCCCCGGAACATAAACAGGAAAAAAAAACATGAGTGGGTTTTAGTCAGTAAAAGTCTGACAGTCGTCCCAGAGCGGTTATTTGATAATTACCTATCAGCGATTTCAATCTGGAAAAGGACATATAATATCTATAATCATGCTAATTACTGAGGGCGGTGAACAATATTGCATTATATTCTTTAACGGTTAAACAACTAGCAACTACTATGAAATGCATCGGGTACTCAAGGCATAACAAAAAATACTATATAAAGCGCACAAAGTCGCGGGGAACAGCTAGTACTTAAATAAAACCATAATAATTAAAATTAATGTGCCGTTTCGCGAATGAAAAGTGAGCGAAACAAAGTTTTTCTTTAACCCTTACAAACGAACATCAGGTTCAACAAAATAAGCACGTCTCAACCAAATTAAAATAATTAAATTTTAAGTTGCGAACATATTCACAAGGCTCAATTAAACAAGTTACTCGGGCTCTAAACTAAAACAACTTTCAGTTTTCCCCGGAGGCCTGTGGACTTCTCTGGATAAAATTTCTGTAGGTAGATAGACACTTTAGCAAAATCTAGGTCTTAAGTTTTTAATTGCTGTACGCAAAGTTCCATCTGGGAGCAAACGTGGTGAAACTTGTTACTGAAGTAAACAAGGTTTTTACAAAGTAATTTCAATTTGGAATAGGATAGAGAAACAGGTTATTACTGGGAATTTTCGAGCTTAAGAATATTATGCCTAAAAACATAAAATAGAAAACATTTACATTTGCACTTTTGTAAAACGGCTGGGTTTTAAATTTTGTGCACGATAAATGTTTTCTATTCTATATTGTCATGTCGCTGATAGCGATATCTTCCAGGCAATCTTTGGATGGACTACATATACTTACCATATACTTCGGACATTTATTTATTCACTGGTTTAATTTGCAGAATTGAATTAGCTCATTTTAATGTTTAATTAGCTTTAAATTCATAATATATCCGTTAATACCATAAAACAATGAAAATAACTGTTCTCTGTTATCTGTTTTATTGCTTGTTACTGGTATGGACGTAAAATAAGTATGCAAAGTAAGTGAGTATTATTATTCAGATAATTTTCATGGGCTTATTTCAAATTAATAACAAACAGCTCTTTTGAAATTAACGAAATCAAGCGCCCTTTACCGATGTAGCTTGTAACACGTTCGAAAATCAGTCTGGCTGCTCGTAAAAACAGCGAAAAAAAAATTTACGACCTGTCTCGTACTACAACGCGTTGTAAACGCAAAGTCAATATAAACAAATAAAAAAAATACTCCTAACATTTCAAGTAATAGGATCGGATATAATTATGTAACATGTACAACCTTAAATTTGTTTTTTTTTTTCGTTATTTTGAGTGCTCGTCGTCATTGCTATCAATACATTATTTTTCAAAACACTTCCTCAAAAACTAGCTCTTATTGCACTACGATTAAGTTCAACATGGAATGTATTTCACACACGTGCTTTTTTCTCATTTAGCACATCAAGCTTTAATTTTTTCTAAATCATCACGGATAACAATTAACAACTGTTCAATTCCCAAATCCGGCAGTATAGTGCAAGGTTTTTAAGGCCTTCATATTGATTTAAAAAAAAATGTGGTAATTAATAGAATATCACAAATGATCATTATAAAATAATTTGCTTATAACAACAAATTAAAATTTATTTGAGTTATTTATTTTTAATATTGGGCTGTTTTGCGATGTCATGCCTTTGTTTCTCCGTCAGTATGAGAAGCCAAAGTGCGGTAAAAAATCAAATTAAATCACAGTTTCATAATGATTAATAACAAAAGTACTTTTTGTTCTGTTATGAATTTTCTCCGAAGTGTACCTATCAGAAAACGTCGTTTAATTCACGTGAGAATTTGTCACTGCGTTTTTCGGTTCTATAACGCTCTCGCCTGTTAGCTCGTGCGTTAAATCCGCCTCGTCTGCAATGACAAAGTTTCCTCACTTGTATCAAAATGTACTATTTCTTTCTTAACGAAGCCAATTGTTTTTTCTCGTCACTACAATTACTTTCTTGTAAAGGACCATACCTCAGAGTTTTCTAGTTACGGAGATATTGTAGGTCAAAGTTCCATCTTTTACCCTTTTTTACAACTTGTAAATGTTTTAACTTTACTTTAAATATTGGTATGGCTCCTGTACTATGCAATAAATCTCTCAACACAATATTTTGAGTGCGTTACATTGTTACCGTAAACTATGCTTTTCCCACAAAACAAAGTCGTCTACCGGCAATCATTTTTGTGTTTCTACTAAGTTCGATGTTTAAAATGCTTAGATAGCTTTATATTGGGTCCAATGCCATACTTGTTGAAAAGTGCAAAGGGGTTTATTGTACACACGACGGCACATCAAGCTACACCAAACCATTTTAACCTGATTGCTCTACTACGGTGTGCGACCCGTAGTACAGAGATCAGGTTATAATAGTGTAGAATAGGTTGACCTGCCGTCGTGTGTACGTAATCAATTAAGAAAAAACGTATTTACTTTATGTTTACACCGTTCGCCCGAACTAGGGCCTCTGTTTGTATTCAATCAGCAACAATTGCGTCCAGTGCTTGACGCTGTTTCATCACGTTAAATTAATGATATGAAGATTTACGTTCCTGTCTGCTGATTGGACGGTTCTCATTCATGCCAAAAATACGTGCTAAAATCGTGTGAGAACAAATTATGATGTCTAATTAGAATTTGTGAACTCGTCAGCACTAATTTGGCTTAAAATGCTAAATGGGTGAAAAACGTTTACTTGTTTAGGCATTTAGACGCTTAAATTATTTTTAGATGTAACTATGTAAAAAAAATATTTGAAGTATAATTTGACCAACTTCCCGGGCTCGGTTTGATCTGATACTTTGCACAAAAGTTAAGTTTGGATGGCAATGCAAGGTTAATTATGTCACATCATGCTAATCTTAATCTTATAAAAAAATACATAATCAGTGTGTAAAAATATATAATTAATTACTAAATTAAATAAACATAACGATATCAGTATAGAAACATACATACATCATCATTTTCCTGCCCTTGTCCCATTCCCATTCTATTTGGGGTCGGGGCAACACGTTTTCTTCTTCCATTCTCCCCTATCAGACGTCACAGCATCATTCACTCCTTTCTCCTTCATATCATTCCTTACACAATCCATCCATCTTTTCTTTGGTCTGTAACTGGCGCCACTTTCAAACTTCCTCTAATATACTCATTCCTTACTTTATCCATTCTTGTCACTCCACACATCCATCTCAACATTCTCATCTCCGCTACATGCAAACGTTTTTCATCCACCTTTTTTACGGCCCAGCATTCTGACCCCATACAGTACAACAGGTCTAATCACGGACTTGTATATTTTCCCCTTTAACTTGAGGGGCATCCGTGGGTCACAAGTTGTTCCAGTGACCTGTCGCCATTTCATCCATCCTGCGTTGATCCGGTGCGTTACGACCCGGTCTACTTCGCCATCCCCTTGGACAAGAAAAACATACATACATACTAATAAAAATAATAAATACATGTTTACATATATATTTTCTAAAATAATACATTTCTATAATATATACAAAAAAACTGTCTACCCTTACACAAGAGTGTTTTTTTTTATAATCTATAATAATAAATGATTATTGTGTAGCAAAAGTAATAGAGTAATCTGAGTGGAGGTCTGTTCATAGTTTTCTAATTGCTCGTATTCTGGCGTCCTAACCGCAGCGACCGTGTCGTGAACACGCAACCGGCCTCGCGTTAATTTCGTTCCACCGCATCCTAACCAAAGATTCAGTAACCAAAGCAATCAATCGCTTACAGCATCTGTTTTTTCAAACGAAGACTAACATAATTATAAAAACGCGCGTAGTTGATCGCTTTAATTAGGATTTAAAGCTAGCTAGTTCCTACAGGAAATGCCGGTTATTAAACCCCCGGAACACAAAGGGTAAACGAAGGGACATGGATGGGTTTTAGTCAGTAAAAAATTGACACTGCCCATCGCTCCGCACAGAGTGGAAGAAGTTATTTGATGAGTTTCTATACAAAAAAATCGTCCAAGTGCGAGTCCCACTCGCGCACCGAGGGTTCCGAACAAGTTTGCGACAAAAACGGCAATATAATTTAGCTGCGTTGCGTAGACTTAGAGGGTTGATTTTTTCACAGCACAAAGGGACCACAGTCTTGAGTATATGGTTTTAATTTCAACTTAACAGACAAACAGACGGACAACAAAGAGATCTATGAAGGCTCCGTATTTTCCTTTTGAGGTCCGGAACCCTAAAAAAGGTTAGCCAGTTATACCTATCAACTACCAACCTAATGAAATACTTTAGATCAGTTTCGCATTATAAATTGGCACGAGGCTTTCTATTCAAGGTTATCTTTGCTTGATTAAATCTCTTTTACTTTCAACGGAAATATCTTACTCCTCTTCAAAGCTTCAAATATCAGCTTAAGGTTTTATAATACCTGTCTGTGGGAGTTCATCTACATACTATAAGCGACCTACACAAATGTCCTTTATTTGGTATTGTTCGTTGTGGTATTGTTTGTTGTTATTAGTGCGGGGCAAAAGTTTTTTTTTTTTAATAACACGCATATCGCTATAGTTAAACCGCAGCTGGAGTGTGGCTCAGTCTGGATGTTTCAGCCCCAAAAAATCAGTAGAGTAAAACCGCTACGGGATTATAAGTCCTATAGATACGTTGTGTGATGTAAGCGATACGCCACGAATTCCTCACAGCTCGCCAGTTTCTAATTAACATTTTGAAGGAAGCACCTATTTACAGTCTAAAACATACTTTAATAATAACCAGAGTGGAACGGATTACATCGATTGCTGACAGATTAAAGATTACGCGTTTTAATCGAAGATTAATTTTTAAGAGTCTGTTTTTTAAACCGTATTTAGTTTAACATAACTTTGCATCACGCAATTTCGTTTGTAATGGCAATGGCATCAACCGAGCACAACTCCAGACACCGTGCCTGGCACTGAGAAATTCCTGATGGAGAAATTCAATTAAATAGAATATAGATAGAATATTCTTTATTATGTACACCATACAAGTAACAAGAATAACACTAGACAACTTATTAATAGGGTGACACAATGGGCGGTCTTATCGCTAAAAGCGATCTTTTCAAGACAACCTTTGGATGGATTTAAAAGAGGAGAAACAGTACTTTAGGTAGTCTGTGGCGTAACATTTTTCAAAATTATTTTCAAACAATTTTTTAAAACTTTTACAAAAACAAATACTTATATATAAATACATATAAAATAACAATCATGAAGAGCAAAGAATATTTAATATTGTTGTTTAAGGACCAGGTGCTTTTTGACCAGAATTTTTATAAGTGGACAGGGTTTAAGCGCTCCTTACAGACATGGGCATTCCATAGCCGTACAGCTTGAACCGTAAAGGATTTATCGTAGAAGCTAGTAGAATGCACTATAATTATTATACTTTACCCGACCCAGGAATCGACCCAATAGCTCACATGTTCTATAGCCGTGCTTGCAACCACTAAACAACGACGCTGTCACTACAAATATATGTGTGTCTTTGTGTATTTTATATTTTTAGCAGATGGGAAATCATCAAATAACTGCCAGAGTCAGACTTGACTAAAACTAACCCATGTTCTTTCTTTTGCCCTTTATGTTCCGGGTTCGCGGTATCTCTTTCGAAAAACCCGCAACCCATAAATATTTATAACTTAGTTTGACTTTTAGATGAAAGACAATATTAATCAAGTGAAATTGTTTGGATATTTTGAGTACTATTATTCAAGTACTCTATTTATTCGTTATATTATTTGTGTAGAGTATTAAACTTAGAACTAAGCATATGTAACGTACTAGACAGGCTAAGCACACAACTATGTGTAACGTACTAGACGGACTAAGCACACAACTAGAAAAGTAGATTGCAATCATTAGCTGAAGACAATCACTATTACTTATATCAACAATACAACCCCGTAGTTCTTACTAATAAAAAATAACGACAATTCGAATCGATTTGAATACCAGTGAATTAGGTTCGAAATTATTCATGTTCAAATTGAAGACAACTAAACGTGCTACCAATATCCACAGGGTTTGTCCGGTTAAGAAGACGACAACCTCTAAGGTTGAACTGCGAGAACCCATTAAAAAAACACGGTTTCTAATATTGTATACTAAAATTACTGTGATCTAAGTCTCAGTGACAAATGCGTACCTAATTATATAAATTAATTTAGCAAAACCAACGGACACTATAACAATTATTTATGAACGAAAACTCTCTCAAACAAAGTGTGAAAGGCTACAATAAATTTAGCAAATAATCGTTTATACAAAGTTGGTTCAACTAGACAGAAACTTTCAAACATGCTGGATTTTCAAACGAAACATATTTAGCTGTCGAGAACTCACCTAAAAGTAAACTGTTTATGAGTAAGCCGTAACAAGCATGTTTGTATAAAATTTGATACGTCTACTTTGAAAGGTGTAACTATAGAGTGAGTAATATAACCACTATGTAGGTCCGTCTACCAATTAAAAGTCATAGTAATTAGTGTTAAATTTCTCGTTTTTACTTATTTTGTAAATGTAAATATTAGTTTATTTCATATGTATATGTGTACTAGTATCTGTATAAAAAAATACGTTTACGAAAACAAACAGTTTCAGATATATATTTTTATATAATTTTTGTACCCATACACAATGTTGTCGTATTTTACCCAAAGTTTGACTGGTAGAGAATGCTTTTTGGCATTAAGTCCGCCTATGTACCACTATTGTACAGACGCCAGCAGGTCAAGCTACCCGAAACTGTCAATTTTTCCCAATGAACCTTGAACCTAATGCTTTAGAAATAAAGTCGAAAATCTATCAAAGAAATCTGACAGATTGTAGTAGCTTGATGTGCAGGCGTCTGTACATGAAGTTTTGCGGATGAGAAGTCATCAATTACCTTCCCCTGCTCTGGGCGGAATAGGAGGAAGTGTCAGACTTTTACTGATTACAACCCACCCATGTTCCTTCTTTTGCCCTTTCTGTTTGTTTTTCCAGGGCCGCAGTATCTCTTTTGTAGAACCAGCAGCCCCGGCAGGAAGTAGCCGGGGCTGCTGGTTATTGCCTTGACGGCCTCACCTGCTTTGCTGACATCTCTTTGAAGTGTAGACGGATGGACGCTGAGCTACCCATTGCTCACCGTCTATAGACCTACGAAGGCTGAGAGTCGTCTCGCGGCACCCGACGCCAAGAGCGTCTCCCACGGCTGGATGGGTTTGTCCTACTATAAGGGAGAAAATTTGTGCGGATGTCCGGATTTTTATTTTCTATCAGCGTCTAAATATTTCCATTTGCCTTTATTTCCCAAACCTAAAATAAAAACGTAAAAACAGTCGTAACTTTGCATGTAAAAACAAAAATCTTCACTCAAACGATATTTTATTCGTTTAATATATCCATCACATCAATAACAAAAAAGCATTCCCAATAGACAGGCTCACAATAGAACATCTCTTTTTTTCATAATAATATCCCCAAGAAATGGGCCATTATCTCTTATTTATAGCTTAAACTCGTGAACTGTACGAGGCTCAACTCTTTTTTACTCAACAATAATTCTTTTGGCCTAAATAAAAATGTCAACTTTGTTAGAATTACATGTTATCAACATTTTAGCCTGAAAGGCTGTAAATTTTCTTTTAAGAGGATGGTGCACTTATCTCTTCATACAGCAAGCCTATTTTTATCAATTTGGCACAAATGCAGAAAAAGAAAACACTGCGTCCGAACCGGGTAATGAACCTAAGACCTCATGCTCAGCAGTCGCGCTTGTGACTGCTAGACCAACAAGACACATCTCTCTAGACCTAAAAAAAAATATTTTTACTAGCTTTCGCCCGCGGCTTCGCTCGCGTTAAATTCGATATAACACACTAACCTGACCTGCAGTTCTTGCTCTTGCGCCTGATTGATTTGTAATAGCAACGCTAAGTTTTCCCTTTTCTTGCAAAAAAAGTGGGATATGAGGGATCATATCCCACTTTTTTTAAATAAAAATTAGCCTATGTCCGTCTCCTGGTTCCCAACTATCTCTATACCAAAATTCATCAAAATCGGTTTAGCCATTAAAGCGTGAAGAGGTAACAAACAAACAAACTCACTTTCGCTTTTATAATATTAGTATAGTAAGGATTACTTTGGACCAAATTTAAACTGGTATCCTACACGCGTATTAATCCTACTACCCGACTAATATTATAAATGCGAAAGTTTGTGAGGAGGGGTGGGTGTATGGATGTTTGTTACTCTTTCACATCTAAACGGCTGAACGGATCTTGATGAAATTTGGCACAGAGGTAGGTTATAGTCTGGAATAATACATAGGATACTTTTTTTCAATCATCACGCGGGCTGCGGGCGCTAGCTAGTAACTAAGTAATGCACACCTATATTGCCAAAACAAGATAAAGCTAACAAGGCATTTTAGTTCAGCGTGTCCAGAAATACAATATATGAAAGCCAAAAGAGTTACATTTTTTGATTTTCCTATTAAAATATTATGCACAAATAAAACCTGTACAAAGGCGGACTATAATATATGTATTAGGCATTTTCTACCAGTCTGCTTTAGTCAGTTAGTTTGTCCGGTTTATTCAGCCAAAAAATCAAAATAGATTTCAGAAAACTCAAATAAATGGATTATCAAACACGGTTTTATTTTTACTACTATTAAACGGATTTGTATATACTCTCCAACTTACGCCAAAACTTTTTTTTATATTTCAGGCAGAAAAGTAATCACTTAGGATTATCCGCTTGAAATATAAAGCATAAGTTTACAACGAAAAATGAAAATCCAATTTATCATCAAATTTGTTTGTTCTTTTTTTATACACTAAATCCATCATACATCAATTTGTTAACGCACCAATTCATGAATAAAATATGCAAAACTAAGTTGAAACCTTTTGTGTTTCATAATGTTGATGTTATGAAATACGCAGAAAATAAGCACTCCGAATAAAATAATTTAAAAACCACATTCGTTTTGATTATATTTCAAAATGAATGTTTTGAATAAAAAGTCTTGAGATTTTAATTAACAGGTTTATTCACAATAATCTCAAGTCCCTAACAGTCCCTTTTCAAAGCAAACCGCAAAAATAATTGACAAAGAAGGTAGGCAAAGAGACCGTGAACCGGCCGCTCCCCGACCAACGCATTAACAGACTGTTTGAAGAAAAAAACTTGTTTGCGCTTATTGTTAGAGAATATTTCCGTCCAAAATATAAAAATGTTGCATCAGAAAAACTTTAAAAGCATTCTCAGAGCAAAAACTTGGAGGTTTTAAGCTTACTCAAACTGGAAAGTTAGGCAAATGACACCGCGGGGACAGAAATATTTCGCAATCTTCTCACAAACCGAGATGGGATGCTTTCTTGAAGTTTTTCCAAAAGGAAGTTGGCCCGAAACGAGTAGCGTTCCGTCGCAGTCGCTTCATAGCTCAAACAAGACAATAGATACCAGAATAGTTGAAATGTAAACTTTTGTTCTTGCTGTTGACAGCTCGCCTTTTCAGGCTGGATTTCTTGTTTCTTAAGGCCTACTGTTTGCCGCGGGCAAAGCTACGCCGGCGAGGTATTGACTTAGTTAATGACTGGGTTACCTGTTTTAAGAACGGATTCAGTTTATTAAAAGCTGTAAACAAAAATTGTTGAATTAGTAAATTGTTCTTCTACAAAGCTACCTCCTCAGCTGTTATTATTTCTTTCTCTTATTACATAAATGTCAAATTTTATTATTGGAATGAACAGACTTAACAGGAATAATAAACGACATGCTGACTTTTTACTGACTCTCAACTTTTATATGAAAACCAACATATCCTTCCAAATTGACACATCCCCGAAAGACGACTCGCTTTAACTTGACAGTCGACATTTCCCGACATGTTATATTTTAATCAACAATTCAAAAGTCCGGTGGCACCACGCAGTACCACGTTCGGTACGTAATCGCTGCGTGTGCCATGTGGCTTGTCCGGGAAATGAAAATCACCGGCGCACATCCTTGCGTCGGTGCGATGTTAAATTGGAAAAGCAACACCTGTGCCGTGTTTTCCAACACTTCCCCTTCATCTGCAGAGGTTTTATTGACGTTTTCTGAGTTGAGGTTTTAAATCGTTTTACTTTGTAGCGGTTTATGATTGACGTCTGTTGTCTAAAGTGAGTGTAAAGTTTAAATTGAAGTGAAGAAAAACAAAGTAATTCACCGGCTTCGCGTAAAAGTACAGTGCGAGATACATGGAATATTAAACTTTATTCTAATATGAAATAGAGCAAGTTTTTCATAAGTATGGGTACATTTGCTGAAAAACTTGGAGATGTAATGCTTAAGTGGAATGATTGAAATACTCTACTTACCCAAAAATAATATCCCTAAACATTACCCTAGATCGTATTTGTTGAATTACTATTACCAAATACCAGCGTTCCAATCTCGTTAAAACCATCAACAACCACTACAGTAGCTATTATCTACTAAACAAACACAAATATTATTATTAAACCTAAATACAAAACGTTAACCCACCGGAACATTAAACATTTTCACCAAAATATCATAATTTGTTACATGAAAATTCATGTTTGTACTCCAATCAATTATATTTCCCTCTCAATATGTACATAACTAGAAATTAAATTCGTTCGATTCGTTTTCCTCAGTATGTAATATCGAATATTATAGGGAGAGGACACGTACGGAATTATCGAGCAGGTTGAATCCGACGCACTTCCGGAGTTAAATCCGGAGTTCAGATTTAATTAATCCCGATTTAGCATTCCCTCACGGTAACATGAAATCAAATGAATCAATGCTTGTAACCGTAGAACGGAATGATGAGTGTCTATACATTTTCAGGACTAGTGAGTGTATATTTAAATAATGCTCATGGTTTGTTAGAAAATAAGAGGATTTTCAGAATGGCCAGGTGCGTAGAACTTGCAACGAGCGTGCGTGTATAAACGTGTACGAGACGCTAGAAGTGTGTAAAGACTAAAGGGTGTGGCTCAATAGTAATTTAATCCTTCTTGCAAAGCAAAAGAGAAAAGAGGTCAATATTGCAACGAACTGACTGTGCTCCCTTGTTTCCATGGCATTATAGTTTATCGATTCGGCGCAGTGGCTAAGCGTTTGATTTTTGCGCCATGTGTCGCGGGTTCGATCCCCGCACGTAACTAATATTTGTATGATAGTTGTTCCGGCTCTAGCTGTTTGTCTAAATGAGTTTAAATGTTATTTATTGTTATACTAGCTTTTGCCCGCGGCTTCGCTCGCGTTAAATTCGGGCTAACACAGTTCCCCTTGCGCCTTATTGATTTGTAATAGCAACGCTAAGTTTTCCCTTTTCTTCCCTCTGTCTCCCTCACATCCCACTTTTTTTTTTAAATTAACCTATGTCCGTCTCCTGGTTCCCAACTATCTCTGTACCAAAATTCATCAAAATCGGTTTAGCCATTAAAGCGTGAAGAGGTAACAAACAAACAAACTCACTTTCGCTTTTATAATATTAGTAAGGATAAGGATTTATTGTAAATGTTATGTTTTGTTATGTTCTTTAAACGCACCCACGATGAGAAATTCCTGGTCTAGAGCAAAGTTCTTAAAAAAAAACCATCGTCAACAAAAGAATGCAATCAATAATAGCACAAAAATTCTATCTAGGATCGTTAGAATATCAAATAAATAAAATTCTCGGGTCACAATGTTCGTTCCCTTACTCCTCCGAAAACGATTCCTATGATTTTTTTATGCATATTCAGTAAGTCTGAGAATCGGTTCCTATCTATCTTTCAAACCCCTAAGTGATAAGGGTGGTAAACAGCGGGTGAAACCGCTGGACACAGCTAGTTCTATGTATATTCCTCTTGACAGTTTTCGTCCACGGTGGCCAGATATTAGCCATCGGCGCGGGTGATATTATAGTGCACAAGTGTGTCCGCAGGCACAGGTGCACTCACTATTCCCTCACTTTCATAGTCCGATGGGACGGCAATCTGACACGACCGGAGAAACACGTTAAGCCGTCGGTCCTGTACCTGATCTGGTACAGGACCAACGGCTTAACGTGTTTTCCAAGGCACGGGGGTATCTTACCGCCAACTTTAAAACTCCGGGCTGCCACTGTGAAGTTCGTAATCGAAAAACCCAATATCACTTTTTGTCCGGCCGGAAATCGAAACCAGAACTCCGTGCTCAGCCCTCGCATTTGCGACCGCGAGAACAACGGAGCAGTCTCGGTCGTTTGAAGAAATGCACTGCAAAAAAAAACACCAATTCTTAAATCGCCTACAAAAATACTTTTAACAAAACCTTCTTTGCATTTTGACACGCTTTTAATAGCTTCACCAGTAAATATAAAAAAAAAGTTAAATTTGCACTACCATTTTTCGATGCACGGTGTCCGAATGAGTAAAATTACATACTTATTTAATTTAAACGACAACGTCACGTCATTCTAATCTTCCAATTATTACAAAAAAGAATGTTAGTAGATAACAAATACATGGGTTTCCATGAATTTGACATTGGCTATGAAATAGCCAGCCAGCATTTTAAAAATTTTGCGGATGGGAAATAATCAAATATCTTCCCCCGCTCTGGGCAGAGGGGTGGAGTGTCAGACTTTTACTGACTAAAACCCACCCATGTTCCTTCTTTTACCCTTGATGTTCTGGGGCCACGGTTTCCTTTTCGAACAACTCTTATATTTCTTCATTACTTTTCCTTCAAAGGTCAAATTAGCGAGCGCATCCTTAAGATTAGATAAACGAAGGAAAACCTTCTTTTGCCGTCTATACATTGCATTGCAAAACCGTAGTCATGACGTGTTAAGTAAACCTAGATTCACTATTGAGATAGTGTAATACCACAGGCATTTGTAACACAAAACCATAATTACTCATCCCCTAAACATAATTGGGATCGCATCCTACTATCCGTTGAGTTTACGTAACGACGATAGTAATCAATTTGAAATCGACCGTTCAGCATCCAGGCCGGCTCGTTTCACATATTGAAGCTCACCATTTCATGTCAATAGGGCTTTTGTATGGAAACCGCATAGTGGTCTAGCCAAAGGTGGTCTGAGCAATTAGCAGATAGCCTTGCCTCCATCTCTATCATTTTGGGGCATACGGGTGGTGGGGATGGGGGATTTGCTGGTTGTGGTACGATTTCCTATGATGATGTATAGGGGCAGTAGGGGCAGTTCTACTGAAGAGTTTCCTGTAAAGATATTTTTTGATACAAAAGCTGTTTAATTTTTTATTGTTGTAGCAATAATTTGATAAAAGAAAATAAATATTCCAGTTTATAGAAAATACTTACTAAAAAACAGGCTTAATTAAGAGTGTAGATATTTTATGCTGGTATTTTTCTTTCATAGTCAATTAGTTTGACATAAATGTGTGTTGTTATAAATTAAATGTGTTTTGTTTCGTGCTAGTCATTTTCAAACTTTTTGTGTATGGAAAGAGATCTTATACCTTTCTTTTTTAATAATTGGATGATTTAAATTACTTGACCTACCTAACTATGAATTGTCTATCCAAACCTATTCTTGACATTCAAAAGTGCCTGTAATGTTCTAATTGAAATAAATGATTTGATTTAAAAACTAAACACGTATGTAAAATTTCAGTTCAATTGGTGACCGGGAAGCGGGGCCAAATTTAACTTTTAAGATCTTTTCCTGGGAAAGTCTGTACTTAGCTAGATAAAAACAAAAGAGATTGGCATATATCATAACTGAAACGGTCAAAACTGTACTGGGTTGACATGAAAACCTTATTTCAATCCTGTTGAAAGGCATCAAGTACCATAGACATAACCAGACGAACAAAATCGTAATTCAATTCTTACTACTTGATAATAAATCGTTCTGTTAATTGTCATACGCTCGCTTGTCAAGTGGTATTCGTATAACAAAATCGAAAAGTTTCGGGATCATTTTTGCTATGAAAATCCCAGTTCTATAAGTATTTTTAATCTCTTTGCGTAGTACCAAAACAAAACCCTTTGACAACAGCAGGCTCTTTGGTCATACTCTTGAGTAAGATGCCTTTTCAAAATAAATCCGATGGCAAAATATGAGTCAGATTAAAAACTGGTAAGTCTTCATTTAACTGAAGACTTGGTGCACCAACTATTATCGTCTGATTAGTCAGAAATATGAGAAGACATTTAAATGAATATATAAATTATTACTTTTATTTTTATTTACGTCCAAAGTTTCTTTAGTCCTGAAAATTACTTGATCAAGGTGACTGTGTGTCACAGCATAATGCCAGTACCATGGTTCCAGCCCTTAACTAATAGCCAGGCTACTCTTAGCGAAATCAAACGATATGACTGAATAAGCTTTGGCAATACGGATTCATGGTTATAGTTACGATCTGTAGAAATAAAGGTATTATCGGGAAATCTTACCTCAATGCAAAGTAGAACCTACTAATTAGCTTATTCATGAGTCAAAAATCAAAGTAACAAAAAAACAGTCAACAGTCAAATAGCATCTCTTTAAAAATGAACTTACTATTTCCAGCGGTTTTGCCGACGTTGTGGTCTAAAATGATCTCAAATAAACAACATATTAACTAAGACACTATGCCAAATATAAACTCCAAAACCCAAATCATTGTTAGGCGTCTGAATAGTAACAGGTACCTACTATTGTTTTTTAATGGCATACAAATACAAATGAATAGTACAACAACTCAATCATTAACGCTTGCATAAATTACGTGGTTCAGTGCCCTATTTTTCACGTTAACAATACAAGGCAGACTTCATTTGCTTGCTGAAATATTTATTGATACTCCTATATGCATTTATTTACTCGTTGCATTTAACTGAATTTGTAACTTTCGACATCTCCACGAGAAAAATAAAGTCAGTTTACCTCAGTTGTCTGTTGTGCCATAATCAAAAAAAAAATATTAGTAAAACCCCCAACATTTTACCTAAGATTTTATCACACGACTAAAATAAGCAAAAGCTACAAATCCCCAGATTTGAATTACACATTAAAACCCTCAATTAGTTCAATATAACTTTGCATTACCCGCAAAACCTATAAAAACAGGAAAAAGCAATAAAATGATTTCGCCATTTTTAAAACCGGAACATCACACAAAAAGCTTCGATATTTGATAAATATGGCTCTGATGGAATATAAATTAAATAAGTCGTAGGATCTCCACGCTGAGATTTTTATTGATGGCCGTAATTTATTTGAACGGCACCCGCAGTGTGCTTCAGGAGAAATATGAAAGGCATTACAGCAAAAAGGCCTCTCCGAATTTATGAGCATCTCTTTCGTTGTTTGATAACGTTCGAGTTTTCGCGGTGAGATGGGGTGTTCGATTTTTCATTAGGTGGTATGTAACTGAGGATTTTAAACACACTTGCCGGTGTCCGATTTTGATGAAATTTTGCAAACAAAACGTCATTCTAAATTCAACATCCTTATCTTTACTAATATTATATAAAAAATCGGCCAAGAGCGTGTCGGGCCACGCTCAGTGTAGGGTTCCGTAGTTTCCCGTCCGTCACAATAAGTGTTCCCACTTATGAGTTTAAAGGTGGAGGGGGAAATTATTTTGTACAACTTTTTGTCTTTTTTGTACAAAAACTGTTGTGTCAATCAAGTTCAAAATGATTTTCATAGAAAGTCCTTATAAAGTTCTACTTTTCAGATTTTTTTCATATTTTCTAAACTTACGGTTCAAAAGTTAGAGGGGGGGGGACACATTGTTTTTTACTTTTGGAGCGATTATTTCCGAAATTATAGACATTATCAAAAAATGATTTTAGTAAACCCCTATTCATTTTTAAATACCTTTCTAACAATATATCACACGTTAGGGTTGAAATTAAAAAAAAAATCACTTCCCACTTTACATATAGGGTGGCTACCCTAATAAAACATTTTTTTCCAATTTTTATTTTACCACTTTGTCGGCGTGATTGATATACATATTGGTATCAAATTTCAGCTTTCTAGTGCTAACGGTCACAGAGATTAAGCGAGGACGGACGGACGGACGGACAGACAGACATGGCGAAACTATAAGGGTTCCTAGTTGACTACGGAACCCTAAAAAGCGAAAGTGAGTTAGTTTGTTTATTTGTTACATCTTCACGCCTAAATGGCTAAACCGATTTTGATGAATTTTGGTACAGAGAGTTATTTATACAGCTATAATTTTTTTTAAAAGATTGAGATGTAAGGGAAAAAGAGGGAAGAAAAGGGAAAACTTAGCATTGCTATTACAATAAATAAGGCGCAAGAGCAAAAACTACAGGTAGCAGGTACCTGTAAATCACGAAAGAGGAACTGTGTTACCCAGAATTTAACGCGAGCGAAGCCGCGGGCAAAAGCTAGTAATTATATTATATTATATGGCGAACATCCAAAGATGCGTTTTTATTATGCATTCTCATGATATAGGCATTAAATGGAATGGTTTTCTGAGAGGAATACGAGATATTCCTATTTGGAGACGCGTAGTTTTAGCTCAAGGAGGTTTATATAGGGCACGCCACAATTATGGCGGTAAGTCCCCTCTTTGAGGAGTGGTTGGAGAGGCGCCATGGCATCCTCACCTACCGCCTGACGCAGGTCCTCACCGGACACGGAAGATTCGGGAGGTTCCTGCACATAAACGGGCGCGCGGGCGGGAGGAAATGCCCGGGTGTAGGTGATGTACCCAAAAAAAAGGGAGTTTATATAAATATAATAAATAATAATAAATATCTTGGGACAACACACACACGGCTATCTGATCCCAAGCTAAGCAGAGCTTGTGTTATGGTAACCAGACAACTGATATACATACTTATATAATTTATAAATACATACATATTATAGATAAATCACACCCAGACACAGAACAAACAATCATGCTCATCACACAAAGTTTGTCCTGGGTGGGAATCGAACCCACGACCTTCGGCTCAGCAGTCAGGGCCACTAACTACTAGACCAACAGGCCCGTCAAAAATATAGGTTGCCGTATAAATATCTAGTACTTCTTGAAATCGTATTTTTCCTAAAATTGCCGGATTTTAGCCTTTGTCTCACGCGCGCCTTAAAGAGATGTCGGCAAAACAGAAGGGCCTGCCAGGGTCACTGCTGTTGCGGGATGTTAGAAAGAGGTACCACGGCCCCAGAACACAAAGGGCAAAAGAAGAAACATAGATGGGTTACAGTCAGTAAAAGTCTGACACTCCCTTCTGTTCCGCCCAGAGCGGTAAAAGTTATTTGATGATTTCCAATCAAAGACAAGGTAAATAAGAAATTGCTTGTATCAATTATTCAGGTAAGATCGGTAACTTTCTCAAATTCTCGGAAAATCGCCCGAAATGAATTTTGTTACTGTAATCCTTATTTAATAACTAAGATTCCATTCTCTTGAGTATTAACGATAACTCTTATCGATTGTTTCAGACCCTGAAGGCTACTAACTAAATTATAAGTCTGTAACGAACAATGTTAAATCTAAATAATTGCTACGTGTAGACGGCAAATATAAGCGCAAAAGCATTCTACTGTGTATAATAAATGTTCTTTTGTTGTTTGAAACGTAAATGTGTAAAGTTTTCGATTCTGTCGTGTGAATCTTGGTTTTGGTAATAAGTTTTCGATTTTAGAAGTTTATGAAATGCGTTTTTAAACACACTCTTAATTTAATAAGACGTTTTGGTTTTTTTCATGGTTATAATTGACTATGTTGTGTAGTTTCACGAAACTTATTTACAGTTATTTGCAATACATTTTGTAATTTGCAAAAATTGCAAAATAAACATATTTTATTATTTACTAGCTGCGCTCCGCGGTTTCACTCGCGTGGTGATAGAATATACAATATATCTTTATGAATTGTAGCCTATGTGTTATTCTGATGTATAAGCTACATTACTGTAAAGTTTAATTAAAATCCATTCAGCAGTTTTTGCGTGAAAGAGTAACAAACATCCATACAAACTTTAGTAAAGAGAAGTAAAGTAGAGTCATTAAATACATTTAAATATTTTTGTCATCCGATCGCATCGTTTAATTCGACATTTGACGGATTAATAGGCCTACGTACAATTCATGAAAAAAACCGTATTTCGTAACCAAAATCAAAGTTCCGTCAACCAAAACATTCTCCGTTTAACCTTTTCATTACCCAAGATACCAACAGTAACAAAGCAATAGAACAATTAATATTCACACTTTTCTCGCCCAACTAAAGCACACACCAACGCGGCCGGGACCAAACGCTACATATATTTTTGTAATTAATTTCCCAGGTGAGCAGTAAACAACTGTAGAGAAACCTATTCCGTGTTTACGCTTCTTCCCCAGCCACTTTTATGAACATATTAAGCTGTCAAACGTAAAATTTTCGCGTGAGACAAAGGCTAAAATCCGGCAATTTTAGGAAAAATACGATTTCAAGAAGTACTAGATATTTATACGGCAACCTATATTTTTGACGGGCCTGTTGGTCTAGTGGTTAGTGGCCCTGACTGCTGAGCCGGAGGTCGTGGGTTCGATTCCCACCCAGGACAAACTTTGTGTGATGAGCATGATTGTTTGTTCTGTGTCTGGGTGTGATTTATCTATAATATGTATGTATTTATAAATTATATAAGTATGTATATCAGTTGTCTGGTTACCATAACACAAGCTCTGCTTAGCTTGGGATCAGATAGCCGTGTGTGAGTTGTCCCAAGATATTTATTTATTTTTATATTTTATAACAGTACCACTGCTTAACAAAGGCTTCTTCTCACACAGAGAAGGCATGAGCATTGATCACCACTCTTGCTCAAGACGGGTACGATTTCAGACCTAACTATCCTTACTAATATTATAAAAGCGAAAGTGAGTTTGTTTGTTTGTTACGTCTTCACGCCTAAATGTCTCAACCGATTTTGATACATTTTGGTACAGAGATAGTTGGGACCCTGGAAACGGATATAGGATATGTTTAAAAAAAAATGTGAGTTTTAGTGAAGAAAAGGGGAGAGAAAGTTTTTTTTTCGATCATCACGCGAGTAATGTTAGCCCAAAGTAACTATGCCACGCAGACGAAGTCGCGGGCGGAAGCTAGTAAATTATAAGTCCAGGTTTCCTCACAAAGTTTTCCTTAACCGATGTTTGTGATGTTCAAGATAAATTTAAAATATTTTTTTGATCGAACTTGTGATTCCTGAGATAAGCACGTTCAACCAATCAAATTCTTCAGTTTTATAATGTTATATAACCTATAAAGATTAGATTAATCTTTTCTACTACCTATGAAATTGTAAAGGAATGCAAATCAAGCAATGCATGCTTGATTTGCTCGACGAATTTGAAAAAAAGGAAAGCTACAAATTGTAGTATTTAAAACATCTTTTAAGGACTATTATAAACTTCATTGACAACTCTACCAACCTATCATTACACAAATATCAGTACGTGTTTGCTAAGTCTCATTTCTTTCAATCAACCTTTTAATTTTGCTTCCCCACTATATTATGATTTACCGTGCAAGTGTACACATAATTCCCTTCTTCCCTCCCTATTTTCTATCTCTGTCTAATGAGCGAGTAAGAAAGAACGTGAGAGATTAATGTCTACCCGTCAGACTAGTAGAGAGTAAATAAAAAAAATCTAGCTTCCATACAATTTACTTAGAGGAAAGTGCATTACATGTACGAAGGCACGCAAGCAAGACATAGTTCCAAGAACTTGTTTTAAAATAAAAGTTCGTAAAAAGACTGCAGTCTGAAGTTCGTGGTAAGGGTTGGAAATAACATGCGAGGAAGTTATTAACTTGTCTTTTTTAAGTTGTAAAGTCTGTGCTGTGCTGTTAATCATTGCCTTTAATTAGTCTTTGAGGAAAACGGGAAATGTTTTCGGTCTGTGTATTAATGTTTCGGTGAGTTCCTGAACATTTATTTACAGTGAGCTGGAGTATTTACACATATACCGTAAAAAAAGTACTACGGACTAAGTGGAATGGAAAAATGTGTAAACACGGGAATTAATAATTATGCTAACCTATAGTATGAACCTTTCACTCTAAAATATCTTAGCTTTCCATTTAGCCCTATTTGTACGTTTTGATTGAGTATTAATACAAGCACACATAACCTTTAGAAATAATTATGTACCTATTACTTTATAATACAGACTCGTGTGCTGCGATTGCGCTCGGAAATTCGATAACTCAAAAATAAACCATACCATTTCAAAAGCTAATAAATATTCAGCTGCAACTATTCAGAATTCTGTACCAGCATTTATCAGGTATATAATAAATGCGGACAGACTTGGAAGTGCCCTTCAAGATAGCTGGATCCATGTCTGCGAATACTTGAATACCATCCAATGCTAACGAGCGCCAATGAATGTCGGCCGATACCCAGATAATTCTGCAATATATTTCCGATAGATATTGGAAATATCTACCAATATTGTTGCACTAGAAGCTTTGCGATTTGTGACGCTCTACATTTGAGATGTCTATTACATATTATGGTAGAATGACATAGGTAAATGATTGACTCTTTTGTTCTGGATGGGAAATCATCAAATGACTTTTCTCACTTTGGGCGTAGTGGAAGGGAGTTCCAGACTTGTATTGACTACACCCCATACATGTTCCTTCCTTTTCCCTCTGTTTTCCGAAACTGCGGTACCTATCTCTAAGGCAGGTAAATGTACTCGTGTGTTTTGGACGTTGCACTGATTCCGAAAACATCAGACGCTTTTGTATTTTAGTATTGATATGGCCACAAGCATGACTACCAAGTTGATTCTGGGTTTAGGATCAACCAAAAAGTTCTATTGTTTTTTTTTCATTGGAAATTTCTCAGGAAAAACTAAGAGATAGGACTAATTCAACTGCTAGACTATTATAATTTTAATAATCAAGCTGCCAGAAAAATTTAAAGTGAAGACTGTAATTATTGGATAGACATATCGTAACAAGTCCAAACTTTTACTAAACCATTCAATCAGAGAAAAAAAAATGAAACGAAAAATATGTAACAAGCACAATAGAATCAAAATAATCTACGTTCAAGATAAAAAAATAATGTTAAAGTTATTAAATTAGGAAATTAGCCTTAAGTAACCGCCAAAATAAATCTGCAAAGAAACAAAAAAAAAGTATTCATAATTAACTTAACATTTGCTCTCTTGTAAAAAGTTAAGAGGATGCCATAAATTCTATTTTCTTCTAGATTTATAAGAAATAAAAAAAAGGAATTCACGCGAAGTTCCTAAAAGTTTTTTGAAGAGTTTTCAACTTGAGCATTAGAAAGGAAATTATCGTGGGCCAGAGGTATAATTTCTAAAGTTTTGTTCCAAACCGCTTTGGCCGTGGCGCTCAACTTTTTAATGTATACTGTAGGAGCGCTGATGTGTTATTGAATTCTCTTTATTCAGTGTCAGATGCGTTACTTTATGTTGTTGAATGTTTTGCATTATTGTTTAGAGATGCAAAAAATAACCAGCAACAGTTTTGTACAATAAAAAATTTTAATTTTGCAGAATTAACTGTCTTAAACAGCTTAAATGATGAGAGTCATGCTACCTGTATATGACTAGTAATCAGTTGTTTTCACTTTACATGGAAATTGACCCCAACCAACATAATACGTCGTTGTCATAATGTCACTGCATAATGATGATGAAATAGATTTCACGAAAAACTCAACTGCACAGCAATAAATAGTTGCATTAAATCATCTAGAA
Source organism: Ochropleura plecta (assembly GCA_905475445.1). Classification (NCBI taxonomy): domain Eukaryota; kingdom Metazoa; phylum Arthropoda; class Insecta; order Lepidoptera; family Noctuidae; genus Ochropleura; species Ochropleura plecta. The sequence continues at coordinate 11,122,654 of FR997735.1, read as the reverse complement.
TTCAGAATTAAATACCAAGTGTAGAAAACATGAGATACCGCGGCCTCGGGAGATACCGCGGCCTCGGGACGTAAAGGGCAATAGAAGGAACATGGGTGGGTTTTAGTCAGTACAAGTCTGACATGCCCCCCCGCTCCGCCCAGAGCGGGGGAAGTCATTGGATGATTTCCCACCCGAAAAAAAAAAAAAAAAGTGTAGAAAACATGTGGGGTTGCGGGTTGTTCGAAAGAAATACCACGGCCCCGAAACATAAAGGGCAAAAGAAGGAACATGGGTGACTTTTAGTCAGTACAAGTCTGACACTCACCCCCGCTCCACCCAGAGCGGGGAAAGTTTCTTGATGATGACCCATCCGCAAAAAAAGTGTAGAATACATTGTTTTCAGAAAATCCTTAAACTCTGTTTCACTGAAATTAAGATACAAATACTCCTTGTGTAATCCCATCTTCCTAGAATCGCTTTATGCAGAAACAAACGTTTCTGATTGTTGTATACGTTATGTGGTTGTTATTCAATGTATTCAGTGCACGCCGGAACTCTACGCTCAACATGACAGGTGGCACTATCTATAGCCGATCTCAAAGACGTACATACATAATATATGATCAATATTGTATACAAATACATGGACATGAGACGCGAAGGAATAAATGTGGTGAGGAATGGGGATGCCTATAAGAGTTGAGGAAGACCAACAAAACGACGTCACTGTTGGCGCAGTGGCTGAACGATCGACTGCTGCGCTGCGTGTGAATAAGTATAAATTTGCATTACCTTCAGGTAGTTGTTTCGGTTCTGGCTGTTTGTGTATGTGAGTTTAAAGGTTTGTAAGCGCACTCACGATATGGAGAAATTCCTAGTGTGGGGCAAGTTATGGAAGAAAAAGACATGCTGTGCCGACCGCAAATAAATTGGGGTAAAGGCAGGAGAATACGGCTGCACTGCACTGTACTATTCTCCTGCATGAACGTCCTGCCGAGTTCGGAAGAGATACCGCGGCCCCAAAACACAAAGGGCAAAAGATGGAACAGGGAATGGTTTTAGCCAGAAAAAGTCTAACCACTGCTAACCGCAGAGCGGGGGCGCTCTGCCCAAGCGGAGGAAGTTATTTGATGATTTCCCGTCGAAATAAAAGGCAAGAAATATAATGATTTAATATGCCGCTTTTCATGCCTGTTACAGTCGTTGTGTTTTTGAAATACACTATGGATTTTGATACGATGTTCACCATTTTATATAGAATTTATTCTGCAAGGTTTACCATTGTACGATTCATGTATACTACAATATAATACAGGGGTAATCTATACAAATATTATAAAGACTTATCGAGTTTGTGAGGTTGTAGGTTGTAATCTCTGGATCTACACCGATTTTGAAAATTCTTTTACTAATAGAATGATACTTTTTCTGTAAGTGTCATAGGCTATCACGCTGTGAGCTACGAGGGCTGATCAGTAAAGTAAGTAAAGACTGCCGGAACGTGGGTGAAACCTCGCGGGGAAAAGCAAGTTAATAATATACCGTAACTTAGGTATGACATTAAAACGTTGGTGTTTGATCAAATGTGGATTGCCACTAAAACAAAAGTAATTTGTTTGACAACTAAGCCGAACAAGTTAAATAAGTTATTATTCCGCATTTGAAAGCCTGAAATCACACAAAGGCCTTACCGAAAAAAGCTGTGTCTGCTGACACAGCTTTACAAAAAAAAAAGGTAAATTCGGAACTCTTATAGAATCACTTTGTTGTCCATCTGTCTGTCTGATTGTCAAGACCCTATATCTCGAGATAACTGGAGGTATCGACTTGAATTTAAACTCTATACTCAAATATGTGGTCCCTTGGAGCTCTGAAAAAATCAACCTTCTAAGGCAAGTCCACTCAATTAATGAGATCAACGATATCATCGTGTATGTAGCAAGTTTGTCGCTGGTTGTATATAGACAGAAAAAAGAAAATAGAATTATTGAATTCTATAAGTCTAGGCAATTAAAAGATATAGCCGTTTATGTCGCATGTTTGTCCGGAACCCCCGGTGCGCGAATCCGACTCGTCCTTGACCGATTTTTTAACATTTCCTATTTCCTATCACTGAGTTTTGCTCGTAATTTACGCCTATGCATACCTTCAGCACGGCACAGTCAAAGCATGGAGATGCGACAAGATCAAAAACAAGCAGACCCAGGTGTGTAGTATCAACGTTAAAGTGTACGATCCAAACGGCATACAAAATAAGATTAATGTACCAGCACTCGTAATACGCCCTGCAAAAGAAGAAATGCAATAACCGACTACACGCTTAGTCTGTTTGAAAAGGAGAATGTACTTTTACGCCATTTTAAATTCAATTTTGTTATGGAAGTCTCTGTGAGAAAAAATATTTGCTTCTTAGAACTATATTGTAGAGAAAACTTCTAGTCTATTCTTTGTCTTGCCACATAACTATGACGAAACAACTTACTAGAAACTTTGCAACTCGCAAAAACTAATTTGATTATACGCGTATTTACCTGTAGTGTAAAAATTACTTTTTTTTGCGGATGGGAAATCATCAAATAACTTCACCCGCTCTGAGTGTCAGACTTGTATTGACTAAAAGCCACCAATGTTCCTTTTATTACCTTTTTTGTTCCGGGGCCGCGGTATCTCTTTCAAACAATCCGCAACCCCGACAGCCCCCTGGCAGGCCCCTTTGCTTTGCTGACATCTCTTTGAGGCGTGCGTGGAACACTGACGCGCCGTCTACACGGCGTGTAAAAATGTCTTCAGTGTCATTTTAGAAAATCGACGCCTTGCATAGCCCGTCATATCCCTTGACATACTATCTACATTTAATTAATACTGCACCAAAGAACACTCATAGAAGAGTTTCTATATCAAAACTATCGAAACTGCGCTGACTTTAAATGAATTAAACCCATGCTTTCCTGATTCTACATCCTCACACTAATGCATAGAACGATACCTTAGGGTTACTGCAGCCGATGTATGCTGCAGACTACACTAATTACCGTGCACATACACCTTATAGCCGAGTAAGGGCAGCCTAATTGACATCGCGACGGATGTCACTTAGCAACGATTCCGTTGTCTCGCCATACAAATTAGATACGTTTATTAGATTTCCTTGTAAATGAGATTGTATTTGTTTTTTATTTATTTATTTTTTTGTCTGTACGAGGCTTCGAGGCATTAAGAATGTTGTTCGGATTGGAGCTCACTTTTTTTGCCTGTAGATAGATGTAGTAAACGACGCAAATGGCTAACTGAAAGATCGACCGTTTTAATGGCAACAAAGCTTTGAAAACCGTTTGTCAAGTTGTTGCAAATTTCTGTTTTGACAATCTTACGTATTTTAGTCACTCCTCTGCATTCTTAGAATCAATAAAAATCTTGTTCTAATCACAATAAAAAAAAATACAAATGTTAGGTTGCTAACGGAATATCATCATTTCGATACCATCCTAAAGCAATAAATAAATAAAAGCCATAAATAATAAATATTTCAACAAAGCAAATGCTTCAACTAAATCATTATTTCCAGGTTTTGATAAGCTCACTGAGAGGCGAGAAAATATCTTTTCTAGCAAACTGGAACGGAAGCGGCGGAACATAGGAAATCGAGTGCTGTACACAGCTTTATTTATTTTAACGTCATGTCTGTTACATCCGGAAAACAATCGTTCGTTCCATCTGCTGATAGCGTTCTAATATATAGCTTTTGTACTCACGATTATTAAGATATCACAGTATAAAAATAACCAGTAACCCAACTGCACTTCTTTTTTTAAATCGAACACGGGTGTAAGGGTTGTCAACTACACACACATTAAAAACGTTACCACTTTTTTTTGCGGATTGGAATATAATTTTCCCCGCTCTGGGCGGAGAGGGGGATTTAAGACTTATATTGACTAAAACCCACCCATGTTCCTTCTATTGTCCTTTATGTTCCGTGGCCGCGATGCGATATCTTTTTCGAATAACCCGAAACCCCGGCAGGCGGTGGCCCCGGCAGGCGCCTTCGACACGTCAAACGTTACCACTTGCCTCGACTTACTCACAAGTAACTTGAACAAATTCTAAATTCATGAAAATAAAAGATGTGAAACGAGTATTTGAAATTCTAATATTAATATATTAATGTTACGTGTACACCGCGCGTTCATGCTAGGGCCTGTTACCTGAAGTATAGAATTAACGCTTTACATGTGTATGTGACCCGATTCCGAAAAGTTGTTCCTAGTTGAAATACTGTATGTTAATATACGTCTATTGAGTAACTATCGAACGTCGTTTGTCAGTTGTATATCGATAGATAATAGCGTTCTTATTATTGGTTGTTTTTTAGATAGTGATTTATATTGAAACAGTTTCATGATTTAACGCGGCATTATAAAGAGATATATTGGCGATTCTTTGATACGATTTGATGGCTGTTTGTTGTTTGATAGCGTTAATGTTTCCTTCTTCATTTGAGCGTCTTAGAGCTAGAACTTGGACTACTTTTATAATATGCACGTATGCACGTAAATATATTATCATGGTCAAATAGGTAGGTACTTACGGTAAACTTAGAAATGGATTAGTTTTTTTTATTATTTAATAATATTGTAATCTATATTGTATCCCTATTGTAAATTTTATATTCTACACAATGTATATTATTTTAAAGTAAAATACTTATGACATAAAAACGGATAATTTGTATTATGGCAAATATTTTCACATTGTATTTTAGGATTATCAAAAGCCACCTACTTATTTTAACAATTTTCCTTCACCTATCTTGAATTATAATCTTTATCTGTCTCGTCGTTTGCTCTGCTAGTAGCAACTTGCGCGAAAGCTGAGCATGAGGTCCTAAGTTTGATTGACGGATCGGACAAATTATCATTGGGGTTTTCCATCAGTGATTTCTCAGTAGCAACCACGTAGTCTGAATCTATGTACGGTTGACGGCAATAAGCTCGGCCCGTATTACATAGGACATATTTAACTGGCGAAATATAGGTATACTATCAGGGTACACCTCTGCCTAACCCTTAGGAGAATACAAGCTTGATGTAATGTATGTTACTAGCTGCGCTCCGCGGTTTCACTCGCGTGGAGATAGAATATGCAATATATCTTTATGATATGTAGCCTATGTGTTATTTTGATGTATAAGCTAAATTATTTTAAAGATTCATTAAAATCCATTCAGTTTTGCGTGAAAGAGTAACAAACATCCATACATCCATATAAACTTTCGGGTTTATAATATTATATATAAATATAAAATAAAATGATAATAAGTATGAAGTAGAATCATTGGTAGTATAAAGTAGGATAGTAGAATTTTTTAACTCTGTAGAAAATTAAGTGCTTTCAAAACGTACACAACACAACTTAGAATAGGCACACAACCCCAAAACTATACAACTTGAAAATGGAACCAGCAGCTAAGCACTTAAGTATCGACTTCCAATAGTTTGTGTCTATTTGGTCAAAGTCGGTGACATACAAGTTAGTACAAACAAGAAATAGGTTGGTTCGGTCCCGCATCTAAAACAGGCCGAATTACATCTAACTAAGAACTTATATACACACCAAGTTTTGAGAGAGTAATATTAAGGCTGTTAAGTAGCTCTACACACATGTCCAAATTGCTTTAAGTAATATTTATGCGTAAACGTAATTAAGTATTACAGTGTTTGTCCAAATAGCGTAACCTCTTAACGGGTACTTTGCAAACAACTTGGTCTTTAAGCTTTAATTGAAATAATGGTGACAGATTTTCTTATGAAATATTACTTTGGCTTTGCCAATTTGAGGTTTGCCGGTTTTTGTTGGGCTGCCTTTAAACACGGCGTGAAAATAAGTTATGAAACAGTATTCTCAATGCACAAAAATAAACAAACAATAATATACAAAAAAAACCATATATAAAAATAAATGGCTTTTGGTATATTATTGTTTGTGTGTTATCTCATTTGTTTTTTTATCAGTTTCAGAAAGTTTTTCTGTTGATGGTTATGCCTTTGAAAATACCTTTAAGTATGACTACAACTTTCTGACACACGCTGTTAAGTTTCGTCGCTTGGGGAATCATTCCTTTTTAGTGTGCCTAGAAAATGCCATGGAATACCGTAAAAAAATACTGCCAGCAATAATTTGTTTGAGTCTATTGTTTTTCAATCTTTTCACACAAACCTCACTTATGCTAGTTAAAAACCACAGACTAAAAACGGTCCCCACTTGTCCCACATGGTGAAGTCACACAACGCAATATTGTTTGTATGTTGCAAACGACCCGATGTAGTGACTTTCGAGACGGCCAATAACGAACCCGAGTGGTGTTTGTGTAATGCACTTGCTCCCATCGGCTAGTGCTGGCAACACTGTGGAACTTTTAACATAAATTACTGGTAATATATTGGTTGTAGTCCGGTATAAAGTTTAGAAAAACTTGGCGTGTTTTCTTATCATAAAGTTGAAGTGAGGTGGGGTGAGTTACTATTACAAAAACTAAGCTATCTTAAGCAAATTGCCATTCTGATAACCGGATCCTCAAATTTATCATAAAAATTATAAAACATAAAATTTGAAAAACATCTTCTTCGTCAAATCGTGTTTTGGTATTGCTCCTGCTGGGACTAAAGCCTAATTTCTAAGTGGGCAAATCAATATTATATAACGAATGAGTATTTTACTCGTTGAGTTCTTCTAGACATCTATCGACCCGCACTATGCTAGCGTGATCTATTACAAATGGGCTGTTATCTATAGCTATATCCAGCTCGACTACAAAAAGTACAACAAGAGCATAGTACAAAAGTAGAACTAACATCAAAAACTGTTTAAGAAGTTTAAAAACAACTATCAGGTAGTAGCCTACCAGACCCAAATTCCGTGTGGTCAAAGATTCTTCACTTTCTATAGGGGCTACAGAACTTTACACCCTGGTCTTTGTTACTCTATAGATGTCTTTTATGTTTGACTTTTTGGTTGTAGGACATGTCGATTTCTGGACGATGTTTTCGTTCCCCATTTTGAGAGCAGTGGTAAATAAATAAAGTTATACACACCTGTCTGGTTTCGATCCTACGACCACCAAGTCATCGAGTTGGGGTCTGAGAGCAGTGAGTGCAGCAGCGCACATGTGTTGCGCTTATCCCAAATGAAATGGGACAAGGGCAGGCAGACTATGATGTTTTTTTTTTTAATATGATAAGTATAACCATCCTGCCTTGTTGACATAATCACTTCACGGCCTTGTATGTGACCGCAATAAGATGTTATTAGTCCACATATTCTGTTGCCCATCCCACAAGCCACAGCTAATCCCTTAGTTGTACCCTTGGGAAGCATAGCCAGGCTAATAGTACCCGGAAAACAGATGTCAAAATTGACCAACTTAACCTCTTTGGTACACTGTGGCTCCATGGTTTAACCTCAAAATATAGTCCTATCACAAACGCAAAATTTTTTGTCTTTCAAAACATTTTAACCGCGGGCAACATGTCACTGAAAAGTAATTTCATTGGTGATCCAAAAAAAATTTTGTTTTTTTTTCTGTTTTGATGTATTTCGAAGCTGGTCGTCATACCTGCACGTTTGTAACTAAGTTAGGGAATCTAGTTCACGTCAACAGTTTGCGGTTATTAGGAGGAGTAAAGAATCAAATTAGACACAACTACTCTGTTTGTTGTTGTACTAGAAATACAATATTGGCAAAGTTAATACTGTAGTTCCTGGATACCCGGGGTTTTTCGAAAGAGATACCGCGGCCCCGGAACGTAAAGGGCAATAGAAGGAACATGGGTACCCACCCATGTTCCTTCTATTGCCCTTTACGTTACGTTTAGTCAGTAAAAGTCTGGCAATCCCCCCCGCTCCGCACAGAGCGGGGGAAGTTACTTGATGATTTCCCGCCCAAAATAAAAAGATCCTAGTCATGCTTTAAAAGAAAAAATATTAACAAATGCCTAAGGCATTAAGTCCGCCTTTGTACAGTTTTTACTTGTGCATAAAGTTTTAATAAATAAATAAATAAACAAATCATTAGCGTGTTGAAATTGCTAGAAACATGATATAATGAATAAACAAAGAGGTTTTTTTAAGGAAGCAATGGTTGTTAAGGAAATCATACTGATGGCCTTAATTTGGCCCATTGACAGACAATCAAAGTAACAAATTGGTTTTCCTGCTCTACTTTATTTTATTTACGTACAATTTGCCATTAAGACGCCATTTCATTATGTGTATGACGCACACAAAGCTTCAAATTCAATCAAAACGTAATATGAATGCCTCATTATTATCATTCTTAATAGAACTAGCTCACTTCGTTCCTTTTTAGCATTGCTACACAGCTGAAAGAACTACTGACTGTGCACTGTGCAATACCCTAGTCATCATAATTATTTTTGTCAAATGAAATAACGATAAGACATATCCTTAATACTACATAGTCCGGTACTGTAAGAGGTTTTATACCAATGCTGGCTGGTTGGCCATAACGTTCCAATACTCAGGTCGTTTTAAAGAAGGAACTTAGAGAAAATGACAGAAATTCCAAGTGTGGGGCAACGTTTTTAAAAAAAATATATAAAAGTATTCTAGCCCAGCTACTACCACCACTTCCTATAACATTGCTTTAATGTCACTTCGGTGAGGGCAATAGATGGAGCTATACAGGATGTCTGGCTCCTTTTCTTTCCCACGCTAAAATAAGATTAGAACAATACAGCTAGGAGAAGTGATGGTAGGCTAATGGATGTTCATGACCATCTGATGGTCGGTTTCCCAGAGGAGCCTGCCAGGGCCACCACCTGTCGGGGTTGCGATTTGTTCGAAAAAGATACTGCGGCCCGGAACATAAAGGGTGTAAGAAGGATCATGAGTAGGTTTTAGTCAGTACAAGACTGACACCCCGCCCAGAGCGGGAGAAGTTCCCGCAAGAAAATAGTGGTCGGTCTCCAGCGTAACCAAATGCGGCTGAATATCAAAATTTTAAATGAAACGACTGCCTACTTGACATCCACAACCCAGTTAGTGCCGTGTAATACGATACCTATTGGTCAGACTGGTTGTCTGACTACTGTTTGTCCCGGAATGGTGGTAAAATTATAACGACTATCCCGAACTTACGTCTGAGCGTGCTTTCCGAGGCACGGAGGAAACTCAGTAGGTCGAGATTGGTCTTCATTTAACCACGAGCTGATGTCATATCTAATACAAAAAATCAATTCAAACAAGCTTACATCAAACAAGGAGGAAACTAATAAAGACCAGTTGTTTTCCTACACTGTTTTGGTTAACAAGCTTCCTGACCGCTACAGGCCGTCCACATTTGTGGCCTGGCGTGACGCTCAGGAGAACCACAGTGTGCTAAGCTAGCAATTACTCACAGCTAATGTACGACAATGTTTAGCCTGTAATCCTAACGCATGCTTGTGATTCTAATCGGGCGTAGACGCTTGAGTTTTGGTGTTTTGTTACTTTTTCTAGGACAAGGAACCAGCTAATTAACTAATCGAAATAATGTTACTTATGAACAAATTTTTTATAATTTGTTATCATGTTCTCAAAAGCGGATCTAACGATTTCAATAGAAGTTGCATTAAACAGGTTCTATCTTTGTTTTATTTTATATTGTATTATGTTTTGTTTATTTCATGTATTTATTGCCTATGCCTATGTTCCTATGTTGCCTGGGTTAGGATTTTTATGCAACATAGAAATATCTCTCAGGCATGCTGGTTTCCTTTCGATATTTTCCATTACCAAAACAAGACGTTATACAATACGCACGTGAAAAGTGAAAAATATGCGTGTCTTGGGTTCAAACTGACGGTCTGACAGCTATCGCTGAGTAGCGATTTTTTTTACTAGCTTGAGTAAGCTAGTAAGATGTATGATCGATGTGTTAACATGTTATTCGAGTAAATTCGTAAAAGTACTATTGTTTATTTTATGCTTTAGTGTAGATTAAAGTAGGTCTTTGTTTTTTTTTTTATTTAAAAGGTTGTTGTTTTTATTCTTTAACTAAGTACTTATTATTTATCTAGAAATTATTGTATTAGTTAGTATAGTTTTTTAAATCTTTTTTTATATTTATTGTAAATAAGTTAATTTTAAGACCGCGCTATCGCATTAGGTGTATACCTGTAAAGATAAGGGAGATAATAAATAAATAAATCTTACACATTTCCATCATATCTGTTGTGCCTATTCCCAACTATGATATTTTCTGTTCAGTATAACCGGGTGATGATGAATACCAGTATTTCTCCGAGCGGGGCCAGGGGTGGTGTTTTTCAGGTGTTAATTGGGACAGGTGTACAAATAATACCCACTACAGGTTTTGATTTCTTTAATTCCCAAAGGTGGACCCTTTTAACAGGGTTGAAAATACACAATAGGTTAGGTGAAATATCACAAACGGAACTGCATAATAACTGATTCACAAACTGAGTTTAGGGCATTTAAATTAAAATAGGAAATAGATACAGCTTGTTATAGAAAATACAATAAACTAACACGTGTGGCTGCTAGCCATGATCCAAAAACGTAAGGAGGCAAAAAATTACTGTTAAAGATGAAATGTCAGAATGAAATTCGAAATATGAATATTTAAAAATCAATGTTGATCAAAAAGGAAAAAGGTTGAATACCCACTCTGTTACTCCCACTCCTAACTCCTACAGTATACACTTAAACCATTGTACCTATTGATCTTAGCTATTAGGAATCAATTGCCTCATATAGCCATTGATGTCAAGATCCACAACTGTAACTAGTGTGAGGTATTACGGCCTAGTCTATGTTAGTATCGAATTTAATGGCACCAATGCCAATGGTGTTTGTAGTGCGATCAATATTATGAACGTGAGATGTATGGAGTGTGATTTTCTTAAAATAATTACAATAATACTTGTTGTGCCCAGCGGTTTCACCCGCTGCTCAGCTCCTTAGTGTCGTAGCGTGATATTATATAGTCTATTAATTGAGTGTAAAAATACCTACTGACGGTCCCTACGTACATAAAGACATGTCGAAAATGGCATTTTTTTTATTGTCTCATTGGCTTTAGATTATCTACGCGCACATGCTGACATACGATTTTTATTTAATTTATTTACCTTGTTTTAGAAATCGTATAAGAGAACAAGTCTTATAAATACAACGAATAAGTGTCGTAGAAACGATCATCTCTCAGTTTTTCTAAGAAAACGTGAAAAAATAAAATATTTATGTGTAAAAGGTATCATAAAGCTCTTAAAACTGTTAAAATATTGTAGAAAGAAAATATTTATTATTGCTCATAGAATTATTTCTAGAGCGTGTTGAACACAAATTACGCTCTCCTGTAAACCTCGGTTTTTGACTTAACGTTATGTAGGTACGTAGGGACCGTCGCTATGTAAAATTTCAAATCAAACCGGCCCATACAAACTTTGCCACATTGTTCCACCCCAAAATTTAAGTTTTGCAAAATCCCGTTTTAGTGAACACCTACGGCCTAAAAAGCCCCCATGCAAAATCTGAGATTCCTAGAACTTGTAGTTTCTGAGATTTCATGAAGAGTGTGTCAGTGTCAAGGTATTAGGGAAAGTAGGGAAGGATTGTTTGAGCTTTATGGCCTTAAGCCTTACATCAGTACAGTTACTTTTAATGAATAATTATGTTGCTACTTATTCGATTTTAGTTATAAACATTAAACTCACCTATTAACACATTATATTAACAGCCATAGCCGAAACAACTATTTGTAGGCCATACAAATATTTGTGCTGTGCGAAAATCGAACCCGCGACACGCAGCGCAGCAGTCAATCGCTCAGCCACTGCGCCAACCGTTCCGCCAAATTAGTGTTGGCACTCCTCTGTTTAACTCTTCAAGGATAACAAACATGCCGTGTCGACGGCGCGTTCGTGTTTCACGCGCGCCTGAAAGAGATGTCAGCAAAGCAGAGGGGCTTGCCAGAGCCTCCGCCTGCCGGGGTTGCGGGTTGTTCGAAATAGATACCGCGGCTCCGGAACGTAAAGGGCAATAGAAGGAACATGGGTGGGTTTTAGTCAGTACAAGTCTGACATGCCCCCCCGCTCCGCCCAGAGCGGGGGAAGTCATTTGATGATTTCCCACCCGAAAAAAAAAGGATAACAAACATAATGTTATGTGATTAATCAACACAACACATGTAATTAACTATGTAAAAGAAATAAGCCTTGGTATATTCTACTCGTACACGCTTAAATTCAGTACTTGAATTTTATTCTCTTCAATTTTTACCACCACAGTGTTATTTAACGAATGCCAAAAAAACCTTCAAATTACAGGGGCTGCAATTTTTTGTACGTAAACCGACTGTTTCACAGATTTTAACAAACGAATATTCGCATCTGTTTTCGGTACCAAAGTACCAACATCGGGCAAAAACGGGAATCATCGTAATTGGTGGCAAAAAGTTTATGTATCGCGATATTTTTTGGTATAATAAAGTATTCAATAAATATTTATTGATTTATTTCTTCTTTGTTTGATGAATACTGACAATCTGTAAAGTTTACTTTCAACGTTTTTTATTCTCAAGCTTTTGAAAAGTCCAAAAAGTAACGATTTGTAATAATATTTTTCCCTACCAAAAACTTGGCTACATCTGGACAATTTGTAGAAAGGTACCTATATTACGTGAGTATTCCATGAATTTTTGAATACAGGCTTGCAATAATTTCACTCCAATATTAAAATCAATTTTATTGAATCACAAGTCACAATGAATAAAAAAGAAGTTATTTAACATCATTATGGTAATTTGAGCTATCCATTTCATTGTTAAGTATATTATAGTCCATTACGTCACGGGAATAACCACGAATTCTAGTGAATAATTGATTAATGTGAATAGTATGAAAATGGGGATACATGTGAATGACGTTGAGGGCCGCCGGTTACTCCCTCGTCATTCGGTCGGAGACTCGAATGTTTGATCTCTGCTGCTAGGTTGCCTTTGAGTTTTAAACTTAAAAATACATTCATCAGGGTAAAAAAGACAAGTGTCTGGTTTTAATGGAAAAATCAATATATCCACGATTTATGTGTACTGTTTTAGTTTTCTTCTCTTTTTTTACTAAACAATTAGATATGAGACGTAAGTTAGAGATTCACCTTTACACAGCTTTTCAAATAAAAAAGTCCAGCTTTGTTTCCAATATTGTTGGGTCGTTGCAGCATGTGTTCACCACCACTTCTAACTACTTCATAAAAGTCGGGATGCATGTTATCTTGCACAACTACAACTGTTCCATAGATAACAAACGTGAGCACAACAAAAGGATATTTGAAAATTGATCCCAAAAGAACGGAAGTTGGTGGTAGCTTGGTAAAATAAAAGTAAGGTTTGTATCTTTATAAAGTGAAACAAAATAACTCCAGTCAAAAGTTTTAAAATAGAACAGGCAATTCACCTTTAACGAAGCGGCAGAACAAAATATTAAGCATCAATAGAATCAGATTAGAAGACATATTTACCGGTATTTGTTACCGTCGAAGTAGATTGCGATAGGCGACAGTGAGATATTATCCTTTCTTGTTAAATTATATTATCAATTACATTCGGTTCAATGGGCCGTGATTGTTATCTTTTGTGCTATTCTCTTGACAAAACGATACGGACACAAAGTACATAGTTACAGAAGTCCAGTTTACTAAGATCAACGAGTGTTTTGAGGATTAAACCTCTAATGTAGGCGATCTAAAATCAGATCAGATGGACGGCTACGTTTGGTAGCCGTCCAAATCCTTACAATCAGTGATCCATTAACAATAAACACGCTATAGGATCTTTTTAAACATGCGTTCGAATACTAGTCTTAATATTTTACGATATTCAAATAAAAGCACGAGCATTTATGTCAAAACAAATCTATTTATTTTTCGAAGGATGTGCCGTGGCCTGGGAGGGCAAAAGAAGGAACATTGGTGGGTTTTAGTCAGTACATGTCTGACACTCCCCCCACTGCGCCCAGAGCAGGGGAAGAACTTATTTGACAATTTCCTATCCGCAAAAAAATATATTTTAAAACATTACTATCACATGTTTAATACATTAGCCAGTTTACCAAACATTCTATTTCTCGTTTTATTTAAGAAGAATTGGTAGACAAAGCCTTCGCATGTGTCTTTGCAGCCTTCGGCGTGTCTGACACGGTTGTCGCAGTGGCTGGGATTGAACCCGCGACACGCAACGCAGCGGTCGATCGCTCGCTGCGTTGCGTGTCGCGGGTTCAATCCCCGCACTGAACAAATATTTGTATGGCCTTCAGATAGGACATAGTATAAAGAGGGGAAGTAGGTTATCTCCGGCCCAATCTGCGATATAATTGCCTACTGTCATAGGGTTGTCACTTTTAGCTAAATTTTAATTCAGTACCTATAAATTGGCAAGGGTCGAGAAGTTGTATTTTTTTCTTTTATTGTCTGGGTACAGGGTTTGTCAGGCCTCACTAATTTGTACTATCACAAATTCTTTAGTTTAAAGCCCAGCCCTGTCACAGACAACACATCTCTTATTAGTAAATAAAATTCAACAATGGTTTTCCTATCAAATATAGAAATGTATTCAAGATACAGAGCAGCATTATTTATAACTAGCTTCCGCCCGCGGCTTCGCCCGCGTGGTATGTTGATAAAAAGCAGCCTATAGCAAAAATAACAAAATCGAAGTATAAATAAAATTAGGTAGGTACGTCTCATTTTTAAGGTTACGTCCCCAATGGGTAAAAACTCTATTACTAAGTCTTCGCTGTCCGTCCGGTAATGGTACGGATCTAACTAATAGGTATGTATTATGAAACTTCATAAAACCTATGTTTTATTACATTTTATGTAATTAGATCTTATTGTACCTATGTTCACAAATAAAGGCATTGAATTTAGTGTGTAAGCAACGTGTCAACTCAACGTACTCTGTGCTCACGCGTCTGCCCGTGTTCGGGTCGCACACTCGAGCGATGAGCGACTTGTTCCCTCACCCCGCCCGCGCGGGCCAGCCTAGTCACGGCGACACGAAATTAATTCTGTTGCGCGTTATTTTGATTTTGCTATATCTCCTAAAGTTTTTATTTAATCTGCATGATGTAAAGGTAAAAAATAATCTTCATGAAATTTTCATGCCAACCAACCTATTTAAAATGATAAGGATTAATACTGTATTTGTGTAAATAGCTTTCCAAGTTAGCGCTTTATAATTGCCCATTTGTTAAAGTATTAAAATGGATATAGTATGTTATCCTTAAGATATAGACATATGTCACCGCTGCTTTTATGTAGACCTATATAAGATACACAATTACACCATACATTATTTGGTTATATCTTAAAGGGTTTAGGCAGCGTTTTCGTTGAAAGCTCCCAGACAGCATACTTTTTGCCGACATCTTCAACAAATATCGTTAATGTACACAGAAATAAATACAAAAACTTAACAAATTATATACTATAACCTTCCTTAAGAATCACTCTAAAAACCGCATCAAAATCCGTTGCGCAGTTTTAAAGATCTAAGCATACATAGGGACAGACAGACGGCGGATAGCGACTTTGTTTTATACTATGTACCTAGTGATAAAAAAAGATAAAATAAACCGAGCGAAGTTCATTAGGTAATCTGAACAGAGACAATTCTGGAATTGATGAATTATTAAGACACCCAAACACACAGGAATACTTTCTCCCGCGATTATCAGACATTTTTGATTTATTTAGCGGTGCCGAAAAGCCGTGACGCGCGAACCTCGTGCAGTGTTAGCCCCGACTGGCGCACCTCGAAATGAGCCGAGATCTTGTTTAGTGTGCGTGCGGCGACGCATAGATACTACGGCGCACACATACAAGCCACGCGCGGTGCGTTTGTATGAAGATAACCTACTATCTCTCTTTATTCTATGGATAGGAGTTTCAAAATTTCTAGTGTGGGACAAGGTTTTCAAAAAAATAAAACAATCTCCAAAATCGAGCAAATGGTCACCGCTTATAATATGGACCTTCTGTACCTCTCTGTTTTAAGAAGAAATGATTCGGACGTTGTTAATATATAACCTTCATTGACTCTTTGTTCTATTAAAGTTGCCTTTGATTCAGACTTAAATTGTATTAAGGCCTACAGAGGCCTGCTGTAATGATTCTGACTTCGTGATCAAAGATATTTATATTCACCCCTTAAAAGTTATTTCAGAGTAATTTAAAGCCACATAATTTTTCGTAGTAGCAAAGATATTACACCTTTCTGGAGTGTTTAAAAAATAAAACCGACTTCCAAAAAAAAACTAAACAGTGGAAAATAACTTTACTTCCGGAAGTCGGTGACTTTTGTTAGTTTTTGCCACCGACTTCCGGAAGTAAAGTTATTTTCCACTTTCTTTTTCGAAGTCAGTTTTATTTTCACAAAAAAGTTTATTTTATTTTATTACTAGCTTTTGCCCGCGGCTTTGCTCGCGTTAAATTCAGGGTATCACAGTTCCCCTTTCCTGATTTACAGGTACCTGCTACCTGTACTTTTTGCCCTTGCGCCTTATTTATTGTAATAGCAACGCTAAGTTTTCCCTTTTCTTCTCTCTTTCTCCCTCACATCCCACTTTTTTTAAAAAAAAGCCTATGTCCGTCTCCTGGTTCCAAACTATCTCTGTACCAAAATTCATCAAAATCGGTTTAGCCATTAAAGCGTGAAGAGGTAACAAACAAACAAACTCACTTTCGCTTTTATAATATTAGTAAGGATTTTTAGTTGTGTTAAAATGATATATCACATAATTTTATCGAGTATTCATTTTCCATTATTACAAAAACATTAGCAGATCATCTATATAGACATAGAGATAATATCTATCATCGCACGAGCAGGTCTACGGCGAAGCGTCACCGTTATATGGTAACATATCCACGAACCTAAACAAAGCGCTACGCTTCCATTTATTGTGTGAACCACCAGTCTGTGGAATTCACTGCTGGCTTCCCTGATCATTATAATCTGGATCTCTTCCAAGTTCAAGTGAATTGGTTTCTTCTAGGCAAGCGTGCTCCACCCTAGGCCGCATCATCTTCATAGTCCTTACATACGTCTTCACGCCTAAATGGCCAAACCGATTTTGATGAATTTCGGTACAGAGATAGTTGGGACCCTAGAGACGAACATAGGCTAAAAAAAGTGAGAAAAGGGGGAGAAAGAGGGAAGAAAAGGGGAGAGAAATATATATTTTTTTCGATCATCACGCGCATCACGGGTTAAAGTTATCGTTAGCCCAAAGTCACTATGCCACGCGGATCAAGTCGCGGGCAGAAGCTAGTGTATTAATTCAAATAGGCTACTAATTCCAGATCGCTGCCACATATTTGGCACGTGTCGATAATTCACACAGATTATAACATCTAAATTAAATCTCGAACAAACATCGATTGATGGATCAGACGCGATTGTGCAATCAATGTGACCAATCAGCCACACAGGTGATTATCATTCATGGAACACATAATTTTGCGGTTGAAATTGGATGGGCCGGCATTGGATGTCACATTAATCGCTGGATTAGTGAACCAAATGGTATTTGATTAGCCATCATGGAGGATTACAGCACAGAAGCCGCGAGGTATGATAGTTTCCGTATTGTTGTTTTGGTTAATGATATGTGGTTTGTGTATTTAAGCTAGTCGATGCTAAAAAGAATCTTAATTTATAAAAATCATGCGTAACTAAGAATGTTTCAATGTGACATGCTAATCTCTGAAACCAGCCAACCGATTTAATTGTTTATGAAAATGTAGTTTTCGTTCCGCTTTTCAAATAACTTCTCCCGCTCTGGGCTAAGCTTGGGGGAGTGTTAGACTTTTACTGGCTAAAACCCACCCATGTTTCTTCTTTTGCCCTTTATGTTCCAGGCTGCGGTATCTCTTTCGAACAACCTGCAACGCCGGCTTTAGTTCCACCTTAAATGATTTTTTTAATTAGTTTTTTTTTTACAGTGGGTGGACTTTTGTTTGCGTATAAATTTCGATGAATTGTTGTGTTTGTTTATTTGCCTTTACCCTGTGTTATTCCTAGCAGTGTCAATGTTGGAAACGGAAGAATGCCTTTGACTACATTTTAATAAGATCACAGTGAAATTATAATTTTCTATTAACCCAGCTCTACTTAAATTCTTTTTTAAAATATTCGTAGACTGAAGAATTTAGTAATATTGTCAAGTTGTTAAGCTTTATCAATCCTGTAACAGATATTAAGTTTTCAGAATATAATATGGGTGTAAAAGTACCCTTAACAAAGCCCAGAGACTTGTTCCCCTCGTTATTGAATTTTATTAGTTTTAGACAAAATCTAGTTTTTAAGTTATAACACTATGTATAATTTTATTTCGTTTATGAAACGGTTTTACCCTTCTACTACATAGCACTTTTTTATGCAAATAATTTCAACGCCTTGCAAAGCTAAACATAGTGAAACAACATAAATTTTATACTTGCTGGCACCCACAACTTTGGCCGCGTGATATCGAAAAATAATATCCTATGTGTTATTCCAGACTATAATCTACCTCTGTGCCAAATTTCATTAAGATCCGTTCAGCCGTTTTGACGTGAAAGAGTAACAAACACCCATACATCCATCCATCCATAAAATAGGTAGTAGGTACCATAAGTACCTTTGTTAAACAAATAAATAACTTTGACTTTTGAACTTTATTCGGATTTCTTCCCCGACCACCCCACTTTTTAATGCATCTATCATTTTTTGAGTACCTAACATTAGGATTCACCATACAACGACATTTTATATACAGAATGCATGCGAAACGGCTTTGTAATGGGTTCGTTTACACCCTGTATAAGTACCAAGAAATATTTGTCCCACAGTAACACATTAATTAAAGAAGATTTATAATAAAAACAAGTAGTGCCAAGAATTAAGAATAAAACAAACGGTTTGTTACAAAGGATAATGTCGACAAACAGGTTTTGGTGTTATATTTATGACTTCTATTTGTCATTTTGAGCCGACAATTCGTCTCATTGCTGGGCAACGGCCTCCCCTTTTCTTGTCGAGATCTCTATCTTGTCTCACCGGAGAAACGGTCCAAACCTCGCTCCATTTACAATGTTGTCTCACTTGACATTTTTATTTTACTTTGTTTTTATATCTTTGAAATAAGGTTTTGTATACCAAGCTCACCGTCCGTCCGTCTATTGACGACAGGCCGTGTCGACGGCGCGTTAGTGTTCCACGCGCGCCTCAAAGATATGTCAGCAAAGCAGAGGGGCCTGCCAGGGCCACCGCTTGCTGGGGTTGCGGGTTGTTCGAAAGAAATACCGCGGCCCCGGAACATAATGGATGGATTTGGCCTCCAACTTCGGTAGGGCTGGGTACTCGAAAAACGATACCCTAGGTCGTAAATTTAAGTCCTAACATGATTATATACGACGACGACAATTATATTACACTAACGCGTCAAAATGCATCAAGTAAGAACGCAATTATTGAGATACCAAGATCTAATATTGTTGTTTAATCCATAAGCTGCTGGATAAAGTTAAAAGGTGTTTAAACGTTATTTATAAAAAAAAAACAGTCATTTATCAATACTAAACATCTACATAACATAACAAACAAAATATTTTGTAGAGGCTTGTTATTTATTACCAACTTAGTGTTTAATTTCCCAGCTTTCTTTAAATGTAAAAAAACCGGCCAATAGCGTGTCGGGCCACGCTCAGTGTAGGGTTCCGTAGTTTCCCGTCCGTCACAATATACCGGACAAATCAAAATCAAACCTCGACGACTAATTAGATTAAGCACTCATAAATAAAATTACGAATATATTGAAGTGCAACTTACTTTACCACGGTAGGTCATTAAAGCACGGAAAATCTTAACATCGACTTATAAAAAAATGACGTCATTACGCAACGCGATTCATTTATGAACTGGTTTTTACCTTAACATTTTGATGGTGTTAAAAAAATGAATTTTAGTTTTGTTCTAAATTGCCTTAGCATGTTCTTGATAGCAGTTTTATGTAGTTATAAGATACCGCCAATGCCAAGGAGAGACCAACCGAACAATTCGGTAATACCCGATCCAATGTAATAAGTACCTATAGCGCCATCTCTCGGGGAATTGGGTTACAAAGACGTGCAAGGAGGTAATTTTGGATTGCGAGAACCGATTTCAATAATTCTTTTTTTGTTTGAAAAAAGATACATTCAGGATAATAAAATATGTAAACGAAGTTAAAAAAATGCTTGCTTATATATACGATTATACTACAAACTTAGTCCAGAAATTATTTTGCACAACTTTTTGTTTTTTTTGTACAAAAACTGTTGTGTCAATCAAGTTCAAAATAATTTTCCTAGAAAGTCCTTATAAAGTTTTACTTTTCAGATTTTTTTCATATTTTCTAAACTTATGGTTCAAAAGTTAGAGGGGGGGGGGACACATTGTTTTTTACTTTTGGAGCGATTATTTCCGAAATTATTGACATTATCAAAAAATGATTTTAGTAAACCCCTATTCATTTTTAAATACCTTTCCAACAATATATCACACGTAAGGGTTGAAATTAAAAAAAAAGTCACTTCCCACTTTACATTTAAGATGGCTACCCTAATAAAACATTTTTTTCCAATTTTTATTTTACCACTTTGTCGGCGTGATTGATATACATATTGGTACCAAATTTCAGCTTTCTAGTGCTAACGGTCACAGAGATTAAGCGAGGACGGACGGACGGACGGACGGACAGACAGACATGGCGAAACTATAAGGGTTCCTAGTTGACTACGGAACCCTAAAAATAAAATCATATCAAATAGTATATAATAGTAATAGTTTTATATAATAAACAAAGGACCTATGTTTTTAAATAAAATAAAAAATGAAAATAAAGCAGCCAAAAGCAATAAATAAACCTATAGAATACTCTTTCTTGTTCTTATTTTTTTTCTAAATCTCTATGAACCTTAAGCCAGTACTAAGTCTCGTGACATAGTGTTCGCAATTTCATCCTGCACCACTTTAGATGTTCGTTACGTAAAGTTATGTGTCCCACCTGTTACTGATATGGAGTGTTCAGTAGCTGAAATGAGAAAAGCTGGAGTCTTTCCTTATACTGCACTTTGGTGAGAGATTATCCGGTTTTAAAAAAGGAATATATTTCTTAGCACTCACTTTTAGCATGTACTACGTTAGCTTTAACACCATTTCTATGAAATCGTTAAGTAGTTATGAGGTTTTATACTGTTTCCAGTATACTAAAATGATACAGGTAGGTATAAAATATGAAGTTATTCTAACAATGTAGGGGTTAAATGATTACTTTCAAAGTCCAATGTGAAAAGCTTAATACACTGAAAAATAATATGAAATCTATGTTGGAAAAAAATCACCATAACACATTTTTTATATAATTATTAAAATGATATGAATTCTCACTTTAACGTTGCCTGTAATTAATATTTAAAACATAAATTAATAGGAAGTCAATTAAGGCAAAGTTTTAATTCGTAAATGTATCATAATCAAACAATTGTAAATCAGTATCCTGAGAATTTGTTAAAGTATTTAATAACTAGCTTTTGCCCGCGGCTTCGCTCGCGTTAAATTCGGTTATGCCTTATTGATTTGTAATAGCAACGCTAATTTTTCCCGTTTCTTCCCTCTTTCTCCCTCATATCCCACTCTTTTTAAAAAAAATAATAGCCTATGTCCGCCTCCTGGTTCCCAACTATCTCTGTACCAAAATTCATCAAATCGGTTTAGCCATTAAAACTTGAAGAGGTAACAAACAAACAAACAAACTCACTTTCGCTTTTATAATATTAAGTAAGGATAACCAAAAATATAGCATATTCAACTAATAAAAAACCATTTTTCAATATTTGTACTCGATGTTTTGGTGACAAAAACCAGTAAAATAACCCATCCATTCCCAAAACTTGGCAAGGGTTGCTTCTTTTCCAAATCTGTAATTTTACTCAAATTGTTCACAATGCAGGTGTCACACAAAAAATCTTAACCACACATAAACTTACAAATGCTCCAATCAAATGTTACATCGACTCAAGTGATAAAAGTGTTAAACATACAATTCTTTTGTTACGAAAATGTTTATAACTTAAACAGGTACGAGTGGGCAAAGTTGCGTTACTTCGACCAACTTTGCCCGCTAGTGGTGTGGACGCAAACTTGCTACAAAGTTGATTGCTGTGCAACCGCACTCGACAGGAGTTCCAGCTTGATTTCTATACTGTGCCTTTGGAGACCGACCCCATTCATGATTGTATTTGGTTTGGCTCTTACTAGGTTTGTCTACTTTTACACGAGTTTTTCGATAAAACTGATTTACTTTGAAATCAATCGATTTCTTTGGGTCTTTTTGAAATATACAGACATTATCATTCAGAATATGGTCTCTCGCTTCGTTTTTGCATTTTATGTGTGAACCGCCATTCTGTGGAATTACTACTTAACGTCGGTAGCGGCCGGGTAGCGGCCAAACGCAAGCCTATCCTTACTTGTATACTTATCTTTACTAATATTATAAAAGCGAAAGTGTGTTTGTTACCTCTTCACGCCTTAATAGCTAAACCGATTTTGATTAATTTTGGAACAGAGATAGTTGGGACCCTAGAGAAGGACATAGGCTAACTTTTTTTTAAAGTGAAAAACGAGGGAGAAAGCGGTAAGAAAAGGGAAAACTTAGCATTGCTATTACAATAAAATATTCGCAAGGGCAAAAACTACAGGTAGCAGGTAACTGTAAATCAGGAAAGGGGAACTGTGTTACCCAGAATTTAACGCGAGTGAAGCCGCGGGCTAAAGCTAGTATACTTATAATTATTATAAAAGCGAAAGTGAGTTTGTTTGTTTGATTGTTACGCTTCACGCTTAAATGGCCCAACCGATTTTGATGAATTTTGGTACAGAGATAGTTGGGACCCTGGAGTCGGACAACGGACAAAAAATAATAGGAAAAGGGGAGAAAGAGGAAAGAAAAGGGGAGTCAAAGATATTTTTTTTTTCGATCATAACGCGGGTTAAAGTTAGCCCAAAGTAACTATGCCACGTGAACGAAGTCGCGGGCGGAAGCTAGTTTAGCATAAAAATACTAAATCCTTTGAAGAGGTAGACAACGCTGTATAAGTACACCCAGATTTCCTGTGTTCTGTTTAAGCCTGTGTTTTTTTTCTAACCTCCTTACAACACGAATCTGCACAGTTCAGTTGCACTTACCGACAACAATCAAATATTTTATAGACTAGCTTTTACCCGCGGCTTCGCCCGCGTTTATTTAAGAATAATATTTTTAGTTGGATAATAAATGTGAGTAACAGCACAAAAGTATGGTCGAGTTAGATGGGCAGGAAATACATTATGTATACGGCAAGAGCGGCCACTCAATGGGTGCCAGGAGATGGACGGTGTCGCGCGGCGAGGCTGTGTCGGCACCCGCAAGAGATGGCGTGATGACTCAGACGTGATACCACAAGGGCTGGTTCAGGACAGCATGAGAAAAGAAGTGGGACAGCGTGGGCCAGGAAAAAAAAAACAACTCCGCTAGTCCTTGACCGCTAAAATTATGGATACAAAACAGAGCATTATTTGAGGACACTATTGTACACTATATTCATTGTCCTTCCATCAGGTGCTAATAAATACAAATTTCGGGCACCGGACACTCGCGAACATGCTACATACAGCTGCCCATGGGAAAAGCATGGCTTTTCCAAATGCACGCCTGCTACCTGTAGTGTTTGCCCTTGAGCTTTATTAATTGTTATAGCAAAGCTAAGTTTTACTGGGAACTGCAGTCTTTTGAATTGGAACGGTAAGTCCGTGGGAATTATTGGTATTCGAGGTATGAACACACTTTCTCCTTTTCCCATACCTGTTAAAATAGTAGCGCCTATTATATTTTGCCCTAATTGTGTGATACGAAGCCTCAACCCGTTACATAATCTAGGTGCATCAATATTTCGCATAAGCATAACTGGTACACCTAATTTTAATTGAAGTTTATGCGAAGGCACACCTGATAATTCAAGCGAATTTAAAAATTCAGCGGGGTAGGAAGTGCTCTGTTCTGTATCCATAATTGTATCAATTGACAAATACTCCTTTATTACTCCCTCCATCTTTTTAAAATGTCCTGGTTAATTTGATTGACACTATCATTTTTTGGTGCAAGAATTGCTCTTGCGCATAACCATTGATCACAATTCATATTTTGTTGTAAGTCCGGGTAAACTTTAGCTATGAGGTCCACATCGTTCTCTACCAAATTACAGAATTCTTCTGTGAGCACAATCATACCTTCGGCATCTGTATCCAAACGTCCATCGCCAATTTTTAAAAGTGTCTCTGCATAATGTCCAGAATGTACGTCATTATAAAGATGCACCCGCATATTTGTTGTTAGGCTAAATTTTTTAACTTTTGCCCATAATCTTGAGGACTTGAGACAGGCCTTGATCTCATCTGCAGGTGTGCCTCTCTGAATCACTGGTAGAGTTTGTCGGAAATCACCAGCCAGCAAAACTACCATTCCTCCATAACTTTGTTCTGGAAGCAATTGGGGAACTAACTCAATTACTTGCTCTTGCAACGCTGTGAAATTATAGTTTAACTAGCTTTTGCCCGCGGCTTCGCTCGCGTTAAATTCGGTAGCGCCTTATTGATTTGTAATAGCAACGCTAAGTTTTCCCGTTTCTTCCCTCTTTCTCCCTCATATCCCACTCTTTTTAAAAAAATAATAGCCTATGTCCGTCTCCTGGTTCCCAACTATCTCTGTACCAAAATTCATCAAAATCGGTTTAGCCATTAAAGCGTGAAGAGGTAACAAACAAACAAACAAACAAACTCACTTTCGCTTTTATCCTTATACTATACTATACTATATATACTATAATATTATAAAAGCGAAAGTGAGTTTGTTTGTTTGTTTATTTGTTTGTTTGTTTGTTACCTCTTCACGCTTTAATGGCTAAACCGATTTTGATGAATTTTGGTACAGAGATAGTTGGGAACCAGGAGACGGACATAGGCTAATATTTTTTTGAAAAAAGTGGTATGTGAGGGAGAAAGAGGGAAGAAAAGGGAAAACTTAGCGTTCCTATTACAAATCAATAAGGCGCAAGGGGAACTGTGTCACCCCGAATTTAACGCGAGCGAAGCCGCGGGCAAAAGCTAGTAATATTATATAGTAAGGATTCGCGAGCAATTTCATCGCTTAAGTCCCTTCATCTGAACGCCATCGAGGACTTACCATTCCAAAATCTTGTAACTTCTTCCCAGTCATTGTCATCACCTTGTTTTCAATATTTATCAGAGCTTCATTGTATGTGTTTTCATTTAAAGTTATGTCTACATGGACTTGTTGCAGACGTCGTAAAATATCTTCCGCCATGTATTCTTTGACTTATCCCACAGCGTTTGGGGATTGGAAAGGCCGCATGATGATATCAGGGTTGCGTAAAGTTCTTATTTTGTCTGTGGTCAGTGGTTGTCGTTCTCTAACAAATGCAGAGTCTTGCATGCATCTCTAAAAGTTTCACATTCGCGACCGTTGTCATTTTTAAGGTCTTTAAAGCTAGTTGGGCCTCGAACGTGATGCAGCAACATTCGAAGACAAAAGCACTCAAAGTTCGTGACGTGGACGGTGTAGACACGACCCAGGGCGTCCGATGATTTAACTCCTGGCCAATTTGCAACGGGTGTACCTTGCAAGCGGCGTTTCCACTCCTTCTTGGAGGTGTTCCATGTATAGTAACGGGGGACTTCGGAATACAATAACGTTTTTGCGAAAGTATCTGTTTGGCAGAGCTGGAAAAAGGCAGTTAAGGTGGTTTTAGGAGGTGATGAAATTCTTTCCTGAAAATTATTAACGTTAAAAAAACACGCTGTCCATTTTCTAAGTGTACGGCTAGATGGGTAACAGCCGGATGTCTTTCGTGCAAAAGAAAACCTAGGAGCCGCCATACTGCCTCATTGCTACTAACATATCGCCCTGCTTGATATGTCTGTACTTCATTGAGAGGCTGCGCTGAACCTTCATTACGCAAATTGAATATCGCCTGATCGCTCCCTTTATTAATATATTTGCAAATATATTTAATAGCGCGAACAGAGTTGCAGGCTTCTACATTTATGTGGGCATTACAAATTTTACATAAAATGGGCGAATATGGCACAACCCAGCTATTATCAAAAGTTTGGACCATACCACTGCGAGCCTGAATGGTAACACTTCTGCCACCATCCTCAGGTGCTCTCCGTCTGTACAAAGGGTAACCCTTATCGTTGTGCACAGTTTCCTTTAACAGCTCTCGAGGGATTTTTTTTGGTACATTTTCCATTTTTCATGCAAGGCGATGCTGGATTGCGTGCTCCACAGGGACCATGAAACATGTTTCTGACTATGGTATCGTACAAATCCTTATCTATTTCGGGATCCGGAATCTCGGCGCTTATTATATTATCTATTTGGTTGGGGCACAGGTTTTCTTTCAACCAAATAAGAATGTGCACATGTGGCAGCCCTCATTTCTGCCAATCAATGGAATACATGTGGCATTGGACGTCTCCAAATAATTTCCCTCGTGTAATAATATTCATCAGTTTTTGAACTTTCAAACGAAATACACGCGCAACTATATCATGCCGGTCAGTACTTCTTTGGCCAGGCATAAGCTCTTCTGCTATTTCCTTCCATGAAGGATTGCAGGTGAAAGTTATAAAGAGGTCAGGCCTGCCGTAAGTGCGCACATAGACGAAAGCGTCTTGTGTGTATTCATGTAGATAGCGGGGACTGTTCACAAAAGTACAGGGAAGAATAACCATTCGGCCTAAATCGTTCGGGTTTATATCACCATCCGTGCTGATCGCATCTTGTAGATGAATGTAATTATCTGCTCGCAGTTTTTTCTGGTTTAAAAATATATAACGAAGCCGTTCACTCTCTACTTTGACGTACACATCTACTAAAAATTGGTGGAATAGCTGTCTTGATCGTGGAAGGAGGTTAAAATAATTTTCTCGAATCATAATGTGATAAGCGTGAAAATCCATGCAAGAAACTTTTTTGTTGGGAACGGGCTGTATTGTAGTGGGATTAATGACTGGAATATCAAAATGATATCCAGCCTGACCCTTGCTAAAAATCAATGGGTACTGCAAAGCATCATAGAACTTATGAGTATCAGCGACGTGTGTAAGTGTATTATCGTGTGCTCGTAATACTATGTCTCGGGAAGAGAACTGGTCACCCCTCACTACGGCAGCTACTTCGTTAATAGTCGGTGCATTATAGCGCCTATTATGTTCGCCACGTGGAGTCCGATCAGCATGGATGACTACTTTATAATCTTCTTGAGGCCAGTTTTCTATTGCGGTTTTAAATGTATTTATTAAGATGTTGTGGTTATGTAACATTCTTTGAATTTTTAATACAGTTTCCCTTTCAAGTCCCTGAATGTATTGGCAACGACGGTTCACTTCATTTTCTTCATTACCCATGAAGTAAACTTGTAAGAATTTATGCTGTTGATTATCTGTAGGGAAAAGAGAACCAATTCGATGGTATATCTGACCTTGTACAGTAAAGGTTGGTGAAAACCCAGGCATTCTTACCTCCTTATCTACTCCAAAAGATGTCATTTGGAAACATGAGTTATACTTTCTTATTCTATTTAAAAAGCGTCGTGATTCTTCTTATAATAATATATAAATATATAGAATATGTATATAAATATATATATATAGAGTTTTAGAGGTTCTTCTGGTTCACCAAGTAAAGGAAGGAAAACTTTGCCATTAGAACAACACATTCCTGCAGTTTCATCCTTCCATTTTAAAGCATTACAAAACTTGCATTTATTATTCATCAAACCAACAACAATTAAAGAATGAGTTTTGTAATCAATTAAAGGATCATATTGAAACTTAGAAAAATTAAAGACAGACCAAGCGTTACGCATAAAAGTTCGTCGGCGTTCGGTTTGCATTTCTGAATGAGCAGTTCTTCTCGCCTGCGACTCTTCTGGAGTTTCTAAGGCTCTAATGGCTGCCTGCCGTTGAGCTTGTTCTTCTAAACGCAACTGTGTTTGAAGGGACGTTTCACTCATTCTCAAATTTCTCTGACGTTCGGCTTGTTCCTCCAAACGCAATTGTGTTTGAAGAGACGTTTCACCCATTCTCAAAGCTGTCTGACGTTCAGCTTGTTCCGCCAGACGCGATCGGGTTTGAAGAGACGTTTCACCCATTCTCAAAGCTGTCTGACGTTCAGCTTGTTCCGCCAAACTTCGCCCTTAAAATGTGAATTTTCATATATAATTTGTAAATTGACGTTTCTTATCCCCGTTTCTATTCCATGTTAGGGATAGTCTGCAAAATAAAACAAATATGCAGTCTGTACGAACTTTATTGATTTGTTCAAAGTAAATCGGACAACGCAATTAGTTTCGCATAAAAATTCACCCCTCTCCCCCATCCTTTCGAAAAGTAGCCTATAACCATCTCCAAGGTTCCATCTATCTCTGTACTAAAATTCACCAAAATAGGTTCAGCGGTTTGGGAGTGAAAGCGTAACAAACAAACGTCGAACTCTAGAAGCAATCGGATAACGCAATAAGAAGTTTCTCCCGTTTTCTTCCCTCTTTCTCCCCCATTTCTCACTTTAAAAATAAGGTTTCGCCCGCGGCTTCGCTCGCGTTAAATTCGGTATAACACACCAAGCAGACCTGCAGTTTTTTCTCTTGCGCCTGACTGATTTGTAATAGCAACGCAAAGTTTTCCCTTTTCTTCCCTCGTTCTCCCTCATATCCCACTTTTTTTTAATAAAAATTAGCCTATGTCCGTCTCCTGGTTCCCAACTATCTCTGTACCAAAATTCATCAAAATCGGTTTAGCCATTAAAGCGTGAAGAGGTAACAAACAAACAAACAAACAAACTCACTTTCGCTTTTATAATATTAGTAAGGATATTATTAACACACGAAATCTACCTTAAAAACACACAAGCCAAAATGCTGAACAAGGAAAGTACCGATTCGAAAGTCGATTATTGTAAGTCGAAAATAATAGTTGCGGTGATTAATTTTTTCCCCGAACAACCTTGTTACGAATAAATGGGTTAATTACAACACTGGTCCGGGAATGTTTGAGCTTCGAACGAAAATGGCTTACAGGAATTAAAAACTCATTACAATTAGCGAACAACTGCCAACACTAATTTATTCGTGTAAGTACAGTCAAAGCAGAATTTTAGATCCATCTTCTCAACTTAGTTTTTAAATTAAGTTTTCTACTGACTGCTTCGTTGGTCTAATGGTCGTAAGCTCGGCTGTTGACCATGAGATCCTAGGTTCGATTTAAATTATTTTGGTCAAAATGTTGTTGGATTTTTAGCAGCCACGCAGTCTGGATTTGTTCACGGTTCATGGCAATAGGTTCACCCCATATGTGTATGCTATTAAGTATACCTCTGCCCAACCCTTCGAGGATTAAAGGCGTGATTTTATGATTATTACTTTCTAGTGTAGACTGTCTTAGATCAGGTGTGAGTCTACTACTGACCATGTTATCAATATTTCAGCTTATACGATTACGCTTTTTTTTTTAAAGCGCCTTCGACACTGCCTGTCGTCAATAGACGGACGGACGGTGAGCTACCCATTGCTCACCGTCCACAGGCCCGCATCTACGGTGGCCGGGAGTCGTCTCGCGGCGCCCGACGTCCGGGGCGTCTCCCGCGGCGGCTGGGCTGGTTTGAGGTTCTCTCCCTCAAACGCCCGGCCACCTCCTTCGCTAGCGCGACTGCTTCACGATACGATACGATTACACTCATACTGTATTATATTGTAAACTAGCTTTTGCCCGCGGCTTCGCTCGCGTCTATTTCAGGGTAACACAGTTTCCCTTTCCCGATTTGCAGGTACCTGCTACCTGTAGTTTTTGTAATTGCGCCTTATTTATTGTTTTTTGAACTCACTCTTGACCTCGATCTCGCCTGATGGTAAGCGACAGATGAGGTCTACGATGGAGCGAGCGAGCCCAGAAGATGCCTATTAACTCTTGTTTTGAGGGCAGACGGGTCGTATGTGGTAGGGAACACAGAACACGTTGTAATAGCAACGCTAAGTTTTCCCTTTTCTTCCCTCTTTCTCCCTCATTTCTCATCTCCTATGTCCGTCTCCAGAGTCCGAACTATCTCTGTACCAAAATTCATCAAAATTGGTTCAGCCATTTAGGCGTAACAAACGAACTCACTTTCGGTTTTAGAATATTAGTAAGAATTAGTTAGCGAAACTCCACAGTCGTTATGCATATCGACATCTAAACAAGGAATGAAATAATTTCTGATTTCACCATTTTAATTGACCCTGATAATGTAAATATCGGAACGCTTTTCGTTTATTACCTTAATTAAAAATTTACTACGAATTGAGGCAGAGGAGATCGTCTGCACGTTCTAACTAAAACACAGAAACTAAATAGCAAAACTTTTTTCCGTAGTTCGAACTTTAAAATGTGTGTTTAGCCAACATTGTTTGAAGATAAAGTACATTGTGTTTTATACGTAATTAATATTATTTACTTCTTCAAAGCAATGTATCTCTGTTGACTTTTGTCCAAGGTGTCGGTAGGCTTATTGCCGCTTCAGACGGAATGACAAAACATTGAGCGTCTTGTTGGCGCGTCAGCCTCCTATTGGTCGACTGATGCGCCACGTCGCGCGTCGGAGCGTTGCTTTCTTTAAATAAAGAATGAAGTTAGCGGTAATGTTTTCAGATCCAAACTATTCTATTTATCTTTTATTATTATTACTTATTTACATCATAATTATATCGTTATTTTACATTTATATTATTATTATTTTATCACTAAGTATCTACTTATTTATTTGTACTTGTTGCCATCGTCCGTGTGTCACTGCGGGTGCCAACTGAAAACCAGCGTTGGGTGTCTGACGCCTAGCATATGCTGAGTTGGTAACCCTTTCGTTATGGGCACGCTCAGCGCAACCTTGTCCATGTTTTTCCGTTCTGTGTACCTTTTTTAGGGTTCCGTAGTCAACTAGGAACCCTTATAGTTTCGCCATGTCTGTCTGTCCGTCCGTCCGTCCGTCCGTCCTCGCTTAATCTCTGTGACCGATAGCACTAGAAAGCTGAAATTTGGTACCAATATGTATATCAATCACGCCGACAAAGTGGTAAAATAAAAATTGGAAAAAAATGTTTTATTAGGGTAGCCACCCTATATGTAAAGTGGGAAGTGTTTTTTTTTTTAATTTCAACCCTAACGTGTGATATATTGTTGGAAAGGTATTTAAAAATGAATAGGGGTTTACTAAAATCATTTTTTGATAATGTCAAAAATTTCGGAAATAATCGCTCCAAAAGTAAAAAACAATGTGTCCCCCCCCCTCTAACTTTTGAACCATAAGTTTAGAAAATATGAAAAAAATCTGAAAAGTAGAACTTTATAAGGACTTTCTAGGAAAATTATTTTGAACTTGATTGACACAACAGTTTTTGTACAAAAAAGACAAAAAGTTGTACAAAATAATTTCTGGACTAAGTTTGTAGTATAATCGTATATGCACGCATTTTTTTAACTTCGTTTACATATTTTATTATCCTGAACGTATTTTTTTTCAAACAAAAAAAGAATTATTGAAATCGGTTCTCGCAATCCAAAATTACCTCCTTGCACGTCTTTGTAACCCAATTCCCCGAGAGATGGCGCTGTAGGTACTTATTAAATTGGATCGGGTATTACCGAATTGTTCGGTTGGTCTCTCCTTGGCATTGGCGGTATCTTATAACTACATAAAACTTCTATCAAGAACATGCTAAGGCAATTTAGAACAAAACTAAAATTCAATTTTTTTAACACCATCAAAATGTTAAGGTGAAAACCAGTTCATAAATGGTTCGATAGATGGCGTTGCGTAATGACGTCATTTTTTTAAAAGTCGATGTTAAGATTTTCCGTGCTTTCATGACCTACCGTGGTAAAGTAAGTTGCACTTAAATATATTTGTAATTTTATTTTATTATGATTGCATAATCTAATTAGTCGTCGAGGTTTGATTTTGATTTGTCCGGTATTAAAATTTTCTCGTATATTTTGAATTGAACAGTGAACTGATAATCATGTTGAGGACGACGCTGTGCGGCGTGCGCGCCTTTCATGATTTGTTAGCCCAACACACATCGTTCGTTTCGGCCTAGAGAAGTGTCTCTTTTTCTTTACCCGGAAATAATAGAGCCTGTGCCTCAAAACAAGTCTCATTTACGAATTATATATGGCGGAGAAGTCGGGTTTGTGGGGCATTGGATTTGCATTTATTACATCAATGGAATATTACGGGTCTATGATAGTTTATATAATAGTTTAAGTCATTCGCAGCACAGCACGTTTACGTTAACGCACTATTCTCATACTTGGATAATAATAAAATACAATTAAGTACAATGGGCCCGTTTTTAGTGTCCCGTAATTATTAGAGTTCCGTAACAAATAGCCTTTTTTAAGTTGGGTTACCACTATGTTCGCGCTCCAGCAGCGCTCCGCGCTCCTGCAACTGCTCCAATGGATACGTCGCGCGCACTTCTACATGCACTCCCTTTTGACACACTGCGCTCCCCTTTGTGTTCGCGCTAAAAACCGTCACAAGTCGGAGCGCCTGCCGCGGAGCGTGCAATGTTGCACGCTCCTCCACCTTTAAAATCATAAGTGGGAACACTTATTGTGACGGACGGGAAACTACGGAACCCTACACTGAGCGTGGCCCGACACGCTCTTGGCCGGTTTTTTCTTTTTGCTGTTGTGTTGTGTCTGTTTCGAATAAATATTTTTCTATTCTATTCTATTCTACATAAACAAATCAGTCTGGTCTCAGACTAATAACACTCAATACTAATAATTACGTCTCCTATAAAACAATGCCAAGTTTTATTTGGTAAAACTTGGCAGCATGCAGCCCTGCTCATGAAGTTTTATGAATCGTGGACGGAAGCATCTTGATACATTTTAATAGGTAGGTATAGGTTCAGTAGGTCGGTATAAAGCCAGTATAAGCTGCAGGGTTACCATGACATCTTATAGCAGTTCTTATGCCTGTGTGAGAAAGAGATGGTGCTAGACATCCTGTATAGCTCTGTCTCTTTCCCTCAGTGGAATATATTCAGCTTTAAGACGTCATGGTAGGGTAGCTGGACTTTTTTCTTAAATTGAAACCCCGTACTATCCTAGGCCAGGCATTTCTAAGGACCAGACTGTAGTACTCACTATTGTAGCAAGAAACGGGAAGTTTTTACCAGTAATAATTAACTTTATTTATCACAATTTAAAAATATATAATAAAATTATTTATTCATTGTCATTTAATTTAACCAACAAAACCACACGAACGTTCTACAATACTTTTCACGTTTTATGTTTACGTAATGCAGTTGATGTCGTTGTTCTCAAAACGCCAATTTCATAAAACTATGATATATATTTGTGAGAAATATTATTCCAAAATTTTATTTTTGGAATATGTATATTAACCTTAACCACTATTTACTGATAATAACGATTGGAAATAGTTAATGATTAATGAAAAACATTTTTCCATTATTAATAAACGCTTAACTCAGTTTAGAAGTACAATATTTTGAGAAAACAATAATTATCATTAAGCTCTAAAACTTTACGCAATCGAGGGAAGTGTAAGTAGAAAACAATTTTAGTAAATATCTTGGCAAAAAGAATTCCAAGCCATGTTGGCTGTTTATTTGCGCCTATATTTTGTGCACAAAATATTTTTAAGGCACCTACGGAACGCTCCCAAGGATTCCTTAATGCTGCTAATCTTATTTTAATTTATATGTAAATTCATTCTCAGCATATTATCTCTAATATTTTGCCAAATGTTCCGAGTTCTAAAACGTTTTTTTGAGATATTTTAATATTATAGCAATCTCTCGCTTATTTCCCCTTTTATTACCTCGACTTTTATCTTTAATTCCGCAGACATGCCATAGGAACGCAATGATTACTGGGGGAGAATGGGGTGGGAAGAAACAGAGAGAAAAATGTATAATGAAGTCTCGTCGAACCCTACTTTCCCTTGCTTTGTTGCCATTCTTTAAATCTAATCAAGGGCTACACTTTGTAACGGAAGATAGATGAGAAATGCAAACTCAGCCCTCGGGTATCGGTGTATAGTCAACTATAGGATTGTTTTAAAAATATTTGTCTGATTTTGGTATTGAGTGCAATTTTATTTTATTTACTATTGGGTGGGTATACAATTAGGTATACCTTTGCCAAACGCTTCGGGCGTTACGGGCGTGATGTCACGTAACTTCCCTCGCTCTTAGTGTCAGACTTTCACTGACTAAAACCCTTCCATGTTCCTTCTTTTGCCCTTTGTGTTTTGGGGCCACGGTATCTCATTCGAAAAACCCCGGCAGGATGTCATGTGTCTTTTTGTTATTATTATAGAAAAACACTGTACCAGTCGTCCTAAGCTACTTTGTTATAATCCATTCTTTTTACAATTAAAATAATTGTCTCGATTAATGGCGTGCAGCGACATGACTAGGTACCTACTTACCATTTAATTTTTTCCCAAAGTAATTATGTACAAGGAAAAATTGTCATAATAAAATTTCCTGTTTCCATCAGAACAAAATTTAAATACGACAATAAAGTTTAGTAAAAATTACACATTTTTAACCCAAAAGTTTCTTTGGGTTAATTAAGTTCTTCATGTTACGAAACTTTATAGGTTGTTCATTTCCTTCAGCTGTTCGTTAGGTACAAGTAGAAATGTGTTTTCTTTCATTTCTATATTTGCAATGGTCCAAAAATTTCAAGAAAATCTTGGAATATCTTTGAAAATTACGAATCGAGGAAAAAGTAGCATAGTGCTACGGAATTCTACTAAAGTAATGATGTTCGGTAGGAACAAGGAATTCTCCGGGAAATGCCTTACCAAATTAAGGAGTCCCTTTTGTATACAGACGTCAGTTGTTGTTTCCGCATACAGAATCCCGAAATGAATTCACTTGTTTTTCTTCCACACACAGTTTCTGAACTATTTATACATATATCTACCTACAAATTCAGTTTGGGTATATACAAATAGTATGTATATCATATATAATATCATAACTATACATTTTTTGCTCGTGAAATGGCTTGTGACTGAGTTTGTATTATTTTGCTTTGTATTGTTTGAAGAATCGTGTAAATTCTAAATTTTCGCCTAGACTTCTACAAGAGTTCGTTGAAGGTTTGAGGAAATTTTGTGTTGATATTTGACGATGACAGAATAATCACCATCACTTCAGATGCCAAAGATAAAAAAAAACCAGCCAACTGCGAGACACACTCGTTCAACGAGGGTTCCGCACAAACTTGCGACATAAACGGCCATATCTTTTGACTGCGTAAACTTCGATGGTTGATTGTTTCACATATGTCTATTCGATGACGTGCAGGTAAACGTCATACAAAAAGGGTTCCGTTTTCTCCTTTTGAGATACGAAACCCTAAAAATATAGAAATAACTATTAAATTATAAACTAGTAGTTATTACTCACATAAAAAATATCTCATATTATATTTCAGAGCAGTTGTACAAAAAACCTTTATTCAAAACTAAAACACACACCGAGCTCTGTCATTCAAAACAAAAACAATACGCTTTCCCGCACTACTAAATTTGTTCGTGAGTGTACATGTAACGGTCATATTGTGTCGACACCGCACATACGGTACAGTCGGGCGCAGGAGTATCTCCTAGTTAATTACCATCACTTGACACCTGGCTTCGTACCACTACCTGTTAGCTAATTGACAGTGGGACGGCCCGACAACCAAAGCCGGGAAACGGATTTACCGCTGAATTTTCCCCCTTCGAATGTAGGTATTAGGTTCTGATTTGTAACGTACTTGGCGTACAAATACTTTGTTGTACGAGTACATTGTTCGCGGTTCAAAATAATTGAAATGTGTTTTTTTTTGTTAGAGTTGTCTGTTTTTTTTTCTTAAAGTGGTATAGAATACAATGGTTTTGTATCCGTATGTGTCCTAATTGATCTGATTGTAAATGTATTGTATTTTCTGGTATTGTTGGGCAATTCTGGCAATGTGCTGATTACATACATATAATCAAGTCTACACAACGATTTATGCACCAAAACTTTAAAAATGTACTTTTCAGAATTTTGTAAAAATAAAAAAAATAATTAACGATACAAATTGCGTTTTAAATTAAACACTCTTAAAGGAATCCTTTAAAAACTTTTTAATACCATTTATTTGAACAATTCGTTACTTTTATTTGCAAAATATTTCTCGGAAAATCAAAGAGTTTTCCTCCAATACCGACACTGTGTTTTATTGTAGACCAGGAAATATACAGTGCAACGTCGAGCCGGGAGGGGACGTACTTTTTCACTTATACCTGCGAATAATTCCCGGGTCCCCGGGATCCAGTAATAGATTTCGAAAAAGCGGAAACGAAGTCAACCATAAATCCGCCGGCGAATGACGGGATGAATAGCTATTTAAATATCTGGATGCGACAGTCCTACAGAGTTGTATCTAGATACGTATGTACGTATTTTTGTTTACAGATTAATGTTATTAAGTCTTATGGAATCTTGCCGGGGCCACAAGTTGATTTGAAATAAATGTTTCAGAAACGGAACACAAAAAGGGCAAAAGAAGAAACATAAATGGAAGTTAGTCAGTACAAGTCTAGCACTCGCCGACACCGTTCTGCCCAGAGCGGCAGGAATCATTTGATGATATCTTATCCGAAAAAAGTGCTTTGGTAGAGATTGGACTCTGACCATGAGTGAAGAGAGACACTTGTGCAGTAGTTTCTTGGCTATTTTCCGCTGAGACTGGCCGCTATGGCTGAAAAATGGACAAGAGGATAAATACAATGTTTTAAAAGAGGTAGTGTTGCGTTGTGTATATCGTTTAGTCGCCATCCGAAACCGAATATCGTCGATCACTTGGTCATTAGTTGTAAATGCCTGTGGGTAAGAAAAACGGCCACCAAATATTCTGTAGTATACTAAAAAAACGTGCAGATGGTGGTTAAGTCTATTTTAATAATTTGCAACTAACAACATCCAAGAATATTAACAAATTAAGTATATTATATAATAAAGTATATTTATTATGAAGATAGTAAAAATATATTATTTTGAAGGCGTAAGTTTAATCAAAATGAGATGAGTTTTTACAGAAACTACAAATTCATTGAGTTCTAGTAACAAAAAATTGAGAATTCGTAAATTATTAAGATTTTTTTCAGAATTTATTTTAGTCAGTCATTAATTCAGAACTAGTTCATTGTCAGTCGTTTATACAAATGGTTCCGAACAAAAACTAACCCATTGAAAAGTGACGAGAAGACCCACCATTCTCTTGTTTCCTTTTAATTAAACTGAAAATTCAGAGTCATGGTTGAAAGCGAACCGGCCGGGATGGCTAAGCTTGGCACTTGAAAAAAGTTAGTTTAGCTTTGCAAATGAGATTAAGTCTTATAGCAGTGTTGCTCTTTATATTCGTATTTAGTTCAGCCTGGTTCTGCGTAGCAAGCTAAATAGACTAACTTTTGAAGTATTTTTTTTATTTTTAGCTTAGCTTTGTGGCGTTGTTTCTTTAGGTTTTTTTTTTAAATGTAAGTACTTACTTAATAGGTGTTTTAGGTTATTAGGTGTTTCTTCAAGCCCAAAACGCCAACGCCCGCTTTGGGCTTAAAGAAACACCTACTAACCTTCGTTGGGTTTAGCAATCGTGTAATTTTCATCATCTGCCAAGAATTTTCCCAACAACATTCAGAACTAGCTTTTGCTCGCGGCTTCACTCGCGTTAAATTCGGGATAACACAGTTCCCTTTTACCGATTTGCAGGTACCTGCTACCTGTACTTTTTGCCCTTGCCCTTTTCTACCATCTTTCTCCCTCATTTCTCACTTAAAAAAAAGCCTATGTCTGTTTCCAGGGTCCCAACTATCTCTATGCGAAAATTCATCAAAATCGGTTCAGCCATTTAAGCGTGAAGACGTAATAAACAAACTCACTTTTTATAATATTAGTAAGGATGGTTACTAGACTAACTGGATGAAACTGGATACCAGTATTTTACATGGAACGATTTTCTAGTATTAACACTACCAATCAAATATCTACCAGCAACAGTCCAATACTGACGTAGACTTGTATCAGTATTAAATCAAAGTTTACATGCCAATGGATGATTTACAATTTTGTCGCTTACAGCAATAAGTAGATTATTATTTTTTAATCTTTTTTGACGTCCGCTTCATTCCATGCAACCGTTGAAACCCGTTAAATCATTTTCCTGCCCTTGTCCCATCCTATTTGGGGTCGGCGCAACACGTTTTCTTCTTCCATTCTTCCCTATCAGACGTCAAAGCATCATTTACTCCATTCTCCTTCATATCATTCCTTACACAATCCATCCATCTTTTCTTTGGGCTTCCTTTGCTCTCCGTACATCAAACCCTTTTCAGAATTTAGCTTCTGAACAATGAAACATGAACACATTATCGCGAAAACAAATAAACTTGTCTCAATAAAAATCCGTTCCAACCTAATTACTCACGACCTTATAACAAAAAACAGTAATTAAAACAAACAAACACAAGTAGAACATTCGTAAGCATCGGTATGAGCACCGCGATAAAACCCCTCAGGTATGCTCACCCTTAATTAAATTCAACCGCGGAACGTGTCGCCTCTTAGGATATATTAATCCCTCTTTACCTAGGCATCTAAAATCAGAACAAACCTGCCTTTGTCGCGAAGGTTAAGATTAACAAGCGAGGTACAATTTTATTAGCATTTTTTCCTCTTTCCGGAGTGCCAAGCTCATTTCCTCTCCTCTAATTTATTGCAGGCATTCGGGACCCGTGAAATTAGTGATATCAAACAGTAA
Organism: Ochropleura plecta; assembly: GCA_905475445.1. NCBI lineage: Eukaryota > Metazoa > Arthropoda > Insecta > Lepidoptera > Noctuidae > Ochropleura > Ochropleura plecta. The sequence goes on along the minus strand of FR997735.1, from coordinate 11,083,638 downwards.
TAACCCCCCGCCCCTTTCGTATTTACCTTGAGGAAATTTAATTTTAGGAATTCGATTAAAATGTGATTAAGTCGAATTTAAAAATGTTCCACGTCCCTGAAATATTTTATGGGAGATTTAATCGTCTGTTTGAAGTAGGCTAATCTGTGTTTAACACAAAAAGTAATTTTGGGCGAAGGGTTTTATCCTTTTCTAATGTAAGTAGCTTGATGGTTTTTAGGGGAAGTAAGAGTACAATGGAGCTTTTAAGACTCTCAAACTACTGTTACATAAAAATGATGGTGTCAAATTGAATTTTTCATCGTTCGCTTCATATTTCAGTCAGCCGCGAGCATCGCTAGAGAGTCAACGCGTGCGCTGGCTACGAGGTCATTAACCTCTGCGAATAATAATGACGTCGGGCACAGTAAAGTGTGTGAATTGTAATATTGTTATCGATGAACTGTTGGCGTTTATAATGAACAAAGTGGATGTGATGGACCAAGAAAGTCTAGTGCGTATATGTGTATCGTCTTTTAGTGTCGATGAAGTGGAGAACTCTAAGAGGTTACTGTTTGATACAATTGCTACGGACATTAGAAACGTTAAACGAAAGAAGAAAAATGATGGAAAGATACAGAGAGATCTTGAAGACATTTTAACAGTGATTAAAAGTACTGATCCGGAGAAAATTCCCATTTTTGTGGCAAAAGAACTGCACAAACTGCCCCCTGTGACCTTTGACCATGTAGATGTGACTTGTCTTTTAAAGGACATACTATTGTTGAAGTCTCAGTTAGATCACGTCAAAAGCAACTATGCTACAACTGAGCAACTAAATGAGTTGAGTGCAAAATTTGATAATAGAAAAAGTGATTCATTGTTATTATGTACACCTTACAATACACCCTCATTTGTTAATAAAAACACACGGCAACGGACTAAAATGTTAGACACCGAGTCGCCCGCGCCGTCAACAAGCTCAGCTGTGACAAGGTCAATGACCGAAGAACAAAGACAGGTGACGGACGGGTGTGTATCTCGCTCACACCAGACAGTTGTGAATGCGCGTGAGCTTGATGATGTTTCGTTGAACGATTTCGCACAAAATAAAAATTGTGAAGGTGGAATGAAGCGATGTGAGGGTGCGGCAAATAGGAGCAAAGTACCACTACCCATCATTAGTAATGGTATGGAATGCAATCAGCAGAACACCAAACAAATAAATTTGATAGGGGAGAAACGGTCTTTTGCTGGTGTGACGAGGATTGAAGGGTTAGATCATAAACGGGATGACGGAAAGTGGACGTTGGTGCAGAATAAGAGAAAAGTTAAGAACAAGTTTACGACATCAATAGGTAAAGCACAAATTGAAGTTAGCAGCAAATTCAAACCAGCTGATACCAAGATTCCCCTCTTCATCACTAATGTCCACAAGGATGTATTGGAGGATGATGTAGCTGAGTATATCTTCTCAAAAACGCATGAAAAAGTAGTGCCTATTAGGATCAAAATGACTAGAGAAAGAAATTACAGCGCCTTTAAAATATTTGTGAGCAAAAGTAACCTGCAGACGTATCTTGATGAGAGTTTGTGGCCTATGGGTATTTCTTTCAGGCGTTTTGTTAATATGACAGACCGACATGAGAGTTATCCACAATTTGCGGCTGAGAGGCAACTTTCAATTGACCGTAATGGATTGTCACAGTAATGCAAGGCTTATTTCATTTAACTGTAAGTCGCTGAAAAGATCACTGGATGGAGTGCGACTTTTATGTGATACAGCGGATGTGATTGCGCTTCAAGAGACGTGGTTACTACCTCACGAGTTGTCTGCTTTAGAGGAGATCAGTAAGGACTTTGGTGGCACTGGAACATCTGCGGTGGATACATCAGCGGGCCTTCTGAAAGGCAGGCCTTACGGTGGGGTTGCCCTGCTTTGGAGGAAAAGTGTCTTTCGGACAGTCACGGTGATCAATTGTGATGATGTGCGTCTGTCAGCGGTTAAGGTACTAATTAATGGGTCGTTTGTTATATTTTTTAGTGTCTATATGCCCACTGATTGTAGTGATAATTTGCCTACTTTTACTCAGTGTTTAAGCACAATAAGTGCTATTATTGAGGAAAACACTGATACTTCTGCTGTGTACATACTGGGTGACTTCAATGCGCACCCGAATGAACTGTTTTGTAATCACCTTTTGGACTTTTGTGAGGACCAACAGTGGACTTGTGTGGACCTTAATCGCATGACTACGTCTGATGCTTACACTTTTATTAGTGAGGCCCATGGCTGTGTGAGATGGTTAGACCATTGTGTTGTTACGAATGCAGCGCTATCTGCTGTGACTAGTGTCAAAGTAAAGTATGACGTGCTTTGGTCTGACCATTTTCCACTGGGATTTTATCTGATTTTGTGTTGTTTATAATAGTATGCTTTTATTTTATTTTCTAGTGTATTATGATGTTCTTTTCTGGCTAATTTAACTACTTTTATTTCTACGTTATGGATCTTGTTTTCCGAAATAAAGTGACTTATTATTATATTTGCAAGATAATAAATGCACTCTTGGGATTTCAGCGACAAAGATTCACCCCTCAAAAAGAAGTCTTGTAGGGTGACAAAAAGAAACCAGATAAATACTTAAATAGTAAGATGTGCTGACAGGTTGTTTTCTCCTATGTATATGAAATCATACATGCTTTAATGAAAGTCAAGGGAATAATTCCGGAAAATTTTAATTGTATTTTAAATATTGAACATTGCGAAATATGTTTAATTAGTTCAATTTCGCTGGTCGCCATCATTTTAATTCCAATGTGTTGCAGTTCGAAATAATTACGAGTTCAGCAGCTCTACGGATTTAAAATTATGTTAAACATGATTCTGATTCTGATTTTGTTAACTGGTAAAAAAAGGTCAGGTCAGATTTTAAAAAATAAGGTTTCTTATAAAATAAAATAAAAAATGAGATAGAGAGAAATAGGCCTGTTATTGTACAGCAAAACTACGTTTACTTATAGTTGTCTACGGTTTTTAAACGTATTATATTCAACACTTAACCCGTGAATACTCATAGGTTTTCTTCTTTCATCCTATAAAACCTCAGTGCCCCACATAACTATTGCAGAATTATTTTGGGTGTAGTCCAGATTACCGAGAAGCTATCGTATCTCCCCCAAAAAAACTACATTCGTATCCTTCAATCAAAACTGGAGCCATCTGTATCCAACCCGGCCAGCCAACTCTTGCATTACCAAAATTGCTCGGAACCAATTTTCTTTATGCGATTCCGTAAGATACACTTTGAGGAGTCTTGCAAGCCACTCATATTTACAAGATTGATTTATGTTAAAGTGAAACATTTTAACAGTTTGCAAAAATACGAGGTTTTTTAAAGAATGTTGCGTTACTATTTGTTTTATCCATTTAAAACGATATTTAAGGGCTTTTATAGTGTTTGGATAGTAATGGTACGACCGTTATATAATTTAATGGAATAAAAGAAGAAGAAGAAGGTTAAAAATAGCGTTTTACATTTTGGCAAGCCTTTATTTGAACATGTTGATAACACAATTAAGTTCAGCAAATAGACAATACAGCCATTACTTAATTACTACATTCGTAATTACATTCCAAATAATGAAAGTCAAAGTCAAAAGTCAACACATTGATGAATCCCCAGCTTAATGCAACACAAATTTGGAGAAAGAACTTCTTATTTAATAAAGGCAGTTTGCATCGACGCTGAGGGCTTAATGACGCCATATTTACGGATTACATGGAGGGATAAAATGTAAAAAAACTCCCAAACATTTTGCGCAGATGGTGAACTGAATTAACCACAAACTTGGGCCATTATTAATTCTGTTTTCGTGTAGCCGACGGCTAATGTTTCAGCGGGCTTATTATTGGGAAATTCTGTAATGACTGTTAATAAAACGATCACGCCACGGCTTCGGGCACGCGACCACGAATAAGGACAAGTTGTATCAAAGTTCAATGCACTTACTTTCTGACTTCAATTGGGTTAATCATATTATAAGTTCCGTGCCCGGCTGGTACAGGTTAAGTTGGAAAAACTAGCATCGCGAACTATTTCAATTATCTAAAAGTTTTCTGTTACTTGAAGTTGAGAATGATAGCAGTAAGTCAGTACACTGCAGTGTCATTCTTTGTTAAAGAGAAACATGGTAACTTCTCATACAGTTTTCGCTTTAAACATTTCGATTTTTATTTGGCTTGTGTTGTTTTTAGAACATAGAGTAAAAAGTTTGTTGTGATTTTTTAATTTTTAGGATAAAATAGTCCCCGATGTGAGGGTGCGGCAAATGGGAGCAAAGTACCACTACCCATCATTAGTAATGGTATGGAATGCAATCAGCAGAACACCAAACAAATAAATTTGATAGGGGAGAAACGGTCTTTTGCTGGTGTGACGAGGATTGAAGGGTTAGATCATAAACGGGATGACGGAAAGTGGACGTTGGTGCAGAATAAGAGAAAAGTTAAGAACAAGTTTACGACATCAATAGGTAAAGCACAAATTGAAATTAGCAGCAAATTCAAACCAGCTGATACCAAGATTCCCCTCTTCATCACTAATGTCCACAAGGATGTATTGGAGGATGATGTAGCTGAGTATATCTTCTCAAAAACGCATGAAAAAGTAGTGCCTATTAGGATCAAAATGACTAGAGAAAGAAATTACAGCGCCTTTAAAATATTTGTGAGCAAAAGTAACCTGCAGACGTATCTTGATGAGAGTTTGTGGCCTATGGGTATTTCTTTCAGGCGTTTTGTTAATATGACAGACCGACATGAGAGTTATCCACAATTTGCGGCTGAGAGGCAACTTTCAATTGACCGTAATGGATTGTCACAGTAATGCAAGGCTTATTTCATTTAACTGTAAGTCGCTGAAAAGATCACTGGATGGAGTGCGACTTTTATGTGATACAGCGGATGTGATTGCGCTTCAAGAGACGTGGTTACTACCTCACGAGTTGTCTGCTTTAGAGGAGATCAGTAAGGACTTTGGTGGCACTGGAACATCTGCGGTGGATACATCAGCGGGCCTTCTGAAAGGCAGGCCTTACGGTGGGGTTGCCCTGCTTTGGAGGAAAAGTGTCTTTCGGACAGTCACGGTGATCAATTGTGATGATGTGCGTCTGTCAGCGGTTAAGGTACTAATTAATGGGTCGTTTGTTATATTTTTTAGTGTCTATATGCCCACTGATTGTAGTGATAATTTGCCTACTTTTACTCAGTGTTTAAGCACAATAAGTGCTATTATTGAGGAAAACACTGATACTTCTGCTGTGTACATACTGGGTGACTTCAATGCGCACCCGAATGAACTGTTTTGTAATCACCTTTTGGACTTTTGTGAGGACCAACAGTGGACTTGTGTGGACCTTAATCGCATGACTACGTCTGATGCTTACACTTTTATTAGTGAGGCCCATGGCTGTGTGAGATGGTTAGACCATTGTGTTGTTACGAATGCAGCGCTATCTGCTGTGACTAGTGTCAAAGTAAAGTATGACGTGCTTTGGTCTGACCATTTTCCACTGGTTATTGAATGTAACTTAGGTCTCTTGTCGTGTGAACAAATGCCAATGTGTGCGCCGGTGCTCAACAGTGTTGTATGGGGTGACCGTACTGCCGAACAGGTGCAGCGTTATCATAAGGTATGTCACGCTCAATTACGGGAGATTAATTTTCCGGATGAATTAGGTAAATGTTGTGATGGAATGTGCTCTAATGTGGAACACAGGTCATTTTTGAAGGATATGTATCTGAAACTGGTTACCATATTGTCTGAGGCGGCGAAAATTACTCGAAAAAAAGGGAGGACACGGAGGAGAGGTGGTTACGTGGCTGGGTGGAATAAATACGGCGGGTTACCATAGGGAGGCCAGGTTGAGGTTTCTGGCCTGGGTAGAAGACGGTAAACCTAAACAAGGGCAGACATATGTTGATATGAAAGATAGTAGGAAGTTGTTTAAACAGCAGTTAAAATGGTGCCAGGATAGGCAGGACCAAATTAAAATGGATGCACTTGCATCCCATCATTCTGCGAACAATTTCAAATTATTCTGGAAGGAAACAGGAAGTATGAGCCAAAAGCCTGGCCTTCCTATGAGTGTTAATGGTATTAGTGATCATCGTCTCATTACCAATATGTTTAGTGAGCACTTCAAGATGAGGCCGAAGTGTGACACACCCGTGTCTCTGGTGCCCGATACTGAGACTCTCACCCAGGAAAGAGTTGTGAAGTTTAAGCCCAGAGACGTGAAAAAAGTTTTAAGCGATATGCAGGGGGGCAAGTCGCCTGGGCATGATGGTCTCAGTGTAGAGCATCTTAGACATGCAGGGGTTCATTTGCCGCGAGTCCTCTCTCTGTTTTATAACCTCTGTCTTTGTCATGGGTATTTACCGGAGGAACTTGAACCAGAACAATAGTGGTTCCGGTAATTAAGGATAGGAATGGAGACGCCTCGGACAGAAATAATTATCGGCCCATCTCACTGGCGACTATAATTGCCAAGGTGCTTGATAGCCTGCTTAACAAGATTCTTGTTCATCAGGTTGCATTGCATGAAGCCCAGTTTGGCTTCAGGAGTGGGCTTTCCACTGAAAGTGCTATATTGTCTCTTAAGCAGGCTGTCAGGTACTACACTGACCGGAAAACGCCGGTATATGCGTGTTTCCTTGATTTGTCCAGAGCTTTTGATACGGTACTGTATGACAAGCTTTGGGGCAAACTGGGCAGCGCGGGTGTGCCGGTGGAAGTCATACGCCTAATAAAGGAGTGGTATGGTTGCCAACGAAATCAGGTGAGATGGGCGGGTACGTTGTCTGACCCGTACGACTTGGAGTGTGGGGTAAGGCAGGGCGGACTGACCTCTCCTCTGTTATTTAACCTATACGTCAATGACCTTATCGGTGAGCTAAGCAGCACGCATACCGGTTGTCATATTGATAATGTGTGCGTCAATAACATTAGCTACGCTGACGATATGGTGTTGCTGGGACCATCGGTGGGTGCAGTTCGTAAGTTGTTAGTGATCTGCGAGAAATATGCGGTAGAGCATGGGCTTACGTATAACACTGCCAAAAGTAAAGTCCTTCTTTTTAAAGGGAAGTTGAGTGCGCCCGTGTATGTTCCGCCTATTCTGTTGGGTGGTGAGATGCTTCAGGGGGTTACCAGTTTCAGATACTTAGGACATATTGTTACTGACGACCTGTCTGATGACGCTGACCTGGAACGGGAGCGTAGGGCATTGGCGGTCCGAGGGAATATGATTGCCCGTAGGTTTGCTCGATGCTCCACAGAAGTGAAAATCACTATATTCAAGGCATACTGCCAATCGTTTTACTCGTGCAGCCTTTGGGTGAGTCATACCCGTCGGGCCGCTAATGTCTTACGCGTACAATATAACAATATCTTCAGGATGTTGATGCGGCTGCCCCCCTATTGCAGTGCGTCGTTAATGTTTGCTGAAGCTCATACAGATGGGTACAAAGCGATACTGCGCAAAAGAGTAGCTTCATTGCAACGACGATTGAGGGACAGTAGCAACGGCATCCTTAAGATGATTGCTATGAGATTTGACTGTCCGATTCAGTACAAGTGGATTAAAATTTCTACCGGACAAGTTTGACATTTTATATTATGAATATTTATAATGAAGTTTTTAATTATTTTATTTAGTATTATTTGACAGAAATATTTTAAATGTTGACCGCTTTGAATGATTTTTAATGTAAATTATTTGTAATGAGATGTTTTTGTAATTATTATTTTTCGATTTTATCTGATTTTGTGTTGTTTATAATAGTATGCTTTTATTTTATTTTCTAATGTATTATGATGTTCTTTTCTGGCTAATTTAACTACTTTTATTTCTACGTTATGGATCTTGTTTTCCGAAATAAAGTGACTTATTATTATATTTGCAAGATAATAAATGCACTCTTGGGATTTCAGCGACAAAGATTCACCCCTCAAAAAGAAGTCTTGTAGGGTGACAAAAAGAAACCAGATAAATACTTAAATAGTAAGATGTGCTGACAGGTTGTTTTCTCCTATGTATATGAAATCATACATGCTTTAATGAAAGTCAAGGGAATAATTCCGGAAAATTTTAATTGTATTTTAAATATTGAACATTGCGAAATATGTTTAATTAGTTCAATTTGGCTGGTCGCCATCATTTTAATTCCAATGTGTTGCAGTTCGAAATAATTACGAGTTCAGCAGCTCTACGGATTTAAAATTATGTTAAACATGATTCTGATTCTGATTTTGTTAACTGGTAAAAAAAGGTCAGGTCAGATTTTAAAAAATAAGGTTTCTTATAAAATAAAATAAAAAATGAGATAGAGAGAAATAGGCCTGTTATTGTACAGCAAAACTACGTTTACTTATAGTTGTCTACGGTTTTTAAACGTATTATATTCAACACTTAACCCGTGAATACTCATAGGTTTTCTTCTTTCATCCTATAAAACCTCAGTGCCCCACATAACTATTGCAGAATTATTTTGGGTGTAGTCCAGATTACCGAGAAGCTATCGTATCTCCCCCAAAAAAACTACATTCGTATCCTTCAATCAAAACTGGAGCCATCTGTATCCAACCCGGCCAGCCAACTCTTGCATTACCAAAATTGCTCGGAACCAATTTTCTTTATGCGATTCCGTAAGATACACTTTGAGGAGTCTTGCAAGCCACTCATATTTACAAGATTGATTTATGTTAAAGTGAAACATTTTAACAGTTTGCAAAAATACGAGGTTTTTTAAAGAATGTTGCGTTACTATTTGTTTTATCCATTTAAAACGATATTTAAGGGCTTTTATAGTGTTTGGATAGTAATGGTACGACCGTTATATAATTTAATGGAATAAAAGAAGAAGAAGAAGGTTAAAAATAGCGTTTTACATTTTGGCAAGCCTTTATTTGAACATGTTGATAACACAATTAAGTTCAGCAAATAGACAATACAGCCATTACTTAATTACTACATTCGTAATTACATTCCAAATAATGAAAGTCAAAGTCAAAAGTCAACACATTGATGAATCCCCAGCTTAATGCAACACAAATTTGGAGAAAGAACTTCTTATTTAATAAAGGCAGTTTGCATCGACGCTGAGGGCTTAATGACGCCATATTTACGGATTACATGGAGGGATAAAATGTAAAAAAACTCCCAAACATTTTGCGCAGATGGTGAACTGAATTAACCACAAACTTGGGCCATTATTAATTCTGTTTTCGTGTAGCCGACGGCTAATGTTTCAGCGGGCTTATTATTGGGAAATTCTGTAATGACTGTTAATAAAACGATCACGCCACGGCTTCGGGCACGCGACCACGAATAAGGACAAGTTGTATCAAAGTTCAATGCACTTACTTTCTGACTTCAATTGGGTTAATCATATTATAAGTTCCGTGCCCGGCTGGTACAGGTTAAGTTGGAAAAACTAGCATCGCGAACTATTTCAATTATCTAAAAGTTTTCTGTTACTTGAAGTTGAGAATGATAGCAGTAAGTCAGTACACTGCAGTGTCATTCTTTGTTAAAGAGAAACATGGTAACTTCTCATACAGTTTTCGCTTTAAACATTTCGATTTTTATTTGGCTTGTGTTGTTTTTAGAACATAGAGTAAAAAGTTTGTTGTGATTTTTTAATTTTTAGGATAAAATAGTTCCCTTTTGGTATAATTTGTTTTTTTTATGGCAACACTGATAACGGCTGACACTCGTTTAAACTAAGTGACAAAGTAATGGGGCGGAGAGGCTTGGTTCCAGCCGAGCTTAGGTTCTGCATTCATTCGCTGCCAAGCCTTGGACAAGCTAAGACATCTTATGGAATCTCTGTCCGTTTGTTGATCACTAGTAGTGTAAATGTACCAATTTATGTGTGTGTAACAAAGTTAAAATTAAATTGTAATTGAAGGCAACGTGGTTTTAATTTCATTATAAGTTCTTTTCTTCAGAAATAAATGTACATATAATGTACATACCAGGCACCATATCGTAGGGAAATACACTCAATCATGCCTACATTTTACGGCATTTTTATAAAATAAAATCATCTTAGGCCCCTCCGATCATAGCTTCCACCTCAACAGTTACCTAATACCCTATGCATCCGACACACACAAAAAAAAAACGTCAAGTGTGAATACTACGACATGTGATGTTGAATCTACCCACAGATAAGAGGTACCTTCATCCCATTCAAGGCTCAACACACGACCATTTTTCATGTCTTTGTTGGCTCGCAGTAGGTATTAGGGTGACGCTGTGACAGTGATGCTCACTATCCCCGCCCTATAAAGATTGAATACGGCGTTTTAAATTTCGAAATCTCATAAATGTTGCAATAATGTTGACGGCACGGTTGATCCAGTGGCTGAGCGATCGATTGCTGCGCTATGGCTCTCGGGTTCGATCCCGTCACGGGAAAAATTGTTAGACTAAAAATTGTTGCACAGGTAGTTGTTTCGGGTCTAGTTGTTTGTGTTTGTGAGTTTAAATGTTTGTAAACGCATTCACGATATAGGAGAAATTCCTAGTGTGGGGAAACGTTTTCTTTTTTAATAAAAAATATGTATATACTTTCTGGCATGATTGATGCTGGTTATACAGGGATTTTGTAAAATACGACGTTTATGAAACGTTCGACAAGGTTAAACCATCTGCAAATTCTGTAGGCAACTTTTTTTTAGGGTAAAATTTGATATTTTAGAGTGGCGCCTGAAATTGGATCGGCTATTAATTATTATACTATTTAAATTGTTGGCAAGAAATGAAATATTCTCGTGCCTTTCAAAATAATTTCTGTTCTTAATCATAATGGAACAAGATTATACTACCAAGCGAGTACACCGAGGCTGGACGAATAATACTACGTAATCTCTCACACTCGCCCTGCCTCAGAGTGCCCAGGTGAGCGTGCACAACCTCATTTGATGGTGCGATCAAACCAAAAAGGTTGGACTGTGAAAAAGTCTATGCAATCAAAGATATGGTCGTTTATATGACATGTTTGTACGGAACCGGTGCGCTAGTCTAACTCACTCTTGGCCGGTTTTTTTCCTTTTAAGTTACGGATCGGTAAATCCTACCCTGTGTAGGACTGTAGATATTGTAGTCTTGTAGGAAACAACTGTCTTTTAAGGGTTCTATATTCTATTACTAAGACTCCGCTGTCCGTCCGCCTGTCAGTCTGTCCCCAGGATGTATCTCATGAACCGTGATAGTTAGACAGTTGAAATTTTCACAGATGATGTATTTCTGTTGCCGCTATAACAAAAAATACTATAAAAAAACAAAATATATTCTCCCATACAACAAACATAATTTTTGCCATATTTATAGATAACCAGCTTCCGCCTGCGATTTCGTCCGCGTGGTTTAGTTACTTCGAGCTATCGCTAACTTTAATCCGCGTGATGATCGAAAAAAAATATCTTTCTCTTCCCTTTTCTTCCCTCTATCTCTCCTTTTTCTCCCTTTTTTTTAAAATTAGCCTATGTCCGTCTCCAACTATCTCTGTGCCAAAATTCATCGAAATCGGTTTGGCCATTTAGGCGTGAAGACGTACCAAACAAAAAAAAACAAACACATTTAAAAAACAAAGAAACTCACTTTCGCTTTTAGAATATTAGTAAGGAGTAAGGATGGTAGGGAACTGACGAAAAAAAAATTGTGTGTTCAGAAATCATTCTAAACACAATTTTTTGTTTGTTCAATACATCGGTAATGAATTGAATACGTGGTAACGGTTATCGTCTAGGTCATCCTAACACCGTGTATTATTAACCGACGAAACCTTAATATTTAGCTTCTTAAATCTTCGAAACTGAGCTTAAAAGAAAATTAATATTTTATTCTATTAAAAGTAACAGTAGATAATAAAGTAAAAAAACCTTAAAATTAAATCCTCCTCTTAGACCACTATTGTGTAAAAATGTCTCAGACTTCTTTTATTATTCAGATACTTACCAACTCAATATTTCCACTTCACAAAGTCTGAATTAGCCTTTGGGAAAAATTTAAAAAACGGTTCAAGTTTATTAAATGCCGAATTGGGTGGACCTCTAGTCGTTAAATTCATGATGAATTTCTTCAGAACTTCTAGTGCGTCGTAAAATTGTGTGTCAACAGGGTTTTTAACTAGAATAAACAACCATTTAATCTTGAAAGAAACCACTCCCATTAACCTATTTTAAATGCGTTATACTGTCCCACAGATGGTTAGAAGTTCTAGTACAATTTCTAACACTTTCCGTGTGACCCTTTTTTTGGGGGGCAGTAGCATTATCTTTAATCACCAAAGCAGGAGATTCTTGTTATGCGGTCAACACATCATTTCAACAGTTTAGTTTAAGTCCCATGTAGAGGCTGAACCTATTGCCGGCAAAAATCCATTTACTGTGGCTGCAACTGAAAAATTCCTGATGGAAAAACTCGATATCTCTTTGCCCGACTAAGGATTCAAACCCATCACCGGCTACCACTTAGCAGTCGAGTTTGCAACTAGTAGAACAACGAAGCAGTCGGCCTTGAGGGCATTGATTATGCATAATGACATTATATGATTTCGTAGCGGGATCTAAGACATACTTTCCTCGATTGAGACTTCGTCAGTTGAGGGTTGTTTGAAAGAGATACCTACCGCAACCTCAGAACATAAATGGTAAAATAAAAAATATGGATGGATTTTAGCCAGTAAACGTCTGACAGTCCCTTCCGCTCCGCCCAGAGCAGGAGAAAATATTTGATGATTTCCCATCCGAGAAAAAAGGACTTCATTGTCTTGGTGCTATTGAGGTGGTCACTATTAAAGATTCTGTCTTTCAGGGCTAACAGTGGTTTGGGAATAGTGTGTCGGGCTTGTCTCTTTTAAAAAAATATAAGTATTGTAAATAGCTACGCACAACCAATCCTTACTTAATATTATAAAAGCGAAAGTGAGTTTGTTTGTTACCTCTTCACGCTTTAATGGCTAAACCGATTTTGATGAATTTTGGTACAGAGATAGTTGGAACCAGGAGACGGAATATAATAGGCTATTTATTAAAAAAAAGTGGGATATGAGGGAGAAAGAGGGAAGAAAATGAAAAACTTAGCGTTGCTATTACAAATCAATAAGGCGCTTGGCAAAAACTGCAGGTAGCAGGCACTGTGTTATACCGAATTTAACGCGAGCGAAGCCGCGGGCAAAAGCTAGTATCATATAAACATCACACTAAGAAGCTAGCATCCCAACTACTTCGAAGACAAAATTAAGACCACAATTTCTAATAATCACAGGAAATCAAATCAGCAGAAAATAGCTTACCCACGTTATATGGTTACCCTATTTCCCTTGATAAATAAGTTATGATAAACAAAAATAAAAACCAAATCAGACATCAATGAAGAAATACGTGATGCTCATTCTAACTGTGGAAAGGAATAATACGGATTACAAAGTTTTATTCTGTTCAATAAAATCAAGGATTGTGAAAAAGCCGGCCAAGTGCGAGTCGGACTAGCGCACCGAGGGCTCCGTACAATTTTGCGACTAAAACGGGGATATCTTTTGTCTGTGTAAGTAGATTAAGATGGTTAATTTTTTACATCTCCAAGGGACCACAGACTTAGGTATGTGGTTTTCAACTCCAATCCTCCACGCGTTCCCGAGATGAAGGTTCTTGACAGACAGACACGCGGAAAACAAAGTGATCTTACAAGGGTTCAGTTTTTTACCTTTTGAGGAACGGCCAAAACTGTACTCAATCTCAAAGCATTTATTTCAATTAGATCATTACAGGCACTTTTGAATGTCAAGAAACAAAATAATGAGGCTACAGTCCCGGTCAAGGCATACCTACTAACTTGTGAAAGTACTGTAGTTGCCCATTTCAAAGCCTTGATCTCTATAGAAGAGAATGGGCAAGAAACTCCATGGACACTCTATGTATTTACATCGCTCATGTTGAGATTATACAAATATGTGAGAACAATGTATAAATACGTGCACAGTAAGAGCGTCCAGAGCAAATAAATAATAAAACGCTAAATTCGATTAAAAATCTAAATAAATTAAAAATGAACCGTGGCAGCTAAAAGCACAAACATTAAGTCTTCATTTGTGTAAAAGCGATCCAGGATGATAATCTCCATCAATGGAAAAAGTCCAACTAAAGGCTTCCAGGTCGACTACGGTAACACATATCTAGGGGAATAGTTCTTCGAGGATTTGGTGATAGCATTTAGAAGCTTAAAATTCTCTCGCCAAAAACATAAAGGTCTTCCACACCCCATCTTTCCAAAGTGATGATGACCACAAACCTAAAAAAAAAAACAAAATTCGCATTCATTCTGTAAGAAATTCTCTCCGTTTGTACAACACGATTAAACCATTCGCACCACATCCTACCAATAACGATTTGTTAACTAACACGGGTAAGTTACTACGCGGGTTCTTAAATCAAACTGCAGAGAAACTTTGTTTGCAACGTTAACCGAGCTGAGTTAGAGCCGACTTCCACGGCACTACATGTTGGCAATACTACCACTGTGTTGTTTCTTTTATGTCTACCGTTTTTAACGAGAAAATATATATTTTATTCACTTGGCTCATTTGGCTACAGCATGTTAGTGTGAAAGCCTATTATAAATAATGACTACTTGGAAAATCTAGAATTTTATGGAATATGCCGAAAACGTATGTGTCGTATGTTTTCTATTATACCGCTATCACAAACTATTTTGAGATCACTACAACGGGAATGAATGTACTTCAAAAATCATTATACGAGTACTTTGGTAATGAATGTGCGTTTACTATGGTTATCAATATTATAATAAATTAAAATGAAAATAATATATAATAAATGAAAAGTAACTCTCTGTCTTTTTGTTTATTGTCACGCCTAAACAGCTAAACGGATTTAGCTGTTTGGCACAATAATAGACCATAACCTGGGTTGTTGGGCCCCGAGGGATACTTACGCACCCTTACGTTGATAAAGCCGCGGGGAAGAAATAATAACTTTGTGTCCCACTGCTGGGCAAAGCTCTAAACTTTCTTCTTCCACACCTCTCTAACCTGTGCTATCTCTGGCCATGTAGATCAGATCGTCACGCCACCTTCGCCGTGGTCGAAATCCTCAGGCATCCAGGCTATAACGGTCTTTGCCCAGCTCTTCTCTTCACGGTGCATCCGTGCAACGTGGCCTGCCCACTCACACTTCAGCCTGGCGATTTGAAAGCTCGTTTAAGGCTTTCGAAATCTTGTATGTTTGCCCTTTTTTAGGGGTTTTCATCAAATAACTTCCTGCTCTGGGCGGAGCGTGGGAGAAGTCAGACTTTTACTAATTAAAACCCATCCATGTTCCTTCTTTTGCCCTTAATGTTCCAGGGCCGCGGTATCTCTTTCAAACAACCCGACATCCCGGTAGTCGGTGGCCCTAGCTGGCAAATCTGTCGAAGAAGGTGGTGGCCCTGGCAGGCACGTGGCGCACAAACGCGCCGTCGACATGGTTTGTCGTCACTAGACGGACGGACGGTAGGCTACCCATTGCTCAATGTCCGCAGACCCGCATGTATGACCGCTACTAGCTGGCGCTCGCGTCTTCACCCGCCTGATATAAAAAAGCCCTTTGTGTTATTCCAGACCATAATCTACTTATGTGTCAAATTTCATCAAGATCCATTTAGCCGTTTTGATGTAAGAGAGCAACAAACATCCATACAACCAACAAATATTCGCATTTATAAATTACTAGCTGGCGCCGATGACTTCGCCCGCGTGATACCTCTGTGCCAAATTTCATCAAGATCCGTTTAGTAGTTTTTTCGTGAAAGAGGATCAAACATACGTACATCCATACTCACACACTTTCGCATTTATAATATTAGTAGGAAGTAGGATAGGGGGATGTACATTCTTGTAATAATGATCTGAGGTTACATTGGAAGTCGACCCAATAATGGTTGGATAAAGGAATCCAACAATGTTGGTTGAAAGTTATAAGCAGTTAAATTCCATCTCATGAATATAGTTCTACTTCTTGCACTTCGAAGCACTCAAGCCTTTCAAATCACATTAACATCTCGAACCACTTCAACATTGCGAAGCATTGCAACGTCAAAAATGTTTACATAAAACAATTTAACTTGATTCATTCAACAATTTTATAGCACCGCGTTCCCGAGATTCATGAAGAGTGGTGAATACAGGAACCGGGAGCTTTATATAACTCTTATATAACGTCTACATAATTACTTTGTAGTTGGCATGGTCAGTATTTCATTGTTATTATCAAAGTTAGCTTTATTTCGTACAATTGGTTCGACTATTTTGTTAAATTTATTGTTAGGTCTACCAACGTGTACCATGTGTTGTTTACGTATTGTGAGAAATCAAAATGGCTTCTGTATTTATTTTGATTTAGTACTACGATTGTACTGAAATTGTTGAACTTTTGGTAGAGAAACCTTTTAATCATTATCAAAAGGTTCTCAACTAATTCTATGAGATATGAAGCATTATACTGTTTAATCAATTTCTCAGGTGGAAATATTCTAATACAAAAAATGTGGCCCAGTTGGTTCAGTGGATCATTCGGTCCTGGGTTCAAGTCCCAGGTCGGTTAAAGTATTATTGGGATGACTTAGGTGGGCACGGTTGAAGCAGTGGCTGTGCAATTGGCTGCTACGCTGCGTTTTCAAGTTTGATTCCTGTAGGGAATATTTTTTTACGGATTTTTTTTTGTAGTGTAACATTATACATATATAATGGTAGGTACCCTACCTACCCTACTTTTTTCATTAGAACCTTCTTTTGACATTAACCAATACATATAAATTTTCCCTCTTTCTCCCTCATTTCTCGCTTTTTTGGAAAAATAAATAGCCCATGTCCGTCTCCAGGATCTCAACTATCTCTGTGCCAAAGTTAATCAAAATCACTTTCACTTTTATAATATTAGTAAGGATTATATTATCAAGTCCAAAATTACCGGGCCTATGGACGGTGAGCAATGGGTAGCTTACCGTCCGTCCGTCGATTGACGACAGGCCGTGTCGACGGCGCGTTCGTGTTTCACGCGCGCCTCAAAGAGATGTCAGCAAAGCAGAGGGGCTTGCCAGTGCCTCCGCCTGCCGGGGTTGCGGGTTGTTCGAAAGAGATACTGCGGCCCCGGAACGTAAAGGGCAATAGAAGGAACATGGGTAGGTTTTAGTCAGTAAAAGTCTGACATGCCCCTCCGCTCCGCCCAGAGCGGGGGAAGTCATTGGATGATTTCCCACCCGAAAAAAAAAAAAAGTCCAAAATTACAAAACTGCAATAATTGCAACTTGTATACCTTCTTTGAACGCCAACAATGTCGTTTGCAAGTCACTTTTTAAACTAACGAGTAAAGTGGGGTCGTGTAAAACAATACATTTTTATTACAAACACGCTATCCAATCATAAAAGTTATATTTTGCAACACTGAACCAATTACTTTCTAGAAAAGCATATAGCACTCAAAAATGCAACATTTTATTTTAACGTATGTTGGCGTAATCGCCTACTACGCCCTATTGTTCCAATTATGACACGGAGTTCGCTGTGAAAGGCAGCAGGCTGCAATCCACCAAGTAAACCGAGTACGGATTGATGGTTGTCAAATTCTTCTTTTTCTTCTTTCGTTCGGCCTTAACCACACCATGGTTAGTCCCAAAACTGGTGTCAGAGTTTGTATTCCGCCCATGGGCCTTTAAAGTCGAGAAATATCTGTCAGACAAGCTGCAAGTTTCTTCACGATCTTTTCTTTCACCGACACAAGTAACAATTATATGACGGAGATTCGTCGTCGGATGGTCGAGATTATCAAAAAAAAAAAACTCAAAACTCAAAGCATTTATTTCAATTAGACCATTACAGACACTTTTGAATGTCCTAAAAACAAGAACAAAAAAATGATGCTGCTACAATCCCGGTCACAAGGCATAATAACTTGTGAAAGTACTGTAGTTGCCCATTCCAAAGCGTTGATCTCTATGGAGAAGAATGGGCAAGAAACTCCATGGACACTCTTTTAAATTATAATATTTTTACAAAATCGTATTTACATCATTCGTGTTGAGATTATACAAATATGTGAGAACGATGTAGAAAGACGTGCACAGTAAGAGCGTCCAGAGTAAATAAAAAGCAAAATTCAATTTAAAATCTAAATAAGTTAAAAAAATGACCGTGGTAGTTAAAAAATGACCAGTCCCAACTGACAGCGCCCGTTCACGAACATGACGTATGGATCAGCCCCATTCAGCTCGACCATTTTGAAGGGAGCTAAATGACCCGACACACCCGCCACTATCAGCGAGACATTTAAGTGAGCATGACACTATTAACCACCAGGGCTTCGTCAAGTCAATGATAATACATAGCACTCACATATGGGCTTAATAATTATACAATACTAGAGAATTGATTCTATACATTGCAAAGATAGTCTTACAATCTTCTGCAGCTTCCACTATAGCTTCGGATACTTATCAATGAGTTTACCCCTATGCTTGAGGAGCAGGACCAGCATTGAGCCAAGCATTTTTATCATCAATATAATCCCCAAACTTATAATATGCTTGCCTACATAGTGTGCGTTTAATACAAGATTTAAATTTCGTTTCATTCAGTTGAAGAATGTGGGGAGGTATTTTATTGTAGCATTTCAAACAGTACCCCATGAAAGATGAGTCTACTTTAGCTAACCTGAAACCCGGCTGAACCAATTGGTCCCTATTTCTAGTATTATACTTGTGTCTATCACCTCGTTTACCAAATAGATGCAAATTTTTTCTGACGTACATGATGTTTTCATAGATGTATTGACAAGGTACTGTCATGATGTTAATTTCCTTAAACTGTTCTCTTAGAGAATCTCGCCTACGTAGATTATAAATGGCTCTAATGGCTCTTTTCTGCAGAATAAATACAGACTCGATGTCTGCAGCCCGTCCCCAAAGTAAAATACCGTATGACATTATACTATGAAAATAACTAAAATAGACTAGCCTCGCGGTATCAACATCAGTAAACTGACGGATTTTTCTGACAGCATATGCTGCTGAACTAAGCCGTCCTGCAAGAGATGTTATATGCGGACCCCATTGTAGCCTTGAATCGAGCGTTATCCCCAGGAAAACAGTTTCATTGACGAATTCTAGTTTCTCTTGATTCAATACTATGTCACAATCACTACTTTTGACGTTTGGCAGAGCAAATCTTATGCACTTCGTTTTTTTCCCATTTAATACCAAATTATTGGCGGTGAACCAATCATTTACCTGTAATAGGGCGTTATTTAAGTCGTCTAGATTTGTGGCACGTCTATTTATCTTAAATATTAAAGAAGTATCGTCAGCAAACAACACCATTTGTGGTTGGTTTTTAAATAAATGGGGTAGATCATTAATATATACTAAAAAGAGGAAGGGACCTAATATCGATCCTTGTGGTACACCCATCTTTACATTTAAACCCATTGAATTGACACCATTTATTTGCACTTGCTGCTGTCTATCATTTAAATATGATTTTACTAAACTAACAGAGGTTTTCCTAGACCGTAATGTTCAAGTTTCAAGAGTAGGGTTTCGTGGCTAACACAATCAAACGCTTTTGAAAGGTCACAAAAAATTCCTATGGCATCCTGTGCCTCTTCCCACGCAGTAAATATGTGTTTTAACAAGGTAACACCAGCGTCAGTCGTACAACGTCCTTTGGTGAAACCATACTGTTTTTCATGTAAGATCTTATTGGTGTTAAAGTGGTTGAGCATTTGATTAAGCATTACCTTTTCAAACACCTTGCTGAAAACCGGCAAAACGGATACGGGTCTATAGTTATTGGTGTCTTTACTATCCCCAGATTTGAAAAGGGGTATAACTTTACTGTATTTCATAAGGTCCGGAAAAACTCCTTGGTCCACACACAAATTGAATATTATGGCTAAGTACGGTGCTATTGTCTCAATAATAGCTTGACAAACTTTAATAGACATTCCCCAAAGATCTTCGGTTAATTTGATTTTGATTTGCTTGAAAGCTTTAATGACTGCAGTGGGGTTAATATGCTTAAATTGAAACTCAACCGGACATGGTGAAACGTTTGCTCTTAATAAATCAATGGAAAGCAAGGGTGAAGAATTTAATGTTTCTGTAGTTTTAAGTGGGATACTAGTAAAGAAATCTACAAATTCTTGAGCAACTTCGTTTTTAGTGGTTAAAAGACCACGCGAAGACTCTAGTGTGATCTCATTATTACATTTTTTGTTTCTGTTAGTTTCACTATTAATGATTTTCCAAACCGTCTTAATTTTATTATCGGCGGATTTAATCTTGTTGCTAATGAATAAAGATTTAGCTAATTAGCAGGTGTTTTTAAAAATTTTTGAGTAAGTTGCAACATAGTGATTGAAAGTTTCTGAGTTGAAGTAAGGCTTAAGGCCGTAAAGCTCAAACAATCGTTCCCTACTTTTTCTTATACCCTTAGTTGCCCAATCACTAAACATAAACTTTGGGCTAATAGATTTAGTTTTTATTTTTAACGTATCATTGAACTCTGTGTAGACAACCGAAAAGAATTCCTCATAAAATTGATTTACATTTTCAATATTAAATCCCGGAGTGCTTAAATTACTAATTAAATTATTATTAAATTTATTCAAATTGCTGGGTGTTATTTGTCTAGATTTTATCTGGGTTTTTTGTGACGGTGTGTAAGACTCGAAAACGACGGTTTGACCGCTGTGATCAGATGGAAGGTAATTTACAATGGCTTTATTTAAGTAGTCGCAGCAACAAAAGACATTATCAATACATGTAGCAGTGTCTGTAGTAATTCGGGTAGGCTCCGAAAGGACATTTATCAAATTAAATGATTTAAAAAGATGTAAGAATCTACTGCTATTTGAATTTATATCTAAAATATTAATATTAAAGTCACCACAGATAACTAGTAATTTATTACCTTTTGCAAGTTTTGCTAAAGCATCTTCCATTACTGTGCGGAATTTCATCAGGTTTTTTAGCGGGAGATGTAAAGAAAACGACTTAACTCTTCAGTAAAATTGAGTATATTAATAAAACGTAAAACGTCGGTAGCTGATTATTAAAATTGGTAAAAATAAAATCCATAGCTAAAACACACGTAGCTACACTTATGCTATGATGGATTCATTAGGCGTTCCGCGCAAACATACCCCCGGGCGTTGAAAGCCTGTGTTTCAACCGGAATAATCAGACTCGGGGTAGATGGGTAACGGGCAGATCTTGCTGAAACATCTGCGGAGCAGGCCACTGGAGGTTTTGATGTCTGCGACTCTAATAACGCCATCAGATCCTGGATAGGTAGCGACAATCCGTCCCATTTTCCACTTCAGAGGCGGCATGTTGTCTTCCTTGAGAAGTACCAGGGAGTTCAGCTTCAGCGAACCCTTACATG
This sequence comes from Ochropleura plecta, assembly GCA_905475445.1. NCBI lineage: Eukaryota > Metazoa > Arthropoda > Insecta > Lepidoptera > Noctuidae > Ochropleura > Ochropleura plecta. The sequence continues at coordinate 11,062,148 of FR997735.1, read as the reverse complement.
TGCGCCATTTTGTCCTGAGTTGGAGCTCCGACACATATTCCTTGCTCCATCTTTTCCAAAAATGTTGTCGGAGTTGCTCAATTCGTTGGAATCGAGATAAAGAACTGGTGGAATGGTCATGGTAATCAGGTGTTGGCAAAGAGGTCAAAGGACGTCCAATCAAAAAATGTCCGGGTGTCAATGGTGTCAAGTCTTCGGGATTCGATGAAAGCGGAGTCAGTGGTCTGGAGTTCAAAATGGCTTCTATTTGCACCAGCGTAGTATAGAGCTCTTCATAAGTAAGATTACAAAGGCCCAACACTCTGACTAAATGATGCTTTGTTGACTTGACACCAGCTTCCGCAAGGCCAGCAAAATGAGGAGAGTATGCAGGGATAAAGTTAAAAGTAATTCCCTCTTTAGCCATCTCCTCAGATAACGAGTCACAATTAGCCTTAAGAAATTTTGATAAATCATTGTATGCACCAACAAACGAGGTGCCGTTATCGGAAAATATATTAACCGGTTTACCCCTACGCGAGATGAATCTCTTTAACGCCAATATAAAAGTGTTACTGGTTAAGTCACCGACTAGTTCAAGGTGTATTGATTTTGTTGTAAAACAAACGAAAATGGCGATGTAAACTTTTACTAGTTTACAGCCACGACCCTGTCTAACAGCAGACTGTATTGGACCTGCATAGTCCAAGCCAATATTCTCAAAAGGGAAACCTCCAGCTAAAAGTCGCTGCCGTGGTAAATTACCCATGATCGGTGTGACGGTTTGACCTTTAAGACGACAGCAACGTACACATTTACGGTAGCACGACCTGGCTAAGTTACGGCCTCTTATAGGCCAGTATGTATCCCGTATGGAAGCTAACAGCAACTGAGGCCCCGCATGAAGCAACCGTTTGTGTTCATACTCGAAGAGTAATTTTGTAAAGTGATGACTAGATTGTAAAAGAATTGGACATTTCTGTTCGTATGGTAAGTCTGAGTTTTGTAACCGACCTCTAACACGCATTATTTTATGGTCGTCCAGAAAAACATTAAATTTTAATAAAGCACTTTTCTTTGGTAATTGTTTATTGAGAAGTAACAACTTGTATTCTATGAAGGACTCCTTTTGACAGATTCGAATTATTAAATTTAAAGAATTTTGTAGTTCATCATTACTAAAGGGACCATAAATATGTAGTTTTTTACATGCAGCAATGAAACGTAAAACGTATGATAATGTGCGCTGAAGCCTTAGAAAACTCGAGAATCGGTTAAAATTAAGCAATTCGTTGGCCGCATTCTTGCTAACAGTGCCATGTAAAGAGACATTTGTTTTAGTTTCCGGCAATAATTCATCACTAGTTTTAGTAAATCTAGAAGGCCAACATGATATGTCATTCTTTAAAAAACTTGGACCAGACCACCAATCATCTAAAGAAGATAATAAATCAATGTCTACTCCTCGAGAGACATAGTCAGCGGGGTTTTGATCGGTTGGGACATGCCTCCATTCGCAGTTGCCGGTCTTCTCTAAAATGTCCGCAACTCTGTTGCGAACGAAAGGCTGCAGCCTGTTTGGCAACATTTTAAGCCATCCTAGCACGACAGTGGAGTCTGTCCAAAAGAATGTACGTGGCCTAGTCTTTAAGCGTAATGATGCAATCACCTTTTCATAAATTCTAACCCCCACCAGAGCACCGCAAAGCTCCAATCTAGGAATTGTGGTTGGCCTCAACGGGGCAACGCGACTCTTTGCTGACAATAAACGCACCAATACTTGATGTTCAGTGTTGACACTGCGAACGTATAAGCATGCTCCGTATACTCGTTCAGATGCATCAGTGAAAACATGAATTTCTAAAAAATCTCTTGAATCAATTAAAACACAACGCGGAATATTAATTTCATTTAATTTTGGTAATTTCATTATTAGATCAGTCCAAACTTTACTAATGTCCGGCGATAGCTGTTCATCCCATGACAGTTTGTGTAACCACAGTTTTTGAAGTAACATTTTCATTACTATAATGCATGGAGCTAGAAGCCCTAAAGGATCAAAAATTTGTGATACGATCGATAGCATGTCACGTTTCGTATTGCTACAAACAATTGGTTGACTAATGGGAAAACAGAGTTGATCAGTTTGTGATTGCCAACCCAGACCTAAGGTTTTGGTAGACTCAGATCCACCAATATTCAAGTCAAGTGAAGATTGGGGACTGTCAGAACCAATCACTAAACGCAAATCATTTGACTTCCACTTTCTTAGGTTCATTTTAGCTGAAGCAAGAGTAGAAGTTACCTTATGACGCAAATCTCTGACTTCATTGAGGTCATCCCCTCCCGTTAGCAAATCGTCAACGTAAAAGTCGCGTAGTATGACCTCAGCAACCCTTTCATCGACACACTCTAAACCTAGCTGTCTAAGACACCTTGTTGCTAGAAATGGAGCGCTGGCCGTGCCGTACGTGACGGTATTAAGTTTATACGTTTTCAACTGAATTAACGGGTCATCACGCCAGACGATTTGTTGGAGATGTCTGTCATTTGGATGTACAACTATCTGCCGGTACATTTTTTCCACGTCGGCAGCAATAATATATTTATGTTGTCTAAAACGTAATAATATAGATAGAAGATCATCCTGTACTACAGGTCCGGTCATCTGTATGCTATTAAAAGAAGTGCCTGTAGTAGTGACGCTGCTGGCATTAAAGACCACTCTTAATTTGGTAGTGACACTGCTATCACGCAAAACTCCGTGATGTGGGAGGAAATGAGCAGAATGTTCAGCATTTATACATTTCGACATATGACCTAGGCTTTCGTACTCTGCCATAAATTCTTTATACATTTTAGACAGTTGAGGTTTGCTTTTGAACCTACGCTCTAATGAAGAAAAACAATGTTTAGCCCGTACAAGGGATTCGCCTAACATATCCGGAGAACATTTCAGTGGAATTCGAACACAAAATTGTCCGTTTTCCAAACGCGTAGTATTCTTTATGAAATGCTCCTCGCATAGTTTTTCTTCTTGCGAATAGACTGATGTAGTACATACTTCTTCTAATTGCCAGAACCTGGTGAGTTGCTGATCTATGGTAATATTTAATTCATCATTACCGTCAGAAATTATCTTTGTAAAATTACATTTAACCGTTTTTGATGGCGTCGAACCATAACTTACTTTAGTTGGACCTGAAACCAGCCATCCTAGTCTAGTTTCACAAAGAATAGGTTGGCCATCTCCTAACATGATCCTTTGGGATCCCAGTAAGTCCCAAAAGATATCAGCACCGAGCAACATATCGATTGGAGCCGGTGAGTAAAAGTTAGGATCAGCCAGACAAATATTAGACGGTATTTTCAATTTTAATAAATCTACTTGTCTACTCGGAATATTATCGGTGATTGAATGTAGAACAAAACAACTAATGTTAATGGAATAGTTATCGTCTAAAGATTTTATGAAAACAGGACACATTTTATTTATATGTGAAGATGAATTATTAATACCTAATATTGAGTTGTTCACATTACTTCCAGTTAAACCTAGTTGATAGTACAGCTTTTCAGTCATGAGGCATGATGTGCTGCCACTATCAAGCACAGCACGAGCAACGTAGTGCTGGCCGTTTTTATCTAAGACTTTAATTAACGCCGTAGATAGCAATACGTCACCGCGTTGAACACTTGCAGAAAGTGACAAACCTGCACTAGAAGCTGACGAAGCAGGGGCACTGGTCGCATTATCATTGTTAGTGGAAGGAATAGCCAAATCCGACTTTTTTGAATGATCTGCAACATGCACCAGCGAGTGGTGCTTGCGCCGACATATTTTGCAACTTGCCTGCTTACAGTTATTAGCGTAATGTCCTGAAGATAAACAATTATAACATATCTTATATGTAGGTAGCAATTGTAGCCGTGCTTCGTTACTCAACGATAAAAATTCAGGACAACTGCTTAATTTGTGTTCACCGTTACATTTAACACAACTTTTAGGTTTAGAAGAATTATTCACCTCATTATTCTTGTCGATTTTATTTTTGGAATCCTGTATAACCATTGTCCTAACCTTAGAAGTTTTACTAGTGTTTGAATGTTTACCAATTGTTGAATTTGACATTTCTAACGTCTCAATTAATTCAGCACGATTCTTAATGAATGTGAGGAACACAGTTAAAGTGATCTTACAGTCCTTGTCAAGGCGACCCTTATACTCTTCCCATTCACGGTAAGTTTTGTTGTCTAACTTGTATCTTATAATGTGTATGAGTAAAGTATCCCAGTGATTGACAGGTTCGCCTAGGGATTCCAAGGCGCGCAAGTTTTTATTTATGTGATCAATTAAAGCTTTTAAATTCACTGAAGACTCCTTACTGATTGTCTCAATATTAAATAATGCTGAAACATGATGTTGAATCAACAAATGTTTATTGTCAAACCGGTCACACATTAATTTCCAAGCGACAGAATAATTAGCGGCAGAAAACTGAATAGAGTTAATCACCACTGCGGCTGAACCTTCTAGTGATGACCTCAAATAATGAAATTTATTGATGTCGTTTATGTCGTCATTAGAGTGAATAAGGCTGACAAATGTGTCGTGAAATTCCAACCAATTTACGTAGGAACCGCTGAACTTAGGTAATTGAATAGTCGGTAACTTAACAAATCCGTGATTATTAGAACGTGAATCAACCTCACTAGCAGTTGGATCCCTCTTCTTATAATCACCGAGCACTTTACGAGCTTCAGATACGGTTTTATAATAAAGAGACTCAAAGTCGCTGCGTTCTAACATTTGACCATCCAAATTATCAGTGCTACATTCCAGTGCTAATTGCACCTCATCATATTGGTCATACAATGACTTAAACTTATCTAAACGCATCTGCAACTCGTCAACCTCAGTAGGATTTAAAGAAGGATTTAATGAATTTAAATAATTCAAGAATACTGTTACCCTTCCCTTGTAACTCGCCCTTTTTCTAATGAGCTCCTTATCCTCTGGCATTGCGTGAGCTGATGCAGCCAACCTGGTTATTAACCGTAAATTAACACTAAATACAACCTGATAATAGAGTGTTGGGTGGAAATAATGATGATCAAGATAGTCCAGACCACGGAAAATCCCCAATCTTCGTAATGACACAGCAAAATCAATGACGCACAACCAACTTCGCTTGTAACTACGATTTTCCACCAAATTCTCTTGAAATCCTTATAATAACAGCTGATCGAAGTTTTCCAACGTGAAATCTTCCAATCCAGGCTCGATAGGACCATGTGCGGAATTTCATCAGGTTTTTTAGCGGGAGATGTAAAGAAAACGACTTAACTCTTCAGTAAAATTGAGTATATTAATAAAACGTAAAACGTCGGTAGCTGATTATTAAAATTGGTAAAAATAAAATCCATAGCTAAAACACACGTAGCTACACTTATGCTATGATGGATTCATTAGGCGTTCCGCGCAAACAATTACTGACTCAAATACAGAGTAGTTTTGATAATTTGGGGGTCTGTAAACGCACACTATGACATGCTTATCTAGCTCAACACAAGACATTTCAATATTATGTTCAACCGAAAGATCAATTATATCATTACGAGTTTTAAATTTAATGCCATTTTTAATTAAGATAAGTGAACCCCCACGCATCTTAGATTTGCGGTTAAAGGAACTGCCTACACTGTAATTCTCAAAGTTAATTAACATTTCATGATCTTTTAGCCAATGTTCGGTGAAACATACAATATCAAACTTGGTTTTTTCTAAAAACAATTCAATCTCTAGTTGTTTCAAAGAGAAACCTTGAATATTTTGATGTTCATGATGAATATCATGGCGGAGGACACGAAATCATACTCGCAAAACTTTTGTTTTCACTTGTATTGTCCTTTCACAAAATCAATAAAACAAAATAACTAAAGATGCTAATGATCGATACAGATTTAAATCAGGAACGCGGGAAGTTTAGCGCGGAGTAATGGCTAACCGTGTTGCTCGCTGCCCGGTCCAAAAAGAAGTTACCTCCTGTCAAGCTATCCGCTCCACATCAACCTTCCAAGATGGCAACCGAATGAAACCGTCATTCGGTCATTCAATTTCGTTCAGTACTGTCATTACTCCGCATTAACCATCCCCAAGTTAATACTTGACGTTCCTACACGAACAACGATTTAGTTCACAAAAACAAAGTTAGATGGCATTAGTTTAAATGTATGCGTCGGCGCTTCGACATATACAATAAGCACACGAATCGGAAAAATCGTAGGAGCAGCAGACGGTCACACCACTAAACATGATAAAGTGATATGAAAAATGAGATTTACTTGAACAACCTCGCGTTCTTTTGTCTCGCTTCGTTTAAACATCTAGCTGAACTGCTAATGGGCCACCCATATTAGCCGTAGAACCTGTTGGTGTAGGTGTGTTCTTGAATGGGGATCGCGACGGCAATCTTAAGGTGGGACGCCCTCAGGGTTGGTAAGGCAACGATCTTTGCAGGATGGCTGGTATCTACTGGATGAGAGAGATTGAGAGCTGATTGAAATCGAGTTAAGCAGCGTGCTACTAAAGAGGTCTATGTCTAGCCGTCAACTACTGTAGACTGATTGTCCCACACTAGGAATTTCTCCTTTTATCTCACATACATAAACAGCCAGACCCGCAGCGACTATCTGTGGGCCATACAATTTCGTATCTAAATAGGTACATCTGGTCATAATTTTGTATTTTGCCTCATGATGTTTTCCGTCGTCGTTGTGAGAGTCCTAGTTATTATTTACAGCAAACATAAGTTCAGATCTTAACAGTTACTGTAAAGTTTCCAGTGCCAAATAGAATTGTGTGACTTCATGGTCCTTCAATAGTAACTTCTCAGTCAACGTTCAGTAATGGACGTCGAATCCGTTCTGTAATTCAATTCAATTCGCAACCATACGTCACTGACCGCAAGCCGTCACGCTTACATTTTTAACAACACCTACGACGTAGCCAATTTAAATTGGCACGCGACTAAAGGAAACTAAATCTATGTAGGTACGAATACGTACTGAATTTTCTCACGGTATGAATTTGGTTCACTGAAAATTGCTGAGTTGACAACAGTGTTATTGGTTACTTGGAGTTTTTAATTTAATTCAAAATGTTCGCTTCATTAGACATAAATTTACACCTATTTGAGTGGAAATTAAAAAAATAACCCTTTCATTTGGAACGTCTCCTGTATCATGGGTGCTTTTTCAAATATTTAAACTCACATACACAAACAGACCCGAAACAACCGCCTGTAGGCGGGAATTGGACCTGCGATACGCAGCGCAGTAGCCAATCGCTCGGCCTCAAAATCAGACCAACATTATATCAATTCTTTTTAAAAGTTTTTAATTTTTTGTAAGCAAAAGTTTTTTTGCGTTTGGCAAGCAAGCAAGTTTGCAAGAAAATTACGGTTCTTTTTCGCGTTGACCATTCTTAGTTAATACTTAAATATTTTCTGGCAACCCTACATGAGCGACCAAAACATACTAGCCACTACATAAAAGTTGTGTAGCATGTCTAAATTAATGACGGCATAGTTCATACTAACAACACACAAATCATACCACCTCCAATTTAATCGGTGTAGCGATCTTTTTAAAGTTTTTTTTTTCTGTGCACGCTTAGGCAGCATTAAAGTTTTCGTGCATTTGCAAGCCGTAGCGTGAGTGGCGTGCTGCTGAAGAAATATTTAAAATGTCATGTCATTTTAAATATAGCTCATTTGTTAGTAAAAATTTTGTGTGTGAGTTTAGAGTGCATTTGGTAGGAAAAATCCATAAAACATTAAGCTGGGCACAGACCTGCGTCAAGATAGTATTTACTGTATTTTTTAATTGTTTTATTGCTGTTTGGTAAAATTATCTGTCATTTCTGTAAAGAATGACTGGTGATAGCAAATCGACTACTACTTTATTGGCAATATGATGTATGTTTTTTATATATGTATATTATATAAACATAATTATTCTCCAGTTAAGAGTTTTGAAATACCATGTAACAGGGCGCGAGGCTTTCCAACAACTAGGTATAAATCAGGATTCCATGGCTACTATACTACTGAGTAATTTCTGATGGAAAAACCAATTAACAGTGCCACGACCCGGAAATTGATCCCAAGACGTCATTCTCTGCTTCAGCGCATACGACCACTCAACGATGCTTGCGATTTACGAAGTAGTCGAGATTGCGTTTGTGATCTATGGTAAATTAAAATAACTACAAGTCTGAACGTTGATATGCCAGTTATGTCCTAGGGCTTAGGCGGGGGTTTATCTGAAGAATACCCACTGGACTTGGACTCGGTTGATTAATAGGCTCTCTCTATTCCACAAGGAGAGAGCCTATTAATCAACCGAGTCCAAATCCAGAATTCAGTATTATACTAAATGTTTGTAATTTCACTTTACCCTACCTGGGAATAAAAGAAAAAAAATATTAGTCGCAATTACCACGAGCCCCCAAAATAATTTAAAAAAAACATTGAACATACAAAGCATCACAAACGTTTATTAATATATACCTATATTGCACGCCGTGACTATGACAAGTAGGTCCCCATTTAGCATGATGCTGTGCTATGGGAGCCCACAGCACCCGTAATTTAGCGGTAATCAAATCAGGACCCCATGCTTCGTCGTATGTGTCCGCCAGCCAATTACAAATCAGTAACTGGCAATAATATTGGCAAATAATTAAAATCGTGATTTATTTTCATTGGACGTATGAGTAGGTAATCAAATCGAACTTGATTAACTCAAAGCTGTAATAAATTATTTTAAACTCAGATAATGCCCAAAAAGCCAATTATGTCGAGCAAATTAACGCAATGAATTCATGATTAACTTTAATGATGTACTGATAAAAAATATGTTGTCATAAATTGGTAATTTTCCAAATATTCTGGGGATGGCTTCCAGTCCAGTAGTATGCAGGAGGTCCAGTAATACCAATTACACAATCCGAAGAGCTTGTGGCTTATATTATCTACCGCTAGGATCAATCTTCAGCTTAAGCCATTAAGCTTGGTCTGTGGATGGGTGACCACCCGTTCGATACCGAGTTTCATCCGTATCTCGGAGAGCACGTTACTTCTTTGGGCACAGCAAAGTGTCGGTTGTGGAGTTTCGATAGGTACACCCGGTATAAAATACTGGTATTTAGCTGCATCCGGATCAGAATCGGAAGGAGTATCGTATTATCCAGTTGATTGTTGTTGACCCAATGGGTTGCGCAGGTAAGATAAGCAGTCGATCCATGTAAAATAATAGTAGTCGGCTGAACAGGTAAGACTAGAATCGGACCGCAACACAGTAGGGATAAGTCTAGGCAGATGATGATTTAGGTCGTTTTAACGGTTCCAGTTCCAAAATGGCAAAAAACGAAACCGTTGGAGTAGATTACCTCCTATTCATTTGACGTAAGTATACAAAAGTACACAATTGATTTTTTCAGTCTATTTGTAGGTCTCCAAGTCAGTCGGAGTATAGTATGTAACCCAAAATAAATAAATGAATATTTTGTATTCAGTAACGAAAAGTAAAAAGGCATAATAAGCACCTTTCATCTTGACCTCGGGTTGAAAAGACGCAAATAAATAAATCTGATAATCCCCGAGTTTTGAAGTTACTTTGATGTGTCTGGTTTTCTTCGTATACACCAATTTACCTTTGACGACTCGTATTTAATGGTGACAGAATTAAATAAAAAAGAATAATGCTTAAATAAATAATTCGTGTTACATTGAATAAGAGAATATTATAAGAAGAACTAGGCAGATTCTTAAAAGGTTGAAACTTTAAACTGTAGCAGTGTAGTGGGAGTGAAAAAAATGCCTGGTTACTTAATCTTCTTTGATGACTGTACATATTTTCATGTTAGCTTAGTTTATCTAGTAGTTGAATGTATAAGGCAGGGTCCTATCTTTGAGGAGTAGCTGGACGGCACGGCATCCTCACCTACCGCCTGACGCAGGTCCTCACCGGACATGGAAGTTCGGGAGGTTCCTGCAAATAATTAGGCGGGAGGAAACACCGGGTATTCCATTGTGACGATCGTTCGGAGGACACGGTGGAGCACACTGTGGCGTTCTGCCCATCATGGGTGGAGCACTGCCATGTCCTTGTAGAGGCGATCGGCGGTGGCGATCTCTAGCGTCCGGCCATACTTCAGTCTATGGTCCGGAGCGAGAGGGAATGGTAATCGGTCACTTTCTTCTGCAAAGCATTTCGTTCGTTTTAGGGAGAGAACACCAAACCAACCCAGCCACCGCGAGAGACGCTCCGGGCGTCGGGCGCCGCGAGACGACTCCCGGCCACCGGAGATGTGGGTCTGTGGACAGTGAGCAATGGGTAGCTCACCGTCCGCCCGTCCAGTGACGACAGGCCAAGCCCTCAGCCTGCCGTGGTTGCGGATTGTTCGAAAGAGATGCTGTGGCCACGGAACATAAAGGGCAATAGAAGGAACATGGATGGCTTATAGTCAGTATAAGTATGACACTCCTCCGCGCTCTGCCCAGAGAGGGGAAAGTGATTTGATGATTTCCCATCTGCACAAAAGGTAGGGTCCTAATAATCTTGTTAACAAAGTCAAAGTATCAAACGTTTTTCAAAATTTTAATAATAATACATAATTTGACCTGCCTGAACCTGAAAGGTTGAAGCATGTTAAAGTGCGGCTATTTCGCTTTTACGTTAATGTTTTATTCGACAAAGTTGTATAATAAATGCTGGTTAACGTACACAAAGCTGTACACGACGCGTTATTTAAATTCCAATTCGGAAATCATATTGAATATTTTATCATAATATGCAAAAAATTGAAAACACGGCGGGATCCTGTTAAATATTCGCCCTCACTCATCAATTTCAGAATAGACCAATAAATTAAAAGAGCCGCCGTGACTTATCCAAGGTTATTCATTTCTGGATGCTGTAGCTCTCATAAAAGTGCGCAGCCGATAAAAATCTGACGTAAAACTTCGTGAAAAGAAGTGGGGATAATTGAAAAACCTGATCTCTCATTAAAATCTCTCGCCTCCGTCCGTTTCAAAATTAAACACGGCCATATCGCAGTCACGTCCTGCCTGTGCCCACTTTTTATGACGACTGTCCAGGAGAAGCGATGGTAGATAATTCAAGATTTCTTTTTTTTAACTCTTATCCAAAACAAAGACTACCTCTGAATCGTTTTGAATAATTTAACCCTAGCTTAGCAGTTAATATTATAAGATTTGAGGTGAGGAGACGTTCTTATGATCTTATTTAAATTTTGACAATAATGATGTTTGTGATAAACGTGTTTCGTTGAAAAAGTTTTAATTTATAAAAAAAAAACCTTTTGACAACATTACAGCACGTGTTTCGCCATAGGCAGAATTTAGTTAGGTTTTTATTTTTCCAGCTCGATGTTAGCATTTATAAAAGTACATTTTATTCAGAAGTGAAAGCTAAACTCGCAGACTATAACATAGTTTGAGCAAGTCCGCAGGCGACCGACATTATTTCTCTTATATCATTATATTGGTAACACGAAACACCGAGATCTTAGAATCAATTATGTCTAGACTTTGATTCATACTCTTTTGTAACTGTTTTTACGATATATAGGTTCGATAGGTAGGTATCGTTAATATATTTTCAAGCAGGTTTTAGAGGATTGCATCAGTAACGACTTAAATAATCGAGTCGGGGTTAGTTAGTTAATTAAATGTTGTTAAATTATTGCTTTTTGGCGCAGCCGTGAGATTCACAATAATTATTTCCTTTTTGGGTTCACATTTAAGTTATTTTATCCTATTTCCTTTCTTTGTTTAATGATATGTGCACTAAACTTGTGGCATGTGACAATTAAACTTATTTTTTTTTTAAACGTTGCCCCACACTAGGAATTTCTCCTGTGTCATGGGTGCGTTTACAAACATATAAACTCACATACACAAACAGCCAGACCCGAAACAACTATCTGCAGGTCATACAAATATTTGTTCCGTGCGGGAATCGAACCCGCGACACGCAGCGCAGCAGTCGATCCCTCAACCACTGCGCCAACCGTGCCGTCAATTTTCGTGCCGTGCTTTCAAGACTAAGTCTTTGTATTTTTGAATGTTCAAACTGAAATTATTCAACTAGCGTATAAGTTCCTTCTATAACTCTCAACTTTAACTTCTGTACGCATCTCAGATATGGAACCCGCGCTATCATAAGTACATCGACCGCATTGAAAACATCCAAAGACGTTTCATTAAATATCTTTGCTTTCATCAAAAGATTCCATACGATTCCATCGATTATCTTCAACTCTGTAAAAAGTACCATTTACTACCACTTGAAGAACGACGTGAGATTGCTGACTGTCTGTATTTGTTAAAAATCATCAATAATAACATTGACAGCCCCGAACTATTGTCAAAATTTTATTTTAATGTGCCGAATAAATTATTACGCCATAACCCGCCCTTACGTGTACCTCATACAGCTACAAACTATAGGCAGAATAGTTATATCATACGTGCAAGTAGACAATTTAATAGCATATGTAAGCAGCATGATTTGGATCCCTTTACGACTAGTGTGTCAGCCAGAAGGCGCTTAAGTCTCAAGTTTTTTAAGTAACCTTCAAGTTGTTAATGTTTTTTTTTTTTTTGGATTATGTTCAATATTCTTCTGTAGTGTGTACATCATTTTGCATTTTACTGCAAACTAAACAGTTTCAGTCAAATATTCGTTTAGCCTTTATATTTGATTTTGTTAATGTAACCTTTGATTAAGTTAGGTTAATGTGTAAAGTGCGGTTTGTGCTCACATTTCATTTGAAGTTTTAGTCTGGTACTATACGTGAGGACTTGTAATTGACTTACTGTTGTCTATGGTTTACTTTTTTATATTAAGTTTCTTTTTAGCTGTAAGTTCTCCATGCTGTAATAAATAAATAAATAAATAATAATGATCGGTTTTATCGATGTAATGATAACTAGTAGTCAACTCTTATTTTCATATAGCGAATGTATTTTTCATAATTCATGGATGTGTGATTCGACATGATTTGCCTAGTCTTTTCCCAACCATATTGGGATCGGCTTCTCTCTGACTGAGTCATATCAAGACTGGTTGTCAAAATTTCGACCTACTACCTATAACTTAACCACTGTCAAAGATCTACAAATGATACTTGAGACCAATGGCTTAAATTTTTTTTACGAGGCATGAAGGAAACTTGGTATCGGGTGGTCACCCATCCACAGACCAACTTGGGCAAGCGTGGTTTAACCTCAAGATCGATCCGAGTGGCGGTTTTTATTTAGCTACGAGCTCCCTACATACGCGTTGAAAAAAATCAAATGCTCAAATGTAACGACTAACTACAAAAAGTCATAAAAATATATCAACTTGACCTACTAAAGCTTATGTAAAGTTTCATACATAGTTGTTTTAATTATGAACAGTTTTTAAACAGTTTAATTTCAATCCACTGTCCGACGCGTTTGAAAACTCTTTTATATCTGTTTAACTAAAAGTCTGAACTACTAGGCTACTAAAAGTTTTTAATTCATTTTTTGTTCAGAAACGGAGCTTATGACTTGTGTGGCTGTCCATCCGTCTGTCACAGGCTTTGTTCAAAAGAGTACTGAAAAACATTTCACTGAATTGTTCAAAACTAAAAAAAAAACTGTAAAACGTTTGCCCCTTTCTCTCTCTCGTTTCTAGGAATTACAGGAATGAACCAATTTTGCTGTCGATCTTAAAAGTGCAACTGTTAACCTAGCTTTAACATTTAGTTAACATCGTGGGATGCCATGACTCGGCAAATAACTCTCCATGTGGCTTCCGATTCATTCGATCCAAGTGTGGAAGACTTGCAGCTTCGCTCACTAACTTCTACAAGGTCTTTCTCATCATCTGACTTTGATACCCATTATCCACATAGTGCTAAATTTTACCGACGGTACCTACATTCGGCAGACGTGGCCAGTAAAATCCCGCTTCAGCGTAGCGTCAGACATGCATTTCAAATTTATTTATTACTAGCTTTTGCCCGCGGCTTCGCTCGCGTTAAATTCGGGGTAACACAGTTCCCCTTGCGCCTTATTGAATTGTAATAGCAACGCTAAGTTTTCCCTTTTCTTCCCTCTTTCTCCCTCACATCCCACTTTTTTCAAATAAAAATTAGCCTATGTCCGTCTCCTGGTTCCCAACTATCTCTGTACCAAAATTCATCAAAATCGGTTTAGCCATTAAAGCGTGAAGAGGTAACAAACAAACAAACAAACTCACTTTCGCTTTTATAATATTAGTAAGGATAACACTACTGGATTCGTGCCCGGTTCATAGTAAAGTAGTAAAAGTAGGCTTGCTTGAAATAACTGTCAAAATATGGGTGTACTTTTATGTATATCTGTGCCTAGCCCTTCGTGAACAGGCGTGGCGTTATATTTGGACATTAAACACTAGATACATAGCTACCCTATTCCTCTCAAAGTGTTTTGTTGATAACCTACCGACATAACTTACAAGATGTTTTATCCTAAGTACCTATATACGAATCTCGTCCCATTTTATCGGATGAATGTCCTCCGCTAGTACCTTGGTCTCAAGATCTTTTTTCCGAACAAACTTTGTATAACTTGGACGTCTGTTCAGCTCTAGTACAAAGGTTTTTTGGAAAAAAAAATCCTAAAGATGTAGGCAACATGATGTGTATGAATAACTACAAAGAAGTAGGAAACTAAGCAAAGAAATAATAGTTTATTTGTCAGAGTATGGTACTGTAATGGTTTAAGTAAAGATAGGGGCGTTTATTCGTAATAAAAAGGAACATAATAACAAAAGTTGTTACAGTAACAAAAAAACTCATATGTTCTACCATTTCTGGTGTACAAACTTTTGCATATAAGCATCTTAATTAAATTAAATCAAAAAAAGCTGCTCATATTGTGGTTCATGTATTTCTTTGGAATAGATTTCCACTAGATAATAAATAGTAAATAGAAATATTTACAAAAAAAATATGCTGTGTACAAAAAAAATATTCTGTGTATATTAGAATATTATCACTTATAATACCACAAGAGCTTCAAAATTATCGGGTATTTTCCGATAGGTTGGTTGCAAACAAATGAAGGAGTCAAGTTTTTCTTTTCAGGTTCAAAAATCACGAGCGCGAAGCGCGAGTGATTTTTCCTGAAAAACTTGACGATTTTATTTGTTTGCAGGGAACCTATCGGGAAATGCCAGATAATTTTGAAGCTCGTGTGGTATTCGGGGGATTATTTTTCCGTCCCAAATGTCGGCCAATAGAATTGCACCATGTTTTGTTTTTTATGCATAGCAACGACCAGAGAAAATTTTCAAAAAATTATCAGTATAATACCATGTAGGTTGTACCACGTGACGTCGAATGGTGCAACTATTGGTCGATATTTGGGTCGGAAAAATAATCACTTGAATTTAGCAGTAATAGCCTTGTGGTATGCGTGTGACCGTCAGACTGCCATGTCATAGACCTTTTTTCTCGGATGGGAAATTATCAAATAACTTCCCCCTCTCTGGGTGGGGCGGAGGGGAGTGTCAGACTTGTACTGAATCAAACCCACCCATGTTACTTCTATTTCCCTTTCTGTTCGGGGGCCGCGGTATCTCTTTTGAACAACCCGCAACCCCGGCAGGCGGTGGCTCTGGCAGGCCCCTTTGCTTTG
Organism: Ochropleura plecta; assembly: GCA_905475445.1. Taxonomy (NCBI): domain Eukaryota; kingdom Metazoa; phylum Arthropoda; class Insecta; order Lepidoptera; family Noctuidae; genus Ochropleura; species Ochropleura plecta. Next base: position 11,046,426 of record FR997735.1, on the reverse strand, counting down.
CTGACATCTCTTTGTGGCGCGCGTGGAACACTAACGCGCCGTCTACACCAGACGGATGGACGGTGAGCTATCCATTGCCCACCGTCTAAATGCCCGCATCTACGGTGGCCGGGAGTCGTGTCGTGGTGCCTGAAGCCTGGGGCGTCTCCCGCGGCAGCTGGGTCATGTCTATAAGGCTCGAGTGAGAATCCAAGACCTCTGATTTTTCTTATTTATTTTAAACTAGCTTTTGCCCGCGGCTTCGCTCGCGTTAAATTCGTGGTAACACAGTCTCCCTTTCCTGATTTGCAAGTACCTGCTACCTAAAGTTTTTGCCCTTGCGCCTCAATTATTGTAATAGCAAAGCTAAGTTTTCCCTTTTCTTCCCTCTTTCTTCCTCATTTCTCACTTTAAAAAAGCTTATGTCCGTCTCTAGGGTCCCAACTATCTCTGTACCAAAATTCATCAAAATCGGTTTAGCTGTTTAGGCGTGAAGACGTAACAAACAAACTCATTTTCGCTTTTATAATATTAAGTAAGGATTATCACTTGTTTCGGTTAAGGAAAACTTCGTGTCAAGTCAAGTCAGACATACCTGATGTGACATCAGGTTAGATACTAATTACAAATAGTCAATTTACAGCAAATTTACTGTGGAATCAATAAAATCTTAACTAGTCTTTATAAAATCAGGTCTTTACAATACACTTCTTGAACTAATTTCTACTGTTTACCATCACACACACACACGCACGCTAAATTCCCGAGTTTACAAACGCCTGACATCTTAACACGTTTTTGCTCCAGCTGAACCACCCCGTAGATACCAAAGCCACAGACACTTTTTGTGCCGACGATAAATGACGCTTCTTGAGCAGGGAGTACATTGTTTGTTGACCACTGTCGTGTTTATGGCCTAGAAACGGTGCGATGCCACTAAAGAAGATTTATTCACACTTTACTGCACGACTGTACATCGTTTGAGTTAAGTTGAGTGTTAAAAGTTAACTATTAGAAGCGTATAATGTGTACAGTCATGTTATAAAGTGGCTAGAATGAAATATTGAGTGAGGATCAAACATTTTTAATTATTAACGAGTATAACACACACCAAGATTTATTACTGCAACGACATCGTTTCTTATGAAAGAAAAACTGTGTTACAATTAATCATAAATAATCTGGTCCTCTCTGTTCGTATTGATCTGTTTCGAAGTAGTTTTGGCATTCAAGTTTTATGTCCAGACGCTATACAATTTTAACATTTGACTAAATCATTTTATACACTGTTAATTTCAGCGTTGAATTTAAGGGTTTCATGAAAAGAAGAAATCATGGTGCGCCTACTCCAAATAAATTGGGATGTGGGTAGAACAAGACCATGATGATGTTATATTTATTCAAATTCAAAAGTCATTTATCCAAAAAATAATAATTATTATTTCTTCTTAAATAAATTTAGTCCAAGAGTTTCTCATTAAAGATTACCAGCTTCTTGTATGTTCACTGTCGTAAATGCGATTTAAATTCCAATAATTTAAAGCCTTCTCTTAATTTAAAAGGCCCTAAAGTGCTTTTCAGTGCTTCCTTGTCTATCCACTTTACCTTTTACCAGTTTCTCGACGAAGACATAGTTTTAATTGGACTCCTTCCGCTTTGCTTAAGGTCTCCTAATTGAATTTTTTGCATTTTAAATTTGAAAGCACTTAATTTGGAAGTTAAGATTAATTCACCTCATTATACGTTATAAAGGAGTTTAGAACTTAAATGAACTCTTGCTTTATCTTTATTCAATTCCTAGAAGTTTGTTTTAAAAAGATCCGTGTACTTTTTCTTTGTGACGTTTGAACTTTGCTTAGTTTTTTCTGAACTGCACTGCATAATAATATGGGTTGGCTTGCAGTCAAAACCAGTTGCTGCTGGATTCTAATATTTTACATGGACCATTTTATCTGGGAGCCTAAATCTACCGCTGTAGCAGAATCATTATGGGAAAATAATATGATTCATATAAAAAAAAAAACCTGCTTGTGACCATTTTCGCCCCTCTTACTTGTAAGTAAGGGGGGTCGAAAATGGTCACAGGCAGGGTTTTTTCCTCACAGTAACAAAACTATTCCAATAGAACATACAAAAAAAAACAAAGTAAAGCAGACCCAGAATAAAAACGACCTCAAATTCCAGAAATTCCTCTTCAACACGTTGCTTCCTTATTACATTTGCATACACTAATACAAAGCTCACAATGTATCATGTAACAAAGTAACTGGCTACAATAAAAACTAATAAAAGTAAACCGAAGCAGGCAAGAACGCAACATCAGTACTTCACTAGTCACGGAAGGGTGTTGCAAAAACTCAATTAAAACTTACCTAATACGAACGCGAAGGAACTATTTCTTTTGTCTCATTGCTGTGATTGAACTGTGTCAATGTACTATGTCAGGCTGTATAATCTATGATGTCAGGGTTACTCAACATTTCAATCAATTGATAAAAATTTATTCATTTTAATCGGTGAGTATAAATTTGGTTGACTAAATAATATAAGGGTAACGGTACGCCAAAGAAACGTTGAATAGCCAACGATCTGATATGTGGCCAGAAATGGGGAGACCCCAAATTAATTGTGATAAGGGCTTTTTTCTTCAGACGAAATATCATCAAATAACTTCTCCCGCTCCGAGCGGAGCGGAAGGCGATGTCAGTCTTGTACTGACTATAGCCTATCCATGTTCATAAATGATTAACGTCACATTACATTTTTCAGTTGGCAATATAAATTTAATTAGAATTATTAACAAAAGGTTGATCTGCTAAAAAATTGGTATAACATAAATATTTGAAGGGAAAACAAACAGTCCGTCGCATTAATGCTCTGAATTTATGATCTTAAGCAAATTATTTGTAATCGTACTCTCGAAGTTCTGACCGTCAAATAAGTATTGTATTTGGAGGTACGAGATTTTTCCAATTTGAGAAACACTGTTTTTTTCGAATGTAGAAGCATTGAGAGCCCTTTTCAGTATCTCTATTTCCACAAGACGAGTTTCGTAACTCTTAAAGCTAGATAATACTGCCACTGGATGTAATTTCGAATTGAATGTCTTAGTAAGCACTAGATATAAAAGTGTTTTGTTCGATTCCTATGTTGTTGCGAGGCTGGTTGGTTGTTTATTTGAAGTTGAATCTTAAAATGTTTTTTTTCATACTTAATAGGCTGATGAAACTTAAATTACAGAAAAGTTATATATATATGTTGTATTTAGATTTAATTATATTTTTACACGCAAATTTAAACAAACAGTGAGACTTTAGTTTTTATAAAAATAAGTAAACTGGGAATAATAAAAAAAGACTAACAATTTGTAAAAACAATTAAGCATTTAGAAATAGCAAATTAAGGATTCGAAGGTTAGGTACAATACATCCCAGCTATAAGTTTCCCCTCCAGTGACCATTAGACACAATATATCAAAGTCCACTTTTAGGCCTAGCTCTAGGCCCCACATGTCTAGAAGCCACGCAAATAAAGATTTAGGAAGATAGATTTTATGCCATTACTTTGACAAAGGTAGAACAAATGCTTCGATCGTTTCTACTTACGAATTTAGAGACAAGCCTCTTGCTGGGTCATAAAACAATTATGGGCTGCTTATATTATCTCAATTGACAGAAAATTATCAAATAACTTCCTCCGCTCTCCCGGCCCCGGAACATAAAGTCCTTGGGTTTAAGTCAGTAAAAATCTGACACTCACCCCGCTCCACCCAGAGCGGGGGAAGTTATTTGATGATTTCCTACCCGTCCAAAATATTTTTTTGTGGGCGGGGCTTTGAATCATGTTCTTAGCACGTGCTAATCTTTAATTTGTATGTCCCTTCCACCCTGTGTATGACCTAATAATTGTACCTAAATAACAAATTCCAGGCATTATTAACAGTTGTTACGTTCCAATATTTGCACAGCGAATACAGAATAAACATTCTGAACAAATTGAGTGTGCTAGTAAGTTGGCCACCGCCCAGAGCAAACTGGGAACGAAAAGAATCCACTCCCAGGATACCAAGTTCAGTTCAAACTTCACAAATGACACCGAAGAGACCACGATAATTCACCAGCTAATGTCAAAGTTCAGAGTTGTTCGAAATTTTTACCAACATAAAGTGGGAAGGTATCATTATTCGTCCTTCCGTTTCGTTCGTTCGGTTTATGGTAAGTGCTTCATTAAATTACAGAGTTATTAAAGAAGTTTATATTTGTTAAAAGGGTGATGTGTAAAGTTTATTAGGCTGCTAATTTAATGTGTGTTTATGAGAATTTTTAATTAAGTTGCATAATGAAGTAATTAACTTAATTAATATATATATAATTACGAATGGATTGACATTTTAAAGTGTACTAATCACATATTTGCTAACCGTGTCGATAAAATCGTGTGGATGCAGAGATTTAAAAGACTTATAAAGCAAATATTGGGAATATTTTCATTAAAAATTTGATAACGACCATTTTCGATGAATGCTATCTGATCACCGGTCCTGTGACATACAGAACGATTTGTTAGGAAGTAGTAAAGAAGTATTAGACAACAATTTCCTTCGTCTTGTCCCGTCTATCACTCGTTAATAGGTGAATGTCTCTGTATGCATAAAATGAGTAGCTTCGATTAACGTCGTTTGACACTTTACCATTGCAAGCATCTTTTTTAATTCCTGTGAGCCTACACAAATAACCAATGAAAACTGTTACTTTTATCAGACAAGTGACTTTTATTGAATAATTGTTTTACAATGGTTTTATGTAGGTACCAAGCACTACCTTGTACTGTTAGCTATTTATGAAAGTTGCTTCAAAATATACCTAAGTTATCTACTGCAAGTGAATAAAAAAAACATGCAACGCAGATTAAAAAAAAAACGACCAAATGCAAGTCGGACTTGAGAACCAAAGATTCTGTACAAACTTGCGACATAAACGGCCATATTTTTTGACTGGGTTGATTTAAGTTTATGGTTTCTTTCATCTCGATATAAGGGTTCAGTTATTTCCTTTTGAGATACGAAACCCTAAAAAGTATCCAATTATACAAATTAAGCAGTACCTTAACAAAATCAAAACGTACTGAGGTGAAAACTTTGTACCAGTCTACATTTGACGCGTTGGCGCAGTGACAAAAATTCATTAAAGGCTTTTTTTTATTCTTTCAGAATAGACGATTTTGAACAGACTACCTACTGGCTCCTTTTAAACAAGCAACGTTTATGAAACATCGTTACAGAAAGAGGATACTTATGAGTTTTTTGTATCTTGTTATTTTGATGGGCTTTCAAAGAGTACTGTAGGGATTTGGTAGATATACGTAATAAAAAGAAGCATAAAAGACTTTTAAAACTAAATTTTAGTTTATCATTTCAGCAATACATGGCACACACTGATTACAAATCTTTGCTATTCTACACAATCTTTTTTTTTAATTCTCCATTTTAACAACCTGAGTACATATTACAACGTCATCGCTAACCAGCCTGCATTTTTGAAGGTTTGCTTAAAACCTTCACAGTACCTAATTTATAATTTCATATAGTTGCACATCACATCCGTGATGCGTTAGGCAGGGAAGTAGAAAATTGCATAGCATACTTGTCTACATTTTGCTTACACATTTTTTTCCAATACCACACCTGGGTATATGTATGTGCAATCCCGGACTAATTAGTCAAAGGACATACTATTAGCTTTGTGAATCAAAGATTTTCAATAATTTTATGATGATTTTTAGGGTTCTTTTTGTACCTCAAAAGGAAAAAAAACGTTTAACCCTTATAGTAATCAGTTAAAATTAATACCATATACTCGATTCTGTAGTGCCTTGAAGAAAAAAAATCAACCCTCCAAGTCAGTTAGTGTTTTTATGTGAAGCATTGGTTAAATAAAATCTGACCACAAAACATTTGGGTATAAGTAGACTAGAAATATGATGTAGATATAATTTGTATAAAAATGTAAATGTATGTAAAACGAAATTTGTTTTTGCCTTTCATAATGAAGTAAGACATTAAGTAGCATGAGATGTTACGGTGAGCTATGAATAATTAAAACAATGTTTCAATCTGCTAGACTAATGGAGTCTCAGAATTAACTGAGTACTAACCATTGGCTGTTTGCATATTAATAATATATAATCTTGTGCCTAGACTCAGACGTTTAGTAAATTTATCTTGTTCTTAGAACAAACCCTCAATCTAGATTTTAGTGAATAACACTAAAGTCGATTTCAGAGTACTTAGATATGAGTAAAGCTCATGTTGATTTCTTACGTAGATAGCCCGTGGCTAAATAATAGCAGCCGCTCGGGTCAATGTTAAGGTAAAGTCGCACTTGCCTAGATTTGTCTGTGGATGGGTGACCACCCGTTACTCGGAAAGCACGTTAAGTTGTTGGTTACAGCTGTCATTTGTAGATTTTTGACAGTCGTTACAGATTGTCAGTGTCCCAGAAGCCTGACAACCAGTATTACCAAGGGGTATCGTATTACCCAGTACTAACTGGGTTGCGGAGGTCAGATAGACAGTCGTTTCATGTAAAATACATACTGGTATTCAGCTGTATCCGGTTAGACTGGAAGCCGACGCCATTATAGTTGGCAAAAGGCATGATGATGATTTTGATGATATGTTGTGTGACGATTTTTTTTTCTTCATTCATAATCGTCATGTAAATCATTTAAGTCTCAAAGTCCGAATGACAAACCGTTCTTATTGCCGAATAAGACGAATATTCACAGGACGATCGTTAATCTTATATATTACTAGCTTTTGCCCACGGCTTCGCAGCGTTAAATTCGGGGTAACACAGTTCCTCTTTCCTGATTTGCAGGTACCTGCTACCTGTAGTTTTTGCCTTTGCGCCTTATTTATTTATTAATAATGCTAAGTTTTCCCTTTTCTTCGTTCTTTCTCCCTCATATCCCACTTAAAAAAAAAACTATCCGTTTACCAAAATTCTTCAAAATCGGTTTAGCCATTAAGGCGTGAAGACGTAACACACAAACAAACTTACTTTCGCTTTAATAATATAAGTAAGGATATCTCAGTCTACGTGGGTGAAAGCACGGTATGCAGCTAGTAATATTATATATAATGTAACAAACTTTTAATTTTAAAAGAAAACCAGTATAAGGTAAATTAGGGCAAAATCTATACTTATATATAGCTTAGTTGCTGACCGCACCAACATGTGCATAATGACTTCTGATGATAGTGACTGATGTCTACCTTTTATCGTTGAGTGTTTTTAAAAGCATGAAAACAGTGATAGAAGGATATAAGTGATATGATTACGATTGTTTATTTTGAGAATTATTAAACTTATGATAACTTTCAAATGGTAGGTACCTCAGATTTAAATGATTCAAAAAGTAATTTACAGATACTAACATAGCTTTGAACACGAAGTAATTTATTTTGATAAGCATGAATACCGTAATTATGTAAGTAGCTTTCCAATAAACGCTTCATAAATGCCAATTTTTAATAATAGTAAAATGGATATAGTATGTTATCCTTAAGAGATAGACATATGTCACCGCTGACTTTTCTGAAGACCTATATAAGATACACAATTTCACCATACATTATTTTGTTATATCTAAAAGGGTTTAGGCAGCGTTTTCGTTAAAAGTTCCCAGACAGCATATTTTTTGCCGACATCTTCAACAAATATCGTTAATGTACACAGAAATAAGTACAAAAACTTAAAAAATTATATACCTTCCTCAAGAATCACGCTATCGAGTGAAGAAAATCGCTTGAAAATCGGTGCAATCGTATTTGAGTTTATCGCGAACATCCAGACAGACAGACGCGGCGGGGGACTTTGTTTTATAATATGTATAGATATAGCTTTTAAATGTAAAAAATATTACTGAATGAAAATAAAATTCACAGATTACATAGATACACTAAATTCGAACTCGTTGGTCCAGTGGTCGCAATCGCGACTGCTGAGCTTTCCATCAGGAATTTCTCTTTAGCAACCACGGAGTCCAGATTTGTGCCTAGTTGATAGCCTCACCGTCTTACATAGAAGGCGAGTCTATCTATAGAGCGCTTAAACATAACTTGCAAAATGTGGGTGTACTCTTAGGTACACCTCTGCCTGACCATTCTGAGATTACAGGCTTTATGTTATGTTACTTTTTTGCTATTCCCCCGTTCGGGTCGGAGCGGGGAGGATTGTCAGACTTTTACTAACTAAAACCCACCCATGTTTCTTCTTGGTATCTCTTTCGAACAACCCGCAACCCCGGATATTTTATTACTTAATTAGAATTAGGTGTTCAAATAAATCAATAACTGACAATTCATATCACACAAATCTCTAGCTGATAACACTATAACCTAAAAAAAAAAGATTGAATCGCCATACATAGATAAAATACATAGAATATTTTATCAAGTTCCGTATGCCGCATATAAAGTAAGTAATATGTGAGCCAGTCTCACATGATCTCAGTTTCGTGTCAGTGTCAAACAAAAGCCGAATTGTCTTTGTAAAGTAGGAACTGAATAATACATTTCACTTGAGTTTTAACATGACACCTCTTCTTTGTTGTGTGCTCTGGAACTCGTCACTAGGCTCTGTATGATATGAATGTACGTAGATACTTGTATACTATATCCTTTTTGATGAACGAGGTTGTAAACAAAGGCGGAAATAGAAATACAAATTGGAGAAGAGCTTCACACGGTATTGAAAAATTACATTATTTATAGATCTGTAGATATTATTATAGATTTGTTTTATAGATCCATGCATTCGTAAACTCGTGGAGAAGCTCGTTGATAAATAATAACCACTCAGGTCTATCTTTAGGTTAAGCTGCGCTTGCCTCGGACGTTGCGTGGTTGGGTTTGATATAGAGTTTTTTTTGTGCTTCTAATAGTTCGTTAAGCCGTTGGTCTCGACTATATTTTTTGGATCTTGGACGACTAGTCTTACCAAGGTAAAATATTTAGGAAAAGGCTAAGCAGATGATGATAACATACAAATATAAACACACGGCTTATTTAAAAA